>RCWM02000862.1:0-318000 GCA_003667255.2 Euschistus heros | reverse complement strand
GATGGTAGTCATTGTTTGGAGAAGGTAAAACACCACTTTGGTTCCTAATAATACTGTTTCATTGCTAAACAAGGAGGATCTTAGTGTACGGATGCTTTATTATCTTTTTGTTTCGGATACTTAGTTTTTATTGAGGGAATTATGAACAAATAAAAAAGGAAAAATATTTTGAAACAAAATTTAAAGCAGTGTGAACAAGAAATGGGCAAAGAACGTCAATTTAGGTTTTACCAAAATAATGTAATACGAACTGATAAATGTAACGAAATGCTATATCAACAGGCAACAGACAACACCCGTTGTAAATGTTGATGAGTATAAAAGAACTTTTATTAGGGGACTCGATTAAAATATTCTACCTGTTCGGGCTCACAAAAACTTCAATGGTTTAGTGGTTTAATACTTTGTTAGTCTCTTTAATGGATTTAAAAAAATAAATCAAATTACTTTAGTAAATTATTTGCATTTCGAATTAGAAGTTATAGCAATGCGTAATTTAATTATGTAATTCCTAATTGAATTAAATTTTTGAATTGGAATTACATGTAATTGAATAAGGCTTACCTCTGCTCAAAAAATGAACAAACATTCGGGATAGAAACACGTTTGCCATTCTTTCATACATAAGAGCTTTAAAGGTAGGTACCTAGAAATTCAGGAAGCTCTTTACGGCTATAATGTGAATCAGTTAGATTTCCAAGTTGATGAAGAAGCTAAATTTCGGGTTTCAAACAGTTATATTATTATATTTGTTTTGTAAAAATATTTATTATTTTTTTTTTTTTTTTTTTAGCATCATGGCAGTAATTAAGATTTTAATATAAATGTTGTAATACTAAAAAATATTGTTTCTTTAACTATATTTTAGAATAAATGCAACATTTTATTTAAGAAATAAATAAAATATTAATGATTAAAATGAATTTTAAAGTTATTTCAACTGAAAAGTTAACATAATCAATCAAACTTAAAGTTAAATTTGCTTTTGACTTTAAACTGAATTTAATTTTATGTGAAAACCTTAGTTATAATTTATCTCATACTGATATTCTTTAATTGGGTTTGTTTCCACATAACGCCGTTCAATTATGGTTAATTTTTATGATCAAAAGCTTACTGATGACTATAAAACTACGAAAAAATTGTCGACAAAAAGTTCGATACCTGATGCTATGTTGAAAATATGATGTAATGTTTTGCAGGCAAAGTATTCTTAAATCGTAATCCGTTCTCTTTAAGTTTTATTTTAAGTCTAGCTGATCCTATTTAATATTGTTTTCATTTATTATTTGCTTTGTATTATCAGTAGCCCTTAATAACCTGTTGATTAGTTCCAGTAACTAAATTTTATATTCATCATAGGACCCATAATTGAAAATTTTATGATCTCAAGAGGTTGAATGTTGTTTTTTTGCGTGAAAAGAACCGTAAACAAGAGAGTGAACATTCGCTGTCATTATAAAACGCAGGAAAAGTGAAGACTGAACGCCTCAAAAAAGATGGATTCACGGGACCAGAGGAAGATATTGAGAATGGTTAAAGCTGACCAAAGAGTTAGGGCACCAAATACTATGGCAGAATTTGAAAAATAGTTGAGCCAGAAGGTGAGTCAATATACCATGACAAGGAGTATAGAAATAAACAACTGGTTTTATAAGAGAAAAAAGAGGAAACAGCGATTTATCGGTTTGGTTTTTAAAAAGAAAGACTACATTTTCCGAAAGATTATAATAAAACAGATTTAGCTGATGAGACGACAACATCTATTGTGGTGAATTAAAATACAATATTAGGGAATAGATGGTAGTCATTGTTTGGAGAAGGTAAAACACCACTTTGGTTCCTAATAATACTGTTTCATTGCTAAACAAGGAGGATCTTAGTGTACGGATGCTTTATTATCTTTTTGTTTCGGATACTTAGTTTTTATTGAGGGAATTATGAACAAATAAAAAAGGAAAAATATTTTGAAACAAAATTTAAAGCAGTGTGAACAAGAAATGGGCAAAGAACGTCAATTTAGGTTTTACCAAAATAATGTAATACGAACTGATAAATGTAACGAAATGCTATATCAACAGGCAACAGACAACACCCGTTGTAAATGTTGATGAGTATAAAAGAACTTTTATTAGGGGACTCGATTAAAATATTCTACCTGTTCGGGCTCACAAAAACTTCAATGGTTTAGTGGTTTAATACTTTGTTAGTCTCTTTAATGGATTTAAAAAAATAAATCAAATTACTTTAGTAAATTATTTGCATTTCGAATTAGAAGTTATAGCAATGCGTAATTTAATTATGTAATTCCTAATTGAATTAAATTTTTGAATTGGAATTACATGTAATTGAATAAGGCTTACCTCTGCTCAAAAAATGAACAAACATTCGGGATAGAAACACGTTATTGTCGACTGGTAGAATTAATAGATGTGAGAAAATATACGATTTTATATAATTTAACAAACAAAGAATACAAAATCACGTGGAAGAAAGATAAAATTTGGATTTCAATCGCCAATTATCTTGTTAGCGATTGAAAAATTTGCAGAATATACAGCAAATACAGCTAAATTATATGTTCAGTTGTATGGTTGGCATCCTATGACACCAACTTTGCACAAGATTTTAGTACAACGGGCCAATTATTGTGCAACATGCTCTCCTGCCTATAGGGCAATTGTCTGAAGAAGCAGCCGAAGCCAGAAATAAGAACTTTCGTAAATACCGGCAGAGTTATTCAAGAAAATGTTCGAGAGAAGCTTGCAATTTAGATGTCCTAAATAGACTTCTACTTACTTCAGATCCTCTCATAACTGGATTGAGGCCGCTACCTAGGAAAAAAACCAAATCCTTCCTTAAGGAAACTATAGACATGCTTCTACCACCTGAGCAGAAATATAACTATCCTGACATTCAGGAGCGAAGTTTTTCTTCAAATAATGAAGATGGGTCATTTGATGAAGAAGGCATTGACACAAAGCATTGAGATCAATTTCAATAAAATTCTTTACATATGAGAGCGGGCGAAGCCGTGACGGGAGACACGAGTTATTTATAACAAAGTAATACGAAATACATTCAAAAACCAAATAATCCCAAATATGCTAAGGGCACTGCTTTTCAACAAAGGTGATAAAGCAGTAGAAACACATGGATTTTTCCCAAATGGGTTCTTATAGCGAAACAAACACAAACTTCCCAGAGGTTCCCTGTAGCCTATTCACTGCATCACTAATACACGAATCACACCGTACCGACAGTGAAAAGAAAATGCAATGTCCGCCATATAAATTCTGTAACAATTTGTCAAGCATTTAAGTTATAGACCAGATAAAATAACAAATAAAAAATTCTACAATATATGAAAAAAAAAAAACCAACCCACAAATTAACCAAAAATGAAACTAAGTACAAAAATCGAATAAAAATAGGCCAATCTACGATTTCAGAGACCAACCAAGCTACATGCCATTTTTAATTTTACAAGAAAGCATGCAACCCGCTTGGTAGTTAAAATTGCCATTCTTTCATACATAAGAGCTTTAAAGGTAGGTACCTAGAAATTCAGGAAGCTCTTTACGGCTATAATGTGAATCAGTTAGATTTCCAAGTTGATGAAGAAGCTAAATTTCGGGTTTCAAACAGTTATATTATTATATTTGTTTTGTAAAAATATTTATTATTTTTTTTTTTTTTTTAGCATCATGGCAGTAATTAAGATTTTAATATAAATGTTGTAATACTAAAAAATATTGTTTCTTTAACTATATTTTAGAATAAATGCAACATTTTATTTAAGAAATAAATAAAATATTAATGATTAAAATGAATTTTAAAGTTATTTCAACTGAAAAGTTAACATAATCAATCAAACTTAAAGTTAAATTTGCTTTTGACTTTAAACTGAATTTAATTTTATGTGAAAACCTTAGTTATAATTTATCTCATACTGATATTCTTTAATTGGGTTTGTTTCCACATAACGCCGTTCAATTATGGTTAATTTTTATGATCAAAAGCTTACTGATGACTATAAAACTACGAAAAAATTGTCGACAAAAAGTTCGATACCTGATGCTATGTTGAAAATATGATGTAATGTTTTGCAGGCAAAGTATTCTTAAATCGTAATCCGTTCTCTTTAAGTTTTATTTTAAGTCTAGCTGATCCTATTTAATATTGTTTTCATTTATTATTTGCTTTGTATTATCAGTAGCCCTTAATAACCTGTTGATTAGTTCCAGTAACTAAATTTTATATTCATCATAGGACCCATAATTGAAAATTTTATGATCTCAAAGAGGTTGAATGTTGTTTTTTGCGTGAAAAGAACCGTAAACAAGAGAGTGAACATTCGCTGTCATTATAAAACGCAGGAAAAGTGAAGACTGAACGCCTCAAAAAAGATGGATTCACGGGACCAGAGGAAGATATTGAGAATGGTTAAAGCTGACCAAAGAGTTAGGGCACCAAATACTATGGCAGAATTTGAAAAATAGTTGAGCCAGAAGGTGAGTCAATATACCATGACAAGGAGTATAGAAATAAACAACTGGTTTTATAAGAGAAAAAAAGAGGAAACAGCGATTTATCGGTTTGGTTTTTAAAAAGAAAGACTACATTTTCCGAAAGATTATAATAAAACAGATTTAGCTGATAAGACGACAACATCTATTGTGGTGAATTAAAATACAATATTAGGGAATAGATGGTAGTCATTGTTTGGAGAAGGTAAAACACCACTTTGGTTCCTAATAATACTGTTTCATTGCTAAACAAGGAGGATCGATCTTAGTGTACGGATGCTTTATTATCTTTTTGTTTCGGATACTTAGTTTTTATTGAGGGAATTATGAACAAATAAAAAAGGAAAAATATTTTGAAACAAAATTTAAAGCAGTGTGAACAAGAAATGGGCAAAGAACGTCAATTTAGGTTTTACCAAAATAATGTAATACGAACTGATAAATGTAACGAAATGCTATATCAACAGGCAACAGACAACACCCGTTGTAAATGTTGATGAGTATAAAAGAACTTTTATTAGGGGACTCGATTAAAATATTCTACCTGTTCGGGCTCACAAAAACTTCAATGGTTTAGTGGTTTAATACTTTGTTAGTCTCTTTAATGGATTTAAAAAAATAAATCAAATTACTTTAGTAAATTATTTGCATTTCGAATTAGAAGTTATAGCAATGCGTAATTTAATTATGTAATTCCTAATTGAATTAAATTTTTGAATTGGAATTACATGTAATTGAATAAGGCTTACCTCTGCTCAAAAAATGAACAAACATTCGGGATAGAAACACGTTATTGTCGACTGGTAGAATTAATAGATGTGAGAAAATATACGATTTTATATAATTTAACAAACAAAGAATACAAAATCACGTGGAAGAAAGATAAAATTTGGATTTCAATCGCCAATTATCTTGTTAGCGATTGAAAAATTTGCAGAATATACAGCAAATACAGCTAAATTATATGTTCAGTTGTATGGTTGGCATCCTATGACACCAACTTTGCACAAGATTTTAGTACACGGGCCAATTATTGTGCAACATGCTCTCCTGCCTATAGGGCAATTGTCTGAAGAAGCAGCCGAAGCCAGAAATAAGAACTTTCGTAAATACCGGCAGAGTTATTCAAGAAAATGTTCGAGAGAAGCTTGCAATTTAGATGTCCTAAATAGACTTCTACTTACTTCAGATCCTCTCATAACTGGATTGAGGCCGCTACCTAGGAAAAAAACCAAATCCTTCCTTAAGGAAACTATAGACATGCTTCTACCACCTGAGCAGAAATATAACTATCCTGACATTCAGGAGCGAAGTTTTTCTTCAAATAATGAAGATGGGTCATCTGATGAAGAAGGCATTGACACAAAGCATTGAGATCAATTTCAATAAAATTCTTTACATATGAGAGCGGGCGAAGCCGTGACGGGAGACACGAGTTATTTATAACAAAGTAATACGAAATACATTCAAAAACCAAATAATCCCAAATATGCTAAGGGCACTGCTTTTCAACAAAGGTGATAAAGCAGTAGAAACACATGGATTTTTCCCAAATGGGTTCTTATAGCGAAACAAACACAAACTTCCCAGAGGTTCCCTGTAGCCTATTCACTGCATCACTAATACACGAATCACACCGTACCGACAGTGAAAAGAAAATGCAATGTCCGCCATATAAATTCTGTAACAATTTGTCAAGCATTTAAGTTATAGACCAGATAAAATAACAAATAAAAAATTCTACAATATATGAAAAAAAAAACCAACCCACAAATTAACCAAAAATGAAACTAAGTACAAAAATCGAATAAAAATAGGCCAATCTACGATTTCAGAGACCAACCAAGCTACATGCCATTTTTAATTTTACAAGAAAGCATGCAACCCGCTTGGTAGTTAAAATTGCCATTCTTTCATACATAAGAGCTTTAAAGGTAGGTACCTAGAAATTCAGGAAGCTCTTTACGGCTATAATGTGAATCAGTTAGATTTCCAAGTTGATGAAGAAGCTAAATTTCGGGTTTCAAACAGTTATATTATTATATTTGTTTTGTAAAAATATTTATTATTTTTTTTTTTTTTTTTTTTAGCATCATGGCAGTAATTAAGATTTTAATATAAATGTTGTAATACTAAAAAATATTGTTTCTTTAACTATATTTTAGAATAAATGCAACATTTTATTTAAGAAATAAATAAAATATTAATGATTAAAATGAATTTTAAAGTTATTTCAACTGAAAAGTTAACATAATCAATCAAACTTAAAGTTAAATTTGCTTTTGACTTTAAACTGAATTTAATTTTATGTGAAAACCTTAGTTATAATTTATCTCATACTGATATTCTTTAATTGGGTTTGTTTCCACATAACGCCGTTCAATTATGGTTAATTTTTATGATCAAAAGCTTACTGATGACTATAAAACTACGAAAAAATTGTCGACAAAAAGTTCGATACCTGATGCTATGTTGAAAATATGATGTAATGTTTTGCAGGCAAAGTATTCTTAAATCGTAATCCGTTCTCTTTAAGTTTTATTTTAAGTCTAGCTGATCCTATTTAATATTGTTTTCATTTATTTATTATTTGCTTTGTATTATCAGTAGCCCTTAATAACCTGTTGATTAGTTCCAGTAACTAAATTTTATATTCATCATAGGACCCATAATTGAAAATTTTATGATCTCAAAGAGGTTGAATGTTGTTTTTTGCGTGAAAAGAACCGTAAACAAGAGAGTGAACATTCGCTGTCATTATAAAACGCAGGAAAAGTGAAGACTGAACGCCTCAAAAAAGTTGGATTCACGGGACCAGAGGAAGATATTGAGAATGGTTAAAGCTGACCAAAGAGTTAGGGCACCAAATACTATGGCAGAATTTGAAAAATAGTTGAGCCAGAAGGTGAGTCAATATACCATGACAAGGAGTATAGAAATAAACAACTGGTTTTATAAGAGAAAAAAGAGGAAACAGCGATTTATCGGTTTGGTTTTTTTAAAAAGAAAGACTACATTTTCCGAAAGATTATAATAAAACAGATTTAGCTGATAAGACGACAACATCTATTGTGGTGAATTAAAATACAATATTAGGGAATAGATGGTAGTCATTGTTTGGAGAAGGTAAAACACCACTTTGGTTCCTAATAATACTGTTTCATTGCTAAACAAGGAGGATCTTAGTGTACGGATGCTTTATTATCTTTTTGTTTCGGATACTTAGTTTTTATTGAGGGAATTATGAACAAATAAAAAAGGAAAAATATTTTGAAACAAAATTTAAAGCAGTGTGAACAAGAAATGGGCAAAGAACGTCAATTTAGGTTTTACCAAAATAATGTAATACGAACTGATAAATGTAACGAAATGCTATATCAACAGGCAACAGACAACACCCGTTGTAAATGTTGATGAGTATAAAAGAACTTTTATTAGGGGACTCGATTAAAATATTCTACCTGTTCGGGCTCACAAAAACTTCAATGGTTTAGTGGTTTAATACTTTGTTAGTCTCTTTAATGGATTTAAAAAAATAAATCAAATTACTTTAGTAAATTATTTGCATTTCGAATTAGAAGTTATAGCAATGCGTAATTTAATTATGTAATTCCTAATTGAATTAAATTTTTGAATTGGAATTACATGTAATTGAATAAGGCTTACCTCTGCTCAAAAAATGAACAAACATTCGGGATAGAAACACGTTATTGTCGACTGGTAGAATTAATAGATGTGAGAAAATATACGATTTTATATAATTTAACAAACAAAGAATACAAAATCACGTGGAAGAAAGATAAAATTTGGATTTCAATCGCCAATTATCTTGTTAGGGATAGCGATAATAGCTCACCTACAATTTTTTAGAAAAAAACCAAAACTGTAACAACTAATCAGGGACCGAAACAGTTATTTTTTTATTCAAAAGAGTTATGAAATAACTGTTTTAAAAAAACTTTTACTCAAAAGAGGTTAAAATAAAAGTTCTGAAATAACAGTTAAATAAAAGTTCTAGCGATAAAAGTAAAAGTTAAAAAAAAACTTTTATCTGTTAACACTTTTATATAAAAGTTAAACTTTTACTTTTATCATTTAACATAAAAGTAAAAGTTATGATCAATTTTATTCGGCTAAATAAAATTTAATAATTATATTTCTTTCAAACTTACTAATATTTTTAAAGGGTGTTAACGTTTTTTTTAATTATCAGGGGGAGGGGATGACTAAATTAATACTCAAAAGACGTCACGGCTGATTTTAATAAAATTTGATAATTTAGTTGTTTCATACTTACTAACATTTTTAGAGTATGTTAAAAGTTCCTTTAACAATTAGGGGATAGGTTTAACTAAATTAATACTTTAAGGACGTAACGGCTAATTTTTATAAAATTTGATAATTTAGTTCTTTCATACCTACTAATATTTTTAAGGGTGTTAACGGTTTCTTTAACAATAAGGGGAGGGTTTTGACTAAATTAATACTTTAAGGACGTCTCGGCTGATTTTAATAAAATTTGATAAATCAGTTCCTTCATATTTACCAACATTTTTAAAGGGTGTTAAAGGTTTCTGTAACAATTAGGTGAGGGTTTTTGACTAAATTAATACTTTAAGGACGTCACGGCTGATTTTAATAAAATTTGATAATTATATTTCTTTCACACTTAGTAACATTACTCTCATATTTCTTATGAATCTATTGGCAATTGCATGACACGTAGGTTATTTTGATCCATGTGTTAAATAAAAATGATTAATTGGCAGCACAGGAGTATATAAAACACTTGAGTACGAAATTTAAAGTGATTTAAGTAGAGTTGTGTCTGGCATTGTATTTGCTATTCTTTCAAGGTAAGATTAATCTTAAGTTTCTAATACCGTTTATTTTATTTGAAAAACAGTTTAGAATTGCCCACAAACTACAATTTCAACCATCAACCAGCCCACAGACGCTCAACACCGTCTTCAACATTGGAAATAGTTGACATGGTTGACAACCAGGTTGATAGTGTGTAGCCTTCTATAACTGTCTTTTCCGCTCCTATTGGAAACAAATTTAAAATAGGGCTATTGTAAATGCTTATCTGGTCATTTAAACAACAATCTGGTTTGATTTTGAACGATTTTCTTATTTCTAATGATTCATAAAGATTTAATTTTAGGTTTCTTTCTACTTGTTCGTTATATTTTCATCCCTGAGCCTTTATTGTGTTCATTGATCTTCTCATTTAGATGGATAGCGAAGTTGGAATTTTGGGTCTTATAGGATTGTATGCTCTTACAGGATCTTTAAATCTTTGATTTTCCGTTCCTCCAGTTTTTCCGGTGTATATAGCTTCAGTCATTACATTTTAGTTCGTATATATGTTATCAAAAAATCTGGTATTTTGTTTTGAAAAAAAAAAAAAAAAAAAAAAAAAAAAGTAGAAGTAACGAAAGAATAAATTTATTGATTTATAAACATGAACAAAATTGTTTTAAAAGAACACACAGCTAGCTCTTTTCGATTTAAACACCTTAACCTTAACAAGCCTACTGAGCACGCCAGGTGATCAAAAAACTATAGTTCGGTTATCAATTGTCGGTAACATATATCTCTTTTTAGGAAAGGGTCTATTTTGTTTTTAGGTGAAGGGAAATAAGATTAAAATGGTTTATCTATTTTAAATGCAGGGTTTAAATCTAATTTTTAAATTCCATAAAATATATTTCCACGGAGTAGCTTTGTCACCTGGGGGTGATTAAAAACATTTAAAGGTTTTTAGACCTAAACATCGTTACAAAAAATAAACAGCATGAATTTAGTATATACAGAAAACCCACACAAACAGATGTAGATATACACAATAATGCCAGGAGACCACTTCCATATAATCTCGCAGCCTATAATAGCATGATTTATCGAATTTTAAATGTACCGTTAAGTGAACAAATAAATCCAAACTATATACACTACAGTCAATAATAACGGAAACAGTAAAATCACGATTATCAATATTAAAAAAAAATATATATAAAAACTATGAATAAAATATACTTAACCCCCCAGAGGATAAAGCTATTCCGAAAAACTATATTTTGATACCAAATTGGGTCTAATATCTACTAAAGTCGGAAAGGAATTTAAAGAACATGTAGTGACTGAAGCTACATGCCCGGGAAAAAATGGAAGATCGGAAAATAAAAGATTAAAAGATCATATAAGAACATACAATAATATGGCCCAAAATTCCAATTTCCATCTAAATGAAAATGACAATAAAATCATTAATGACTTGGGCAAGAAAATTACAACATCAAGTAGGAAATAGCCTAAAATTTAAATTAAATCATTAGGAATATGAATCACAAAAACAAACCAGATTGTTGTTTAAAGTACCAGACAAACAAACATTCCCATTTTAAATTTGTTTTCAATAAGAACGGAAAAATTCAATTAGTCACTGGGAGAATCCCATGGTAAAACCCGCAAATATCTAACCTCCCTGACCTCTCCCTTGAAAATAAGGGTATATTTTAGATATCTGTTAGATCTCTTTAGGTGAGTACCGATATTTTTGATTTCTTATCTCACATTTTTGAAAACTTTAGTATATATATTCCATGTAAAAAAGTGCTGATTTTTTGGAAACTTTAAGTTTTAGAACTGAACATGAATGTTTAAAATTCGAAACTAGTTTTCAAATAAAAGAATTCCAATAAGAGAGGCAATTAAGTTATTAATCCTAATTAATCATTACTTTTCATTTTTCATCAGGTGAAAAGTGAGTGCAACATTCAAAATGGGACGTAAAAAAAATATAACTTTTCGGAATGTATTCAAATACAATTCAATTGAAGATAAAAAATGAGTGTATCTTGTGCCAACAATTGATATCTGGAAACTACCTAACAAATCTAAAAAACCATGTTATAAAGTCACATTTGGATGCTTTCAAGGAATTAGGCAACGACAGTAAAGATCATAAAAGTGACCTATCACCTTGTAAAAAAATAAAGAAAATTTATGTTGCAATGAATGAAGAAACACTAAAGGGGGTTTTCCATTTACCCTCTTGGAATTACCAGGGAATCGTTGACCCAATTACAGATGGGCTTAAGTGTGAAAAAATGAATTCGCACAATGTTCTAAAAAGGGTTGAGAAAAGAGCAAAGAATATTAAACAGGAAATCCGAAAACTATGTTCAGGAAAAATTATCTCCCTAAAAATTGACCTTGCAACTCGTTTAAACAGATCGATCATGGGTATTAATATCCAATTGATCCATAGAGAACGTATCATAATTAAAACATTAGCTATGGTAGAAATCTTTCAAAGCCATACGGCAGAAAATTTAAAATCTGAAATTGTAAAGGTATTGAATGAATATGAGATTGATATCAGCCAAATATATAATATCACAACAGATAATGGCCGTAATTTGGTAAAATGTATAAACCTACTAGGCGATATTGAAAATATTGAGGATGAAACATAATTATCACACAGCAGTTTTCAACAAGAAGAAAACATAATGAATAATATCAATAGTATCCAAATAAACAATATAGAAAATGTACGCTGGGCTGCACATACCCTTCAGCTTGCAGTAAATGAATTGAATGACATCCAACATCGGCAAATACTTTGGACAATTCCCGGTTTGTCCTTATCTTCCTCAGTTATCTATACTTAATAGGCCCAAACATCCTTCTTAACAGTTTCCGCTCAAATGATGCAAGGAGGCGTTTCTCACAATCTTTGGATAAAGTTTAAGTTTGAGATTTAAACTCCTTTCTTGAGGACTGGTCTTGAGAGCGTTTTAAATTTTTTTTTATTTAATTGCTACTCGGTATACGTTTAAGTAAACCAAAATAGCTTCTATTCTATGCCCAATTTCCAACAAAACGTAATTTTCTGCATTATTCTCTGTGACTCTCTCAAAGGTACATGTCCCAATGGTTACCCTCCGTTCCTGTGGTCTACCACAGACTCCTGTTAACATATATTTGATATTTTCATCTTTGACGACTGCGAGGTTCCTTCAACTCTGATGATGATGCCAATTACATTGCACTACAAACCATTCGTTGGTTGTATTTTTATGTATACAGCTGATTTTTATTCGCTATAAATTATATATATTTTAGTGTATACCTCTCAAATTTTATATTATTACTAACTGGATGAGTGCCAATGTCAGAAAAGATATTTATGAATTGTATTATTTTTCCAGTTCTGAAGAGGATCCCATTTAAAAAAGGGGTATAAACGTTAATAAAGAGGAGAGAAAAAAAAATTTAATAAAGCATTTAGTTTTTAAACAAAATATTGTTAAACATAAAAGAGGGCCGACCTATAACACGAATACTGTAGAATAGTTATTTAAATAATTTTTAAGGGTCAATAAAATATAATTTTAATATTATAAATATTACTTATAAAAGTTATAAAGAAATTAGTCAGATCGATAAAAAACGCCTTAGGTTATTATAAGAAAAATTTAAGGAACGATAGATTAACTTTAAAGTTGTGTTTATTAAAAGAGAATATTAATTTTCTGGTTTACAATTCTGTACCGTTTAGGAAAAACTAGATTAGTTAATTTTTGTCCACAATAAGATAAATATTTTGAGCAACCCTTATTTGAGTCCTTGCTCATCATGTATAAGTAGGCAAATTGTAATGGCAATGCTAACCTTTTATACCAGTGACACTACAACTTGTATACTTTTACAAGATGTGTAGGACACAAATATGGGGTTGCTGAAAGTTAATATCTTATTTTGGACAAAAATCAACTTATCTAGTTTTTCCCAAATGGTACAGAATTAACGATCACTTTTGCTTTTGATATTAAGTGTTATTTATAGAAAAAGGTACAAAAATAAATATTCAGATAAATATTTTGTAGACTGTACTATTTTGGTTATAACTCAACATAGACAAACTAACGACCAAATACAATCATAGTGATAATAACAATTTTCCTTTGTAATTAGTCTCCTGCTTTATAATATTGTTACTAATTTTATGTTGATTACTCCATATTATATGGTCTGTCCCTTATCGTTACCTAAAATACATAATTCTAATCTTCTTACGAATATACTTAACAGTATTATAGCAGATGTCAGCTTATAACTTGGAGGACAATAAATTGGAACAAAGGTAATAAAGCCAAACCATAATTTAAATATGTAGGAATATCACACAAACATCTTGTTTACTTCAGTACACAGCTCCGCATTCGTACTTATACCAACGATTAAAGAACACATACAGACCTAGTACAAAATATTTCACCATAGACTTTAAGGTCATCCTAATAAACCCGCACAGAACATGTTCACAACAATGATGCTCATCAATATCCGTATTTGGTTGAAAAAACAGCGTTATTCAGATAAAAAAAATAAGCTAGTTAGTAACATTTTAGTTTCTAAATGATTCTTAAACGGAATAAGATTTGTAGCTTTTAAAAAAATATATCATACTTTTCCCTCAAGATTTTATTTCCCCACATCAGTCAGAAAGAACTTTCGGATTTGAATATTTAAATTCTTATTTAAGATTCTGGCCAATCCGACAATATACCAATAACACAGCATCAGGCAGAAGAAATTTTTAGCATGAGAAGACATACTCAGCAGGTAACTCCTCCAGAGATAGGGTATTTTAAAACTTAAAAAATTATATATCTGTGTAAATTTTAATATTATATGACGACATATGGAGTAAAATAAAAAAAAATCTACGAAATTATACAGGATTCAAATTTACATATTGGACTAAAAACATACGTTAAGCAGATGAGATATTTTCACTCATGGGATAGCCATTCCTATCGGACATGATAAGAGTGTTTAATCAAATGGACAACATACCACTCAAAATCGAAATTATATACAATACCGAAAAAGATAATCCCTGTGAACAGTTTATCAAATTTAACAACATTCAATGGAAATAGGGGGAAAAACATCATACACTAATTATAAAAATTACTCCTAAGAGTAAGTAGATTCCTAACGCGCCTAGCTATGGTATTGTAGATCTTATATAACAAATAGTTAAGATGGTAATAAAAGTTGTTTGGGTAGCACTCTAAAAATATCAGAAGAAATTACAAATTGGAGGGTGCTGCGAACGGACCTTAAAAAAAACCTATACATCACAATAAATCAAATCCGGGAGTATATACACAATGCAGTTCATATATCACAGCAAAATCCAAGATTAAATGCAAAATGTGGAACTAACCTAAGACCTTTATACTCGAAAAGTTTATCAACTTTTTACAAAAAAAAAAAAAAAAAAACAACTAAAATAATTTAAATTTATTGCGAAAAGAAATGCGTCTAAAATCCAAGAAGAATTTAAATATGTAATTAAAATAAGTAAATTAAAAATAGGAATCGATAGGTTAGCCGTGAGAAAAGAATCTCTTCTAATTTATACCAATCCGGAGGCAAAGAAAAATGTAATGTCAGGGAAACCTGAGAAAGAAGAAGAACCACGGAGTACAAGAAACTCGAAAAATCCTGAATAATACTGAAGATTCAGCATTGGTGAACCAAAATCAAGACCAGGGACCCTGCACGTGAGCTCATGGTTTATTCCACCTCTTTTAATCCGGAAAACCATGTCCTTACTTTCTTCCCGTCACTCCCTGGTTCATCGCTCGCATTTTCTATATTCCTCTTGCGCTTACTTTATTAATCATATAAGTTATATGCTTATTACTTCGTTTATAAGACCTGGAGAATGAGGGGGGATCTTTATCATCATCATCCTTAAGAATATAGAAATAATCAACTCAAAGCAGTCATCCTGGCAAATTCTTCAGCATGGTGTAAGCTTATTGGTAAAGAGATCAGTATTGATTGTAAAGAGCACTGGACTCAAGACTATTTTCGTGTGAGACGAAGTTGCAAAGTCTAATTCCACCACATAAGGCTGGGCCCACACAGGTCCAGCATTTCACCAGAAGCAAAATTTTGCTTCTTTGCTCCTCCAGTGTGTGGGAGGTTTGCACGACGCAACATTTTGTCTCAAGCAACAGAATATAATATTATTTGCATTGTTCTTCTACAGTAGTGGCAAATGGAATAAAATATTATCGAAACAGTTGTTATTTTCAACATAAATAGGGCTGAAAATTGACTAAATATTATTAAAGCTTGTAAGCATGAGTTTCAAAATTTGTAATCTTCAATATATACATATATATGTAATGATGTTTAAAGGCACAAGGCCTTGATATCTAAAAAAAGTATATGTTGTTATTAATTAGTATTTGCCTGTTGATTTAAAAGGTTAGATTTTGATTTATTTGCTTATATAAGAAAAAGACTATAAAAACTGATGTTGTAGGTATGTATGGATTTGTGTATTCATTTTATACATTATATTATTTAAGATAAAAATTATGTGATTTTGTATTTGTAGCAATCCAAAATAAGTTTATATATATATATATATATATATATATATATATATATATATATATATATATATATATATATATATATATATATATATATATTAGTAGAACAACCAACTGACAGAACTACGAAGGACCAAAAAACAACAACAAAATTTATATAAAAAAACCAAGAACATACGAAGGCAGCAACTTAAAACACAGTATTTTGACAGTAGACAGATAAAAAAATCAACACTAGATTCGTGGTAGGAATAATGTTTGGCTGAAAGTAATCCTTGGATTCATATTTTCAAATACGCAACAAGAGAAATAAAATGCACGAAGAAATAAAAACAGTACGAACCCATGGAAAAGAATTTACAATAGACTTTTAGACATAACAGTAGGTTATTTACTGGAATCTTTCATTTACCAAGATGACCCAACAAACGAAACCACAAGGAACATAGTGAAACCCGTCAGAGATTTAATATATATCCAGAGACTGGAGATGATTGAATAGAAAATTTCAGACATCATAAGGCAATAAAATTAAAAAAACACCTGGACATGTCAAAACATAGCAGACATACTACACGAGTCTCTGCGTGATAAAAATATATAAAAAAGGCGAATTATTAAAATTATATCAAACAAGACTCAAACAAACTTAGTCTCCTTGGAGGTATAAATCACCAAGTGCAATGTTTTCCTAATTCGAGAAAAAGTCATTGTGTTGATATTATCATTTCTCATAAGTATAAGAATTCACCGAGTGAATATCAATACTATATAAGAACATGAGAGAACGATAAAAAATTATTTTTTTTTCCTAAATCACTTTTACCTCTAAGCAGACTATTTAACTATTCTCCCCATAATGGCCAAGACAGACTTAAACATAACCGTCGATTTAGATTCCTGCCACAAAAATGCACCGTCAACGAATTTTATAAGATAAATAATCACAATCCTCTCTGATATCCAAATTTAACGTTTTAACGCAGCTTTGAAGTTTCCACGAGCCAAAAATTTCGGCATGAGTATAATCTGTCCCGACAGAAATTTGGCTAGATTGGTGGTTAAGCAGGAGCGTATAAACGATGCTCAAGCCTCAACTCCAGCCTAGCCCATGCGCATTAAACTTTCGATCACCTGTTCTATCCTATATTTTAAGCGAACGTGCCTTGGTTTTAAACAGTTCGTGTCGTTAATATTCTTTCGGGTTAAAAATATCTAATTCATTTCCGTGTTTGTGGAAAGTGAAAAGCAAAGAATACAGCGATCACAATGCAAAATCACATGCGTATAACATATTAGTAGAGGCACTGAAATCCATCGGCCCAGAGGCTGAAAGGGAAGGCATTGTAAAAAAAAGTAAATACGCTGCGTAGCGCCTACCGAGTAAGAGTAAAAGTTAGAACTGATTAGGAAGGACATGTGGAAAATTTCAGATCTCCATAGCTTCTTTCAGTTTCCTAAACTCATAAAGTAGCTGATAGTCGTTAATAGTAATTGCACGTCCCATAACAGAATCTGCTCATGCAATCACGGGTTTGATTAACTTTAGCAATAACTTGGTGCCGCCGTCGATACGCAAATACTAGTGAAAATCGACCATCTGTCAGCGGAATTCATTCATTAAATTGGTATGAGAAAACTCATCCCTTTTCAGCAACCAAGGTATACACCATTTCCTTTTAGTGACCTTCGATTTGTTGTTTTTCTTAATAGTGAAAATCGCACCCGTTGCAAGATTTAATAGTTCTTCGTTACAACTTTCCATTTAAAACTATAAGGAACACGTAGAGGATTAATTAATTTTCTTATTTGCCTTGCCCAGTGCAATCAATTTGAAAACAACTCAATGTTATCGAGTTGGTTAGGCATAGAATTCACAGATTTTAACAGATTCTACGCTTTAATTGATTGTTATTGTCAGGACTTCGAGCCATCCATTAAAACAGGGCTTAACTCGTTAATACAGCTGGTCGCCATCTTTTGCAGGAAATTTGGTAGATATATGACAATAGTTCATGGGAATAGACAATTGGGAGTTGTCACGCTGAGATCTAGTCTTAACTTTGGAAACTTACGACATGGGTCATCCCATTCATATTCCGTGTAAATCAATGAACGTGGCAGTCCGAAATGAATTGTTTTGGAAATAAACACAGGATGAAACGTACACCAGTATGCCAAATGTTTGGTCATCTCGCCATCTAATTAGTATCTGCACAAATATTAATTTAAATAAAACATAGTTTATTAATATACATTGAATATAATGATCACATACATACATTGTATATAAGATTATTAATACAAGATCTTCAAGACAGCCAAAATCTGGGGTAGTAAATTGTTTTGCGAAGTAAAATAACTCGAAGTGAATCTAACGATTTCAGCTGTAGATGGGAATTAAAATACAGTTATCTTTTGAAATAGAGCCAACAAAAAATACTAATTCGTCTCATAACAAACAATAGAGCAATAATCAAACTTAAATATTTAGAATCAACAAGCAATTAATTTTCAAACAAGAAAGCATGTTTCTAGCAATGAAATCCTTTTCATTCTACCAATGAAATCCACCATATCTTTTAACGCCATAGGGAATATTTTTAATTATTCATTAAGTTTTTGCAAATCCGAAAAATAATATTTTTTTTTCTCAAGTGTATTCCATTTGTAACACATCCCGTAATGGGGATAGGTTACAACATTTCTGAGCATTCTCTCAGTATTTCCCAAAATGCCGATGTTGCATCTCCCTGTTTTTTGTAATTAATAAGTGATTTCAGTATCAATTTTAAAAATTATCACTATTCATGGTATACCATTCGAAAGGTGTTTGTCTGTAGAAATTTTTTTTGAGTAGTGCACGTTTGTAACATATGTAATATTTTTGAGAAAAATGCAGTCAAAGTTTTGGAACGGAATTAGAAACTTGATATTTCATACGTTTGGATCAATAAGTTAAATACTGGACGCTGTTTTTTTGAAAACTAAATAGGTTTCTGTTAAAGGAAACTTGGTCTTCTTTCTTATGAGCATATTGAAATTGCTCTAGGTTAAATAGTTCGGGAAATACAGACAATTATTTGTCACAAAGTAGAAATTTCTTGAAAAAAACATAGAATTATAAATATCTATAAAACGGATGAGAATTGAGCTATAGTTTATATGAAATTTTTTGTTGCAAATGATGCCCAGAATCGCCTCTCGAAGTTATTGCAGTCTTATGCTGAACACCCTGTGTGTGTGTGTGTGTGTGTGTGTGTGTGTGTGTGTGTGTGTGTGTGTGTGTGTGTGTGTGTGTGTATATACCTGGGGAATTTCGGGGAAAAAAGGGTTAGGTTAGCGATGAGAGTTAACTTAGTATTTCCAGTCTTTTAATATTCCTGGGTATTTCCAGGTAGATAAAATTTCATATAATGTGTAATATGTAAACGGATAAATTCTTCTTACTATGATGTATATATAGTTTTTAAATTATATTCCGCGTCTAATGTAAAAACTCAAAATACGCGAATGCAGCTTGGATCAGGTTTCCACAAAAAACATTTGCGATTTAGCCCCAAAAATAATTACACACCAACATCAAAGCATACATAAGTATTTAATGTCATAGAAGGTGCTATAATTTACATAGCGGAATATGCAATCTCACCGACGATATATTAATGCACTCTATTAATGATATAGATGAAATGAATGAGCTTCAAGCAGAACATTCCATAATATCTCACAAAGACTTCTGTCAGCAGATGGATGAGACAATCGCAACTAGAAAAATTATTTACCAGAGGAAAACAAAAGGATTCCAGGGGGAATGCATCTGAGGAGGGGTCAGTGTAACGAAATAAGGAGAATAGGTCCTAGACTCGGCCTAGTCTAAGGGTCCGTTTATGTTGGAGCTGAGATAAGCGAGGAGAGCGGCGATAATAGCGGAGCTGTGAAAACCTTCCTATGTTTGTCACTGTAGTGTTTATATTGGAGCTGAGAGTAGAGCGGAGACTAACGATAAGAGCGTCGATAATCACCTCTCCTGTTTTCTCAGCTCTTATCGAGTATGAATGTTGAGTTATTAATAAGGGAAATTTTTGTTAGGGCACCGTTGTGGGACATTTATTCTCTAATCATTCCATTAAATTTGTAAAACTATTTCAATAATATTTTTGTAAAAAATATTGTAATAGATAAAGAAACTTTCAAAAAAAACAAACAGGTTTTTACTCACCTGATTGTTATCATTAAGTGCTCCTATTCTAATGTGGCAATTATACCATTTTTCTGCATTTTATCCGAAATTTTGGTAATATGTAGTCAAAAGTTTCGATTTTCATTCGCATATACTCACTAAATTTTCTGGGATGTTGCCTTAAATCTTTATGAAGATGGTGGAATTCACCAAACGTAAACCTTGCCTTATTAATAAGGTGAGCTGCAAATTCGTGCTCTTTCCGCATGACTGCAGCAACATAAATTTTACAGCACTTGACGACAAAAGCATTCCTTCCTTTTCGGAATCACTCATTGTATACTCACTCGGTATAAAATATATTTACTATTTAATTTCTTAATGCCACTGTAGAATAGAAGTGGTTTAAGCTATTTATTTAACCTCGGCTATTATCGCCGCTCTCCTCGCTTATCGCAGCTCCAACAAAAAAAAGGACCTTAAGTGACTTTGACCTGGCCAAGGAGTATTTCCTCCTTGCTAAGAGACATTGTAATAACAAGATGGAACTTAATTAGTTGGTTATGTTGTTTTGTGTTGTGTTTATTATGTAGTAAATATAAGTTAAATGCCGCTATTATTGTACTAATGTTAATCAATACTTTTCTGTAAGTGTATCTGCGTTAATTATTTTGTTAATTGTTATTTGTGAATAAACGTGAGTTGAAAACCCCTGTTGTGTTGTTACAATATATATATATATATATATATATATATTTTTATTTTTTAATTATTAAAATTATTCACTATATGTTAAACTTTTACAAGCAGGTATGACAGAAGATGAAAATAATAAATGAACATTTCTAAAATCATAGATTCCTTATTCTGAGTTGCCAGGAAAAAAAAAAATAATAATGCTAGAACCATTTTAGGAAAAGCGCTGAAAAGAAACTACATACAACTACACTACAATTTAGGACTAGGTGCTGTACAAATGGGAAAAGATTATCTAGGAAAACACTCAGCTACAGTGAAAATAAAGGATTTCATATGAATTTCTGTTTGTAATTTGTTCACCAAGGTCAGGCTGCTACTTCCAGGTTTCATTACAACGCTCAGCACCAACCTATATTCCGCTACCCCGAAAGATACTGAACACAGTGAGCAGATATTAATTTCACAAAAATGTATAACAGAGTAAGCAATTGCCCTTTTTCCATTTATTTCCAAGGGTAAGCAACTTTTTATTAGATATTTTATTAAAACAGTATTTATAACGAAACAAGTTGGAGAGAAAATACTCTTCCTTAATCTCTCTCTCTCTCTCTCTCTTTCTCTTTCTCTCTCTCTCTCTTTTCTTGTTACGACAAATTTGACAATAAAATTTATTAATATCAATGATTTTGGGTAATATTTAAAATATTTATAGTTTAAGATTTTAGGATGTATAAAGATACTTTCGTTTATGTTTAATAGGCATTAATTGGTAATTCAATATTTACAACGGACTGAAGTAAATAATTACTTAAATCGAAACTTCTTACCGCGTTCAGTTTTCGCATGGAGATAAACTGCATATAGGAAAGGGTAGTGTAACAAAAGTTATAATTTACCTTATGATTCCTTTATAATACTACAGTAAATGGTTAACAATACGTGTTGGTGTCTTTTTAACATTAAGTACAAAAATCTATTGTCTGAGTGGAAAAGGAAAACAATCGAGCCTTGTTGTTCCCTATTCCAAACCACATCTACTAAGATAAATAAGCAAAAAAGCGTTCGTTCGCTAAAGCTTTCAAAAAAATCTTTTTATCCGCTCGCAAGATGTCACCACTCCCACCTGTTTAGAGCCATTTCTTCGATGTAAAGGTTCCAAACAAAGCGTGGTTTCGTCACAGTTCATAGTTTATTATTTTTTACTCACAAGGGGACGTGGACGTTTTGACTTGTAACTCACAGATTTGAATGCCAATTTTTATGTAGGTAGTAGGGTTCTATTATAGTACAAACCTAGAGTTATAGCCGCCAATGAGCATTCGGAGCCGTGAAAAAAAATTAAAAATGAAAATCACGTTTTATTTTTTTATTCAGCTCTTAGCCAAGATAAAAAAAAAATACTTTAGTTATGCCCAAGGCACGACCCGGCTTTAGGGTGCTCAAAGACTAAAAAAAAATGACAAAATTCCAATGAGATCCGCTGTAAATCAGTGGAAAATTTTTTTAATGAAAAACTGACCTCAAATCTCGATTTAACGCACCAAAAAACCCATATATGTGAAATTTTATCGGCATAAAAAAATATTGATTTTTTACTCCATTCCAGGACGTTAAAGTTTTAAAGTTGAGACTTCGTCAACAACTTCGAAGGGCCATAACAACTGCTGTGTTCAACTGATTAGAATAGTAATAGCATCACAAGAATCAGCATACATTCCGCTTTTTATCCATGCGTGTAACATTGGGTTTACTCTAGATTTTAGTGGACAAAAACTAATGTCAATAAAAAATTCCGAGGTCAACTATAACTTGAGATATCTCAATAAGAAAAAATCCTGCAACTTCCGGATTTGGAATGAACTATGCAGTTTTACGGCTTTTAGATGATCTTAAAATTTGGTTTCAATCGGTGCCGAAACATGTGAGATAGTGCCAGATATTACGTCCCTACTACTTACACAAAAATCGGAATTCAAATCTGTGAGTCACAAGTCAAAACGTCCCCTTGTCAGTAAGCACCTACTCTTCAAGAATGGACAACATAAAAAAGTTTACTTCTCATTTCATTTGTATTTTGTGTATTATTTCACTTTCCAGACAATGTCTGAAGAAGATTTAAGCCCAGCTCGAGAAGGGAAAAGATATTACCGACACCATATTGAGATTTGAAAGGTTTAGTAGTACCGGAGGTAGTGTAACTTTTTTGTCAGTGATACACTCAAACATAATTATTTCGAGAGTTTATACATTAAAATTTCGTCGTGAAAATGAGATATATTTTTATTCATGTAGAGTACAAGATAAAAAGAGTCATTAACCACATTTCCCAGGGGGTAATCTTAGTCAGTCGAAGTCGGGAAATGGAGGAAAATCAAGGAATGTGAGACCAATTCCTCCTGAATTTTTTTTTCAATGATTATTTTGAGGTATGTAAACATGAATCCGGTAAATTCCAAAGGATATTGTTTTTCAAATCTGCCAGGATCTGACTATTTTTGGCAGCCGAAGAATATCCTTAACCTCTCCTTCTCCATTTAGAATTAGTTTTCGTCCTTAGGTATAATATGTTGAAACATTCCAGGATTTAACTTAAATTCTTGTGCCTTCTCGAGCAACCTTTGCGTTTACAAGTTTTTTTTAGAGCGTTTTAAATGAGGCGTGGAGATGCTAAAGTGGGTAAATCCACTTTCTATCATTTTTAATTTTTTTAGTTAGCGTCCTCAATAAGGTGGTAAATCGTCCACCCTTCAAAGTTTGAACCCATGATGACTTCGAAACACAAATACACTCAACCCAAACTTTGAAGGGTGGACGATTTACCACCTTATTGAGGACGCTAAGTAAAAAAATTAAAAAGGATAAAAAGTGGATTTACCCCCTGTTGCATCTCCACGCCTCAAATCAAAAGTCTTTGTTTTTAAATACGAATTGGGGAGTTGAAAAAATATTGGACATTATTGAAGAACATGAAAGACGTCCCGTACTGTGGCAGGAAGAAAACAAAATCGTCAAAAGAAATGCTCTTCGTGAACTAAGTGAAAAATATTTTAATGACGAAAAGTCAGTCTGAATTTCAATAAAGACACTAACCTTTTTATATTGAAAATAACGACGATCCCAGCATTTTTGCTTCTTTTTTACGAGAATTTTTATTTGCAATATAAGCATCAGCTACGCCAGCAGCGTATACGACTTTTCGCGATAATGGCATATTTGACACTGAGGCTTAACTCTGTATGTACCTTGTTGTATGGGGCATGCAAAAAAAAACAGACAAAAAAAGTATAACCTAAATGCACTTTTAAGATTTTGCCAAGATGTGGATTAATTCTTGTGTTCATCGTTAGGAATAAATCCTACTAGGAGATACAACAAGACTAAATTTAGGACGTCTATTAGACTTTTTAAGGAACCTGGATTCAAAATAATTCCATTAGAAACATTGACAAGAGTTGATAAGACAAAATTGATAAGAGTTAAGCATATCTTGAAGGACTTAAACCACAGATTGTTATAATGTCAAGAGTGAGGTGTGCTCTGCAGATAGATCTCTTGTCAGATCCATTGAAATAGATGGAAGTAGATTCTCCACGAGAAACTATAATAAATTCCGAATAATGGAAATCATAACAGAGGCGGACAAAGGTACCTATAGGGTTTAGACAATATGCTATCAATCAAATGGGTCTCTGTAGATCCAATAACTGTTGCACATATCCGGCGTATAGAGTTTTTATGGGTTAATGTAAAAAGAAGCAGCTCAAATTGAATATGTAACGAGAATTGCTGGATATATATAGTTGAATGAAACAGAAGACCTCTTAGATAAAATATTACAATCAATGTTGGATTGTTATATTCATCAATAAATTGTTCTAATATTTCATATAAGAAAAAAAAAAAAACAAGTTTATATACATTTTCTAAATAAACAGTTTCTTTCTTTAATATAACCTAATTTATAAGGCAATAAAGCCCATTTTTCTTGTATATACAATAACGATTGTTAAAAATATTTTATTGTCAACGGTAGCTATAAAATGTGTAACAATGGTATTCAAATGCCGTATGGGGGAGGGGGAAAAGTAAAGGGCGCTATTGCACAACTCACAGATATTATAAACAGTTTTAATTCCTTATTCTAACATTATTTGAAGATTATTTTATCTGATAATATAAATTTGTACGCAGCTTTTTGAATTTTTTTTTTTTTAAATTGACTCAAAAGTATAATTGATGAAAAATTATTATCTCGCCATATGGTTCATACCTTCTATTTTAGGTTATCTAAGTAGACACCTGGAAAGACTGTTAATTGTTACAATAGTAGTTAGCCAAATAACGTTGTTAATTAATTATTCTTTCAGGCATGTGCACCTTTCATTGCTCTGTTTATTTTTTATTTAGTTTATTCTGTATATTATTTAAATAAATTCTTTCAGAACAAGAACAATAATTCTCGTATTTGAATAACCTCCTTTATATATATATATATATATATATATATATATATATATATATATATATATAATATATATATATATAAAAAAAAAAACAAGTTTATATACATTTTCTAAATAAACAGTTATATATATATATATATATATATATATATATATATATATATATATATATATATATATATATATTTAAATTAAGTGTCACGTTGTTTGTCCGCTATAGACTTCTTAACTTCTGAACCGATTTGAATCAAATTTGCACACTGTGTGCAGTTTGATCTAACTTAAAAATAAGACAGAGTATATCTTAATTTATAGTCATAATACTATTTTATTGCAAATTATTTGTTTATTATGTGTAAATTATTTTTGCTAATAATTTAGATTTAGTTACAATGGAGATTTTAGATTACCATGATTAAAAATATATTTATATCAGAAGGCTATATAACAGTGATTTTTATTAACTGTTTTTTTTTTATTTTTCTTAAGATGTGCTGAGTTGATTTCAGAATATTTTTTATCAGTGAAATTATTCCTGCTTTTTAATTATTAGTGCTTCATTGTTCAAAAATCTTCAATTAAAATAAATACATGTAAGAACAATCATATCATATCACATAGTTATGCTATTATATTTGCTATGCATCAAATCACACTGTATGATAAATGTATTTTGATGGTCTTGACATACTAAGACTCCAGTATCTAAATAAATCTGATTATTTATCTATTATCCGCTTTTTAATTATTTTTTTAATTAAATCTATGTTATTGATTTAATTTCTATAACACCCCTAATATTTCCTTCACCTGTATATATTTCACGACTCAAAATCCAAAGCATTAGAGAATGTTTAACGATTACTCGATTTTTTTTTTAGCTGTTTCTCGCATTTATTTATACCATTATACCATTATATTGTTAATAGTTAATAAATTTACAAAAGTTTATATACCATTTTGAAAATAGTTTAATGGAGATTAATGATGCCATTTCCAAAAGTTAATTGATATATATATGAAAACACTTCGATTGACCATAAACATGTGCGTAAAATTGCAAAATGATTCATCAGCACAAATATTTTCCTAACAATTACTAGATATTGGGAAGGGTAGAATATAACTGCAACCAAATACGCAATGCATTTAACTGCCAGACAATTTCTGCACTGTTCTTAACGGAAAAAATGAACTGATTCAGAGCATTTTACCGGACACACAGGGTAATTATTTGAATCATAACTGGATCAATCGGGCTATTTTGGCAGCCAAAAATGTTGATGTAGACGAAATTAAATTCCAGATACAACAGTTGTTACCAGGCGATCTGATGTTTTTTAAATCAATCGATACTGTTGTTGATGAAAATTAAAGTGTGAATTTTCGAATTGAATTTTTAAATTCACTAGATATACCCGGAATGCCACCACATAATCTTCGATTAAAGATTGGTTCACCTATTATTCTCCTGCGTAGTTTGAATCCACTTCGATTATACAACGGTACATGTTTGGTCATTAAAAAAATCACCGGAAATGTTCTTGAAGTAACCATTTTAACTGGGAAATTTAAAGGAGAAGTGGTCCTCCACGTATTCCAATGATACAGTCAGGATCTACGATACCCTTCAGAAGCTACAGTTTCCCATTCGTTTAGCATTCGCCATGTCTATAAATAAGTCTCAGACCAAACAATGCCCATTTGTGGTTTTGACTTGGAAAATCCATGTTTTTCTCATGTGCAACTATATGTTGCATGTTCACGTGTAGAAAAACCGTCGAATCTATTTGTGTTAGCTAAAGAGAGTTTAACCAAAAATACTGTACAACCGATTAGTGCTGATGTAAATTGAAATTAAAATTATTTATAATTATTGTTAATAAATATTATTGTTGAAAATTTAAAACTATCTGCCCTACCTACCTCATTTATAAGTTTAATACCCGGTTGCTAGAGCATTAGATATCTCATCAATAACTAACAGTCTGCATAAATCCAACAGACAGAGCTGGTATAGTTTTTACATTTATGGAGCCTCTTCTAAGGTTAATATCTTATATTTTATTGTCGTTTAAAAATACGAGATAGAAAGTTGGAATTTATCATTTCTAGAACTTAAGGTATAATATCCCTAACCTATGAAAAGTGTTGCCTGGATACTAGTTAAGGTTTATTAAATCGTCAAATAAAGATATAGGATCGATAATTTCTGAGGTTTATTCTAGCGCCCGGTTCTAGGCCATCAAATATCTCAGCAAAATGTTGTCAAAGTCCTACAAACCTTCTGCTTCCAAAACAAAAATTATTAAAGCAAAATAAAGTAATCATACTTCCGCTCTCAATGAGCAGCAAAACTCAACGATTTTTACATCTTGGTCGTTGCTATGAAAAAAAACATATAGACCTTTACAGCTTTATAGAACTTATAGAACCAATAGCTAACTGAGCAATATGTTAATTGAATCGACAATTAATACATTGTTGTTACAACATGACGATCGATACTATACATTCGTTTAGTGTTGATACAGTAAAATGTTGTAAGTGTTCACTTTTCAATTTATAAAAATATTTTAAATATTTCATTGTACTTGAGTTTGAATAAAAAAATATTTTTTTGTAATTATGTTATTGAAAAATTAAATCCTTAATTAAATAAACGGTATTTATTTATTACAACGAAAAATAATTGTCTTCTATTGCTCTTCTATGGTCATTTCCAGATTTGATTCCCGCTGGTGGAAAGACATTGTTAGGGTGAAATTTATATTCTGGGGTGAAATTTATATCATCCTCATTTCCAGTACTAGCTATATTTTGCAGTACAGCTGTGGCCACAATTAATACCAATGCTGTTTTAAAATTTACTCTCAATCCAAGAGACAAGCAAGAAAATTTTCTTTTCCATAAACCAAATGCTTGCTCTATAGCAATCAATGATAACTATACATTATGTAATTCCAATAAATATTCAAGCGGTGTGTGACCACTCAAGAAAATTGACTGATATCGTTGTACAGTGACTTAGATCAGTACACGACAGTACTGTAGTTAACAACTCTTTATTAAGAGACAAACTAGAAGCTGGTGAAATCAGGGGCGATCTATTGGGGCGCATATCCTTGCCGCCCTTACCTCTTGCCTCCTATCGGACAATCTGAACTAGGCGCTTGACCGCTCATCTTACGAAGCCTAGATTGTAACTCCAATGGGAGGGACTTTGTTTTTTTTTTACGTATTTTACGTATGGTTTTACGTCTGGTGCGGCATTATAGGGGACCAGATCATTGAACAAGATCTTCCGATTTTACTGGAAGAGGTGCCGCTTGAAAAACGTATGGTGATATGGTTCCAACAGGATGGGTGTCCGGCTCACTATTCCATTAGAGCTAGGAACGTTAAAACACATTTTTTCCAATAGATGCATTGGAAGGGGTCTGCATATTAATTGGCCAGCAAAATCTCCGGACTTATCAATTTTAGATTATTTCTTTTGGGGAAGATTGAAAGATCTAGTCTACACGAAGAGACCGTCGACAGTAGAAGAAATGAGGGCAGAAATAAAAAATGCGAATCTTTCCATTCCACCGGAAGAAATACAGCAAGCTCAGCGAGACTTCTGTTCTAGACTTTTGTTATGCATAAATGAAGAGAGCCGTCAATTTGAACACATAAAATAGTATTTTTATGTAAATAAACAAATATTATTAACCCAATTGCATTTTTAAAAATAAAAAAAATATTTACTTTATTAATAAAATTCAATTTCCACACACGGACGTCAATAATTACAGAGGAATTTCACTGTTGCCCGTTAACTACAAAATTTTCTCGAAAGCGCTACTCAATAGGCTCACTCCACAGCTAGACCCAAAAATTGGAGAATATCAGGGGGGCTTCAGGAAAGGAAGATCGTGCCCGGAACAAATCCTCAGCTTGAAACTTTTAATAGAACAATACAAGAAGAACCCCAAGAAAGACCTCTACATCTCCTTTGTGGATTTCAAGAAAGCATACGATTCGGTTGATAGAGAAACACTGCTGGAGATTCTAAAAGAATATAGGATAGACAGAAAAACCAGGAAATTAATAGAACTAACACTCAACAACACAGTCTCAAAAGTAAAGTTTCAGGGAACAGTAAGTAGGCCCTTTCAGATAAAAACAGGGTTGAGACAAGGAGATGGTTTGTCACCGACACTTTTCAACGCAGTTTTAGATAAGGTCATGAAGGAACTTTGGAAAGTAAACACAGCAGGAGCAAAGGTAGGGACCAAACATAAGCACATCAAAGTAGAATGCCTTGCATACGCAGACGACCTAGCACTTCTGGCAGAATCAGAGGAAGAAGCAATAAATCAAATAAACACCCTAAAGGAAATAGCCGAAAAAAACGGGCCTACAGATATCGTTCGAAAAAAACGGAGCTCATGACAACGAACAAAAATTTTGGAAAGAAAGAAGTCAATACAAAATATGGTTCAGTAAATGTGACGTGAAAGTTTAAATACCTGGGAGAGACCATTTGTAACAGAGGATCAGAAAAGGAAGGTATGAAGGAAAGAGTTGCCAGACTGGAAGGACTGAGTTTCGCAACGAGTAACATCTACAATAAAAAGAATCTCTCCATCAAGGCAAAGATCAAACACTACAACACTGTAGTGAAACCAGTAATTTTGTATGGAACCGAAACAATGAATCTCCCCAGTATGGAGAAACTGCTAAGAGTTGAAAGAAGAATCCTGAGAAGAATCTATGGTCCTAAGAAAACGGAGGAAGGATACAGGCTAAGGCCAAACAAGGAAATTTACAGAGAGATAAAGGATATGGAAACGGAGATAAGAACTAGGAGATTGAGGTTCTATGGTCACATGGTGAGGATGCCGAAAGAAAGATTGAATAAGAATATAATGGAAAAACTCTGGGGATACCGGAGTGCACGGGGCTACATCAAACAACTGAAAGAGGAAACAGCAAGGTTGGGAATCAGGGACGTGGATTGCTTGGATAGAGACGAATTCAGGAAAAAGTTACAGGGGCTTGCAGTTCTTGAGGGGCCAAGGAGGACCAGTGGAGGAGTGGCTTGGACGGAGGAGAGGAGAAGGAAGCACTCGAACTTGATGAAGGAAAAGTGGGTGGAAAGAAAGAACAAAAAGAAGAGAACACAATCATAATATTCGCGTGGTCTACAAGGCCGTTTCACGCCCAAAAAAGAAAAAAAAAATTCAATTTCCTTCAGAATCCATAATTAACTTGTCATCTAACAAACCAGGAGTTCCAGGGTTCCTTTTAAATAAGAGGATTAGGCTGTTATCGACGTAGGGGTGCATCTGATTGAAAAAGTAACCGATACAAAACAGTTTTAGAATTCGACTCACCATCAGAATCCGTCATTAAAACCAGTTACTTATGACGAAATTTCAAGTACTGGAGCCATTCCAGCAATGCTGGAGAAATTCTGGAAGGGTTGAATATCTTCAAAAGGTAACTAATATGACGCAAAATAAGATCCCTGATTATCGCATTGAACTTCCATAGACTCTGGGTTTTATTAGCCTGACACAACATTCGTGGGACACCCTGTATATGTACACGGAGGCGCGGTAGCTCCTATATGTAATTGATTAATTTTAAAATATTTTTTAAAACTGCATACAAAAATAAAAAGCTCACCTCAGATGTTTGTTATAAGAATATAACATTTTTTTATATATCTTATCTAATTAATTAAACATTTTCAGATTTTAAATTTTATTTTCATTTAACCCATTACAAGTTTTCCCGTTTAAGTTTTTCTTTGTCTTATATTTAGTAATTGTTTATAAAAAATGGCGTTTTCATCATCTTCTGACAAGGTGACCATTAATTTGTGGAACGACCACGACTCCTGAGAACTCGTACTGACTGGTTTTCATTATTATCAAACGGAGAATTTGAAGAAAGATATAGAATATATAAAGATACAGTCATGGTTTTGGTAAACGTGTTTGGGGATGCATTACAGCCGAAGTCGACAAACCGAAGTCGTCTTCTATCGCCTTTAACTCCAATACAGCAAATATTACTCAGTTCGAGATTTTATGCTACTGGCTCTTTTCAAATTCTATTTGGTGATTGACGAGGAGTCCACAAAATCACGGCTAGTCGTGTAGTAGCATGATTGCGAGATTGGGACCCCAAGTTATTAAAATGCCAACAACCATAGAGGAAACCCGAGCTACCAAAGCAGGATTTTTTTTGCAATGTCTGAATTTCCTGGAGCTGTAGGTTGTCTTGACTGGTCACATATTCTCATACACTCTCCAAGCCAAAATATAGCAGAAATCTATAGAAATAGAAAACCTTTTCTATTTCTATAAATGTCTCCTTTCGTTTTATTTATTTATATAAGATATTAAAAAAGGATTTAAAACAACTATCAGGCCTCCAGATCCAAAAACTGGTATCAAGAAGTTACCTATTAATAATGGAAAGATTAGCGAACTACGGAGACCTTTTCGCCAAAGAAACAAGAAAACAGCAACAGAGAATAATACTTAGAGATATTGATGATAAAGTTACACTTGATAACATTGTTGATCACCTAATTAACCAAATTCACATTAAGAAAAATAGAAGTGGTCATTTAGATGCCGTTGTGATGATATCCTTTCCTTTCGTTTTTTATTGCTACTAACTACCTCTTTGTAATATTATTGTCATATGTGTGTTATCATTGTTAACTACTATAGTGTTATTGGTTAATCTTGTTATCTGGTTAAACTACCTCAACATGTAAATCTATTATTCAGTTGGTGTTCCATTTAATCTTTGAAACTAATGGTGTCACCAAGAGGAAGTTGATTTACAACAAAATAAGCCCAGCTCTCAAAAAGCATTGGGCACAAGATTACTTTCGGGTGCGGCTATGCACAAACTGCAGCAAGTTTCATCACACCAAGAAGTGTCAAGGAATCACTACCTCTCCTCATCGTTCCAGAAATCATCTAGAGAATTACCATAATCAAAACCGTAGGTGTCCCAACTGTAGCCAATATAATAGCCACAGACAATATGAACATACTAAAGTTAACGATCAAAACTCAGCACTAGACAGACGACGCCCTTCATATCTCAGAGAAATTAACAAACTTACGCAAGACCATGACTTGTAATTAATTTTCTAATTATTGATAATGTGGATATAAAAGTACTTCTGATGTGTGTTTAGTACACACATCATGCAAAGAATTTTACAGACTACATAAATAACTTTATCGCTGATAAAACATTGGCATTGCATGTTTCAGTCTTTTAATCATGGAGTTATAGTAGTACTATGGAGAGGTCCTTCCCGTATATTGTTCTGTGAGGGGCGAGACCATAACACTAACCGGCCACTCCCACAATGCCCAACTAGCGACTTGCATTCCATACGGGCTAAGGCAATTAAAAGGATTCGTAATAAATAAAATAAATAAATCAATAAATTAAAATAACAGCATTATAAAGCCTAGGAAACCAAATTTTGAACTGATAAAAGGTTATTATACTGATAATACGGTGCACTCTAAAATGGCTGCCTGCCCTGGCTATGGAGAGGTAAGCCCGCTCCACTTGTCTATTACTCCATGCTTTTAAAGCAAAACCTCGAGCCGCTATTATTTTAAACAATAAACATATGGACGCTATTTTACTAAAACAACATACCGACCCAGACAAAAAGTGCTTACTTTGATGAAAAGATTGACAACAATAATGATTTGATTAAAATACTGAAAAGTATATCCTAATCATTACATTATAATCGGTATTGATTCCAATAGCAGATCGAACTTATGGTATGAAGGTAAAACAAATTGTAGGGGACGAATGTTGGAGACTTTTACTATGGCACAAAATGTTAATACTATCAATAATCCCTCAACTCTAACGAAATTTGATGATGCAAGAGGGAGGAGCGATATTGACCTAACATTATGCAAACCCAAATCAGTAAAACCCTGCAAGAGCACATCAGAAGATCAATTAGGCAAGGTTCCATTTTAATGTCTGATCTGTGGAAGTATAATGGAATCGAAGAAATGAATTACAGCTATTACAGTAAATTATTTCAAACATTTCGTCAACCCTAAGACTGGTGCTAACACTCAAACAGTTGAGTCTATGTGGGTCAAAGAAAAAAGAAGAAATCTCAATCATTAACTCGTATTTGTTTGAGTTTATGTGGAGGCAAAGATACATAAGTTAAAACCTTTTTGAAAGAATACTAAAACACATTGTTCAAATTTGGCCTCCAGAAGTAACAAAAGGACCTAATTGAAATTATATTCCTTTATTTTTCAAATTTTGTTCTATAAAATTTCAATTAAATAAAAACATATGTTTCTGTAACCTATATATTTTTATTCATCACTAGCATGGAGTTATAATACTATGGAGAGGCCCTTCCCGTATATTGTTCCGTGAGGGGCGAAACCAAAAAACTAACCGGCCACGCCCACTGCAAACAAATCACAAAAATAAAATAACAGCAGTATAAAGCCTAGGGAACCAAAATTTGAACTGGTAAGCCGCTAATATACTGATTATATGGTTCACTCCAAAATGGTTGCCTGTCCTGGCTATTGAGAGGTAAGCCCCCTACATTTGTCTATAACTCCATGATCACTAGGTTACTGTTACTAGATAAAATCTAGATAAAAATGACGGGTCTTTTGTAAACAAGACCCACTTCATCAACTTCGTTGTACTTTGAGTATACCTCGTTCGTGTTTTGTTCTCCTTCGCCAGTTTCTATTAAGATAAACTTCACTGAATATTCTTGAAATATTTATGAATGGTAAAAAGGTTAGATTTTCTTAAAATTGCTTTATTTCAAGTACTTACTTTGAAAATGATTATTTATTAGTGAATAAGCAGATACTAGTAACCTTCTGAACAAGTTTATTTTATTTTTTTTTATTTATAATAAATATGGATTATAGAGAACCGTAATGGTAATTTGCGAAGCGGGTATGATAAGCATAATAATTCTAGAAGTGGTAGCACAAGTACAGAAATTGAATATAAATTTCATATTTAATAGTTTGTTTTATAAAGGTTGCCGTGTCACTTGTGAAAAAAACTGCAATACAAACTGGTCTAATTTTAGCAGGGCATAGTGGAGCTAAAAAATTTTATACAGATTTAATCTAACTGACAACATTTTGTAATTGTGGCGGAAACAAATTGATAGCTATAGTCTCTCTGAACAGAGACCAGTGACCGTCTTCAAAAAAGAATGTTTTTTATTGACAAATACTCTGAGATGTTAGATGCATTAGTTGATCAGGTTGACTAATTGGAGCTCAACAACTGAACAGTCTAACTATAATTCAACCTCCTTCTATTATCGATTACAGACAATAGTTTTTCAATAAGATTTGCATTTCATATGTATTAAAACTAGGTTCATGGGAGTAAGGAATCGGATAGCAGTATCCCAGAATAGAGACGCGCGGCGATTTCTATTGGAGGAATCCAAGATTGCCAAATAAATAAGTGTATTAAAACATTATTATTTAGTTATAAGAATATTTGTATTTAATTACTTTTTCTTCTAGTTTTCGTTTTTCTATTCACATATATATTAATAACATATAAATTCAATCCATTAATGACTGGTTTACATTTCATTTCACCTGAAGTCAATGTTCACTATAATATTATTATAAAAATTGTAAATAGAGAGATTGAAAACTAATATACTGGATTATCTAACAACCCAACACATTATTATTATTATATTATTACCTCCTGTTTTTTTTTTGTGTTACTATTTAATTCAGTTTTACATTAAGTAATTGTATTAATAAATAAATGCTTATTGTTCATACAACAACCTGTCCATACCCTAGAAGATAGAAATAGAATATTTGTAAGATGAAAGCAAACATTGACATAAATCTTAACATATATCAGGGGTCTAGTTTCAAAGAAGCTCACGTGTTATTTAAATCAATAAATATGATTTTGATATTTTTAAAACAGATACGGTTGACATTCCAGAATGACCGAGTCTTTGCGTTCTATGAGCAAGCTGATCAGCTCAACTGAAGTGGTTCTGAAATGCCGCAAATCAATTATTTTTTTTTATGACTCGGTAAAAAGATTACATAAATCAAATATTTTTAATTTATATATATATACTCGGTAAAAAGATTACATAAAAGTTAAAAAATAATATATCGTTATATAATTATAATATATATTATATATATATATATATATATATTGATATATATTTTTTCAATACTATATAATACATAAATAAATTTAAAAAATACAGATTGAAGAAGTCGGAAATATACAGGAATATAAAGGAAGAACTGCAGCAAAATCTGCACATGACTGAAGTTGTACAAAGCCACCGATGTCTTAATTAAGCTATCGAACTTTATTGTTCACTTACTAAACGACAGGTATATTCATCAGAGCTTATAATAAAACTCGATCAGCCAAAAATTTGTGTTAGTCCTGATGATCTTCACCTATTCCGTTATCTTAGCTCTTATCCAGTATGAATGTTGAGTTATTAATAAGTGAAATTTTTGTAAGGGCCCCGTTTTGCTACCAAAAAGACAAGAATCATCATAATAGATTCACTTGGGACAAACGAAGTGGCAGTTAAATTAAATACAACACGTAAGTAAAACTATTTATTTTCATAGAAATAATATATAGTAGTCATGAATAAGATTAAATAAAAATAATGAAGATTTAATTTTTTTAAAAAGTTTATTGCCTCATGTAAGGTCTCTTTCCGCTTATGAGAAAATGGAATATAGAATGGAGGTTATGAAAATTACTCTACAATTTCTGAAACCTACCTAGAGCTGCTGCTATGATCCAGTTTCGAGGAACTTCCCTCGAAGTTTCACACCATTTGGTGCCACAGAAACACCAACAGCTAAAAATTACTATGATAATGCGGGAAGACATTTAAACATATCAGAAACAGAACCAAATTCTTATTCACATTTCCTGAATGAGTCGTGAAACTGTTCACTGGTTTACTGGTCAAGGTTTCAAGACGGAAGTATAAAGTTGGATAAATTTATCAGCATCCATGTGTTTTTTTGAGATACATATGTGAAGAACCCGACAGAACTACAGAAACTCTGCCCGATTATATCGAGTCATCTACCAGGTACGGTATTATCAGCCACGTGGAAGGCATATAATTGGATTAAAAAAAGAAAGAAAAACATTGTTTAAAGAATTTTGTGGGTTCCCTTAGTGGATCTCATACTGAAAATAGAGAATCATTGCTGGCGAAAGCCAAAAGAAGGAATAAAAGAGAGTGAGGAACACGAAGAACTCTGATTTGTGAACTTCATATAGAGGCAGCGCTTTAAAGCTAGGAATCTCTTCACCAGAATTCTCACAGATAAAGAATACTGGTCCCAAGATACCTAACTTATTTAGAAATGTTTCGTAAATATTAGAAATTAATGTTTTACAATATTTAATTACATATGTTTTTCACCAAGTATATTTTCGTTACTTATAACCTAGTAACATTCACAACATAAAATCACTGCTATGGCTATTCTATAAAAGACCCTAAAGTGGTTTTAATAATCGAATAAAGAACTTACACAAGTAAATACAAAATAATTAATACAATTAGGCTATAATAATTCAGAATAAGCTTAAAACTATAACTTACGGTTAGAGGTTAACAGGAACAGCTGCCACGACCTTCTTATTCCAACACTGTGAACAAACTGGGGTTTATTTCCCCACTTACACCCTTAAACAAATTCCAAGGCGGTACAAAAGTCAAAAATCGTTCAAAACGTTTTTGAAAAATAAACTTAAAGTGAAAAAAAAAACTGCTAAAAATTTTTTTCTCGTATTTTTATTATAATTAAATATATCTTGAGATCACGCTATCGCATGTTATAAACCACATAGTTTAACAACATTTGTTGAGAAATAAGTTATCGGAAAATTTTATCATATTAGAATTGTCTTTATAATTGTCTTTTCTCGAACACAGATAAGAAGGTGACATCTATGTGGACTTAGATAGCAATTAAATATACGTCAGGCAACTGGAAGTCCCGTTTTTAAAATATTCCCAGCTGATAAGCTCCATTATCAATAGTCTTTTATATTTTGAAATATTTTAAAAATGCTTGTAAACACATTAATGGCTGAATTCATAACCACATCAGAAAAGCATGCACGACCTTCTTTAACCACTAACCTCAATCGTCTCAAAATTTGAAATGAAACAAAAATTTTCCAGTAATATAAGTCGTGAGTTAATTCAATTACAAATATAATCTCCAACTCTACAACAACGAGCTAAAGAAGATATATATATTTTAAATAAAGCGGACAAAAAATCACATACAACATAATACATTTAAAAGTAAATCTATCGGCTAAATAACCAAATGAAACTATACTAATTATTTTATTATGATAGGCATAACTCTATTATAGACAAACACAGTTATAAACACACAATTAGAATACGTGAAATTATAACTATAACTCCTTTAAAATAATGAAATTTAAAACTAATTACTATATTTTATAGCAAAACAAATGTTCCAGTATGTTACAAGATTATAGTAAAAATGTTGTAACGAATGTTTGTCGTTATCAGCAAAAGCAGGCAGTCATTGATTAGAAAAGCTCCATTTTTACCAGAGACAGATTTTCAAAAGGCACTTTTCCTAACAGAAAAATCTAAAAATAACTAAAAAATGGTGTAAAGGGCCACTATAACAGCCTCAACAAGGGAATTAGTCACAATCGACAATCCTTGATCAAAGAATGGTATGATCAAGAAAACGTTAAATCTTTGGTTGGAGATCAGGAAAAAAATAATTATTGTATCATTTTATTCTGCAATCGGAGAAACACAAATAGAAGGTATCTCTCAAGAACATTCATTATATTAATTCAAGAAGTAGCTCCTGGTATATTCGGAGCATGGATGGAGAACAATCTCAAAATAGACTGTTTTAAAAAGCGAGAACGAAGACGAAGACTATATCCATTCAAAATTGACCACTGCCAATTTATTTATAATTATTTGATATGAGGTCTGGAGAAACAAGTGTAATAATAATAGGTTCTGTGCACTTTTTCTAATCGCAACCTAAACATCCAGTGGTTATATAAGTAAATCTCTTGATTACATTTGTATGATTTCATCCTAATTATAATTCACTTATAGTGTTTTGCATTTTTTCATTAGAAAGGTATAGTTTATTAAATGAAAATATTTTTTATATCAGTCTCGCTCTAGCAGCCGTATTGTACAGAGTGTCGATTAAAGTTCAACTGTTACGTCTCTCAAAGTTTTATTTTCCAGTCATTTATTTTCGTTTAACTTTAGTTTCTTCGTTACTTTCTTATTTGCTCTACGAAGTTTATTAACCCTCATAAATGCCCAAGTAGGGGGGGGGGGGGGGGTTAAATATCATGGAAGAACCTCCAGGAACTTCTACAAAAAGAAAAAGGAAAAAGAAGTGATCTACTCCTATATATGGTAACATAGATGTGTCAAACAGTGATGAAATTCTTGGATGTGGATGAACATGAGGTCTCCGAAATAACAGCAGCCACAAATCCTAAATTTAAACCAAAATACCATTATCTACCATAACATAACCTGCAACAATATTAAAGGAAATATTAACCCATTTAAACACCAAGTGAAACACATTAATTTAAAATACAATAGCAACTAAACAATTATATACACATCATAACAGTCAGGAATTTCTTTAATCAAAAATCTATTTAAAGTACAAAATATCGATTTTCACTCCTACACGCCTAAAACTGAAAAGAAACCAAAAGTGGTGCCACAAGGAATACCACCGGAATTCCCCATAGATGAAATCACTGAAAATTCAAGCAATCAAGGGCTAGAAACACACAAAATACAAAATGGAAAAAAAAAAAAACTAAAAAAAAAAAAAAAAAAAAACTGGGCCACTAAAACTTCTACTTGCAGCAATAATTCTTGAAGATAAGGACCAACTAACCAAAATATATTATATAAACTATTGCTGTGATCTATCAAAGGACTGTTCAAACGCTTTAGTAGATGGCTTCAACCAAAATGTCGTGTTTGCAATTTTTCAAATTCACCTAACTGCATCAAATACGCAAGAAACCTGGAATTACAATAAAGTAAGAAAAAAAACAACAATAAAAGCAGCATCACGGAAAACTTTTAAATCAACTGACGAAGCATTTTTACCACTCCCGGCTACAAAATCTCTATGGCCTCTAAAGACCTTCAATCCTAAAGGTGAGCATAAAGAAGAGACATCGTTTTCTGATTGTTTCAAACAAATTAAAAATATATTTAGTTCATTTAACTTCGGTAAAATTATAGCTAATTTTAAAAATATGATGTTTCAATTTTAAAATGCTAAAGAAGCCATGTCAAAAATATATATTTTAATAGAAGGTTACTACTATCTTTTACCGATTAATGAAAATTTTAACTATTACTAATATATATGTTCAAACATGTTACAATCACTAATGTTTTCAACCTACTTACGAACTTCGCCTTCCTTAATATCTCCTTCACAATCCACATTCATAATAATATTTTGTCGATTCACTACACCTACGTACTCTTACTTTGAAAAGTATATTTTCACACCACAAACTCTCATGACCATCACCTTACACACATTAAAGAGACACTGAAGTATATCTTGAGCAAAACAAATAGATTACAGATCCCGCTTACTATAAACATAAATACCAAACAAACATATATATATTTCCTCTTGTCTCTACAACTATTTTATTTATATTTATTACCTTCATATTTTTCATTATTAGTCACACTTTTACTCATTATAAATGGTAAATAATAATGAAAAAATTAAATTCACGATGTGGAATGCCCATCGTACATACTCTATACGTATTCTATACGCCCTGGTACAACAATATACTTCGACTTATGGAGGTCTTACAGAGGTTTAAAAAAACTCATACCTCAGGTATGAGGTACAGACATTATACTGTCAAAAACAGTGATAACTTTGTCGGCCCTAATACAGGAGCGCGCACACAAAGAATTGAGTTGCTATGGGCAATTGTAAAAAGAAGAAATAAAAAGGAATGTGGTACGTTCGGTAAGAAAGAGCCTGTTTGATTCCTACTTATGTGAATTGTATATAGGAGAAGGTATAAAAAAAAAGGGATATTTTTTAATGTATTTTGGAATCATTAAGAGACTATTGGCCTCCAAAATGAAAATTTCAATAATTTATTACAAAATACCTACTTTGTTTTTATTAAAACATTTTAAATAAACAATTTTGAACATATGTTCTTCACAAGTATTAATTTAATAATAAGATAAATCACTGTTTTAGAAAAAAGTAACTGGGATGGCTAAAGTAAAAAAGACCCGAATTGAAAAACGATTTCAACTAACATTTTCAAAGTGGATTGCCACAACATGAATTATCTCAGTTAATTATCATCACTGAATTTGCAAATGAATCGACGTTCGTAGTTGAAATATAACGGATCTCATCAATTTTTTATTTTTGTGAGTGTTGACAAGGAACTTGAACAGTTTTGTATTTTTGGTTGTAAAATCACTGTAGATTTTGGCTATTATAAATATTTAAAAAAATATTTATTTTTATTTAGCAAAAATAATAAATTAAATTATGGGAATTTAAGATGTATCTATAAAAACATTAGGAAAATTGAGTTGATGCTTCAATTTGAACACCAGGGAGTTATTAGAAATTTCGTACCTCTATGACTAAAGGTTAGACGTTATAAGAGGCACACAGACGTTTAATGTAAACGTGTTCTCAAACACCTAGTGAGCTCCATCACTGGATCAAGATTTATTTTATTGTTATATCATCATTTTTGTTCTTTCAACAGAAATCCCATAAAATGCATTAAGTGCAGAAAAAGGGATGGATTCATAATTTGTTGTATATTGTATAATAAAACAATAAAAATAAAGGGGACTAGAAAAAAAAAAAATGTAAACGTGAGCAGATAACCAGGTTACATTTTTTTTTCTTATTTGTAAAGCCAATATTAATATAGTTTGTGCGTAACTTTTTTCGTAAGCCAAAATCAATATGGATAAATGGCTGGAAAACTGTCGACTAGCAAGGATTATAATAGAATGGATTGTGAAAAAAATAAATGCATCTAATGGTGATGAATATGCTTGTTGTAACTTTTGTCAATCTAATCTTAAACCCCACAACACGGAACTCAAGAGGCGCAAGATGTAAAAAAAAACATCAGGCTAGCACCAAACAAATATCTCTGCAGCCTCCCATTAAACTCTCAAATCAGAAATGAAAAAACTCGCATTGCAGAAATAAAGTTATGAGCCACGTAGTGTGTTACAAATACATCTTTCGTAATGTTTGATACACTCATTCTAGTTTTTCAGCGATAAATAATTCAGAAATTATAAGCAATATGCATTTGAGGCGAACAAACGCAGCAGCTACAATAACAAATGTTTTGTGATCTTATAATGAAAAAGAGCTAATAAATATTTTAAGGCGAACCGACTGCATTTATTCAGTTGTTTTAGACAATACCACTGATATCAGGAGGTTCTTAGAAATGGCTGAGATTGCCTTTAGTAACTATAGTTGTTTTATTTAATTATATATAAGATTTGTGTATTATAGTGATTGTATTGTTTCCACACAGAAAATGCTGACAATCTGACTGATGTTCTTCTGGATACTCTCCGAAGAAAAGTTCATCCCACTTCAAAACATGGTTGGCTTTTCATCGACTAACTTAAGGCTGAAAATTTCACAAATATGAAAAATGAGTTTCCTAACATTGCCCTGATTAAATGGTCATGCCATATGATACATTTATGTTCATCAAACGCCTGCCTCAAGCATCCTAAATACGTGGAGGACACTCTTGGAAACATAAGTTCCCATTTCAGTAGTGATTTTAAACGCCAGAGTAAACATAAGATATTTAAGTAAATATAAAGAGTTTCAGGAGTTCTTTTAAACTGAAATTTTAAAAATACTGTCTCCTTGCACGACAAGGTGGCTGTCCCTCAGATGATGTGTGAATTGGAGCAGCATGTGACATTAAAACATTATTTTCAGCTGGAGAGGCTTGAGGATCCATCCAGAACAACAGACAGTATTTGCGAGTAGTTTAAAAATGTTTTGTTTTATTTAATATAATATATTTGGAATTTATGTCCTACATAATGGTAGTGCTATGCGATTATAGGTTTTCCAAACAGTCGTAACATTAATTCAAAAATAAAAAACCAGATGAGATGTGTTTACAATAAAAGTTAATGATCCCAACAATTATTGTCAACTGGAGAAAATATATCTCAGCGTAACAGCCAGTGAGAGTATTTTTCCCTTAAATACTATCTATAGCCGGATATTATTGTGCACACTGATCTTTTACGAATATAAATATATACCTATCCGAAAAACATAAGGGGAGTAATGTGTTCAAAATGGTTTTTGAACTTTTAAATAAAATGCACACAAAAAAGGAATTAATTTTTTGGAATGTAAAGATTGTAAATTTTTATGTGTTTAAGTCGTCAATGAAAACTAGAAAAGAATGGAAGAGGCAATTACAAAGCCTCGAGAGTATAGAGAAGCGTGGGAGGGATTGATCCTTGGAGTAATCCCTACTTAAGAAAACAGAACTCAGTTTGCCTAATCCAGTCCGACCCGGAGCCTATTCTGTCATCCCTGTTTACTGGGCCGGCACTTAAACTCTCCACGGACCAAACGCTCCTATCTCCCCCCACCCCTATCAACACCCCAAACACTTACATCCCTTCCATTATTTATAGATAGGCCTCTTAAAAGATGATTGCAGAGATAAAGATCCGCGGATGATTCGCAAAACTTTTTATGCCTTTTATTTTGCCCTCTTTCAATTTATCACAGTGACAAACAACGTACCAATTCATTTCAAAATTTTATAACTCAATTCATTTATTTCTACACTGATCTCAACAACTAAAAACAGAAGTATTATATTCTCCTTTTTAACAGCCTTCACAAACGAGGTTCTCAATTCGACTGTTAGCTACGCAATTATTTTTAGTATTCTTAATTTTTAGAAAACAAAAACCGATTCAAGATTAAATATGCATGTACAAACACGACCAAAAAGTAAAAAATAATGTTTTAATTACTTCACAACTAAGAGCATTGAAGGTCAATCAATGAAACTATCGACACTTAACCCTAAGGCCGGCCACACACTATCAGGTCCACCTGAATAGTCTGCCTGTTCAGGTGTACCTGATAGTGTGTGGCAGGAATAACAAGCCTTTCAGGCGACCTGACAACTGATGAAAATTCGATCAGTTCTGCCTACCAGGAGATTAGACAACGTGTGTGTGTGTGGCGGAAACCTAAACAGGTTTCTACAGTCTTAATGTGGTTTGTTAACTGTTTGTTTTTTTAGATTTGTTCTATACCAAACGAAAGAATCAACAAACAACCTAAGAATTGAAAAATTTCGCAACGAAATAATGAAGTTGTTGGTAATTTCATTGAAATTTATAAAAGTTAACCTTGCTTGTGGAAAGTGAAAGACAATGACTACCGCAATAGAGACAAGAGAGATGCTGTAAACAGAAAATTATTGAATAAATTGAAGAATATCACAAAATATGGAGAGAAAGAGCAGATCATCTTCTGCAGAATCCATGGTGAACTGACAAACTTGAAAGGGTATACATGTGCTCCTCAAGTATCAGGTACACCTGAACAGGCGAACTGTTCAGGCGTACCTCTCTGGTGTACCTGTAGTGTGTGGGCACTCACAGTAACATGATACGTAGCCCCCCCCCCTAGAGGCCTGTGTATAGATGTATTTCTCCCTCCTGGCGGCCCCTTTGACTTCTGTACCTTGCTTCTTTCATTTAGTATTGTTATGCTCCGTAAACAATGCAAGACTCTTCATTGAAAGGTAATAACAACTTCCCCTCCTTTTTCAGTGAAATACCAAGAAAGAGACCTATGATTAGGGTTGCAAAACGTCCCGATCACCTATCACATGTCCCAGTCGGAGAATATACAGTAATTGCGGTTTATTTGTTTAACCAAATCAGCGGTATCATATTAAATCTTTGATGTAGTTGTAATGTGTTTCTAATTCCTGGAGTGAACTTTCAATGCTATGATGTGAAATATCAATGCTATCATATAATACCTCCTAAAAACGACATGCATAATAATGGTCAAATATATTTCATGAAACTGAGGTGTTGGAGAGGAAAAGAAATTAACTTTTGATTTGTCAATATTTATTCGCCATCTCTGGCCATCATGCGGACGTTGAGGTAGTAGTAGCTCAATGGCCCAAAGAACGCAATCGTCTTCGCATAGAAACAGTTAAAAGCATCATTCAGGGCAGATTTATTTTCAAAATGGCTTGTTCAGAATTTCACAAATATGTAATGGGGATACCGGAGCTACTGAAGAAAGTGAAGAAGAGAGAAATATTAAAATAGTCCAAACTTGTTAAATATAATAATGTTTGCGTTTTTGATAAATATAAATCTATGTAATGTGCCATAATTATCAATATTCTGTAATTACCTATCTAAATTCTAAATAAAGATGATCAAAATATTCCAGCAGAGTACTTATCTGATTTTTATTAACTTAACTACTACTGCACAAAGCATTATTAGACTAAGTGGAAAATTGTACCTACTACTTTTCTTGAGTTTTGATTTGTGTTCTGGTCAGTACATAGATTATTATGGCAACTCTACCTATGATGTACCTACTACGTAAATTTTGTATAGTTCTGGCAGGCCTAAATGCTTTCTTTGTTTATCAATTTAATTTTTTTAAAGCGGAATAAAAATGTCCCAAAAAAAAAAACACATTCTCGACTGGACTTCATGATAAAACTAGCTAAAGAATTATCCAAAGCTTGGATGCACAAACGAATCCAAATGCCGCTTTTAAATGCATTGAAGAGCAGTATTCATAAATGTCTGAAAATAGAGGTAGTGGCAAAAACAAGTAATTAGGTTGCCAAAAATGAGACACGAAGATCTTACTGCACATTCTGTAGCTATAAACTTCACGTGAGTTTATTAGGAAGATGGTGAAGTTCGTTATGAAATATTTTGTAGTAGACCACGTGGTGGCATGTAGAAGGTGACAGCCTAAGGGTTAAAGGTTTTAGGAACAACTTCATTTTTACAACTAAATGAAGCCTTGGGAAATTTTATAGGATTGAACTACAACAATCACGAGCAGCATGTAGAGCTAAGAGAAAGCCGAAAATCAAGGAAACTACAAGAAATATCTAAGTCTAAAGATTGGTTGAGTCAGCACAACCCTTTTGCTTGCAGCACTAGTGAATTGATTTCTCTTTCGACGGTGTTAGTATACGACTCTTCAGTTAATTGCAATGAAGCATATGAAGTCGGCTTGAGAGCAATGGAAAAATGGAAAAATCTTTCAATGAAACGAAGCTACATAGGGATCTGGTTAGAATGCTAGGAGGTTTCAAGTCTATCAAAGTGAGGTGTAAAGAAGTTTCAATAAACTCCAAGCAAATAATATTATATTTATATGGGACAGCCCTGTAAAATTGAAACCGTATTTCGAGTTAGAAATAGCATCGCACCCACCTTCATTATTTGACAATACATTACTACGAAAGGTACAAAAGCATCGTTCATAAAACTATTTGAAGGTGGCATTGTCCAAGAAACCTACCTTTGAAGCAAATGAACCTGTTTGTGATAGATTGGGGATATTTGTTACATGCAGGGGTTTGGAGAATAAAAAGCACTTTCAAGGAAATAGTTCAATCATATTTAAAATATATACTTGGTAATTATGGAAATAAGTAGACAGTGGTTTTCAACGGGTATCCCAACGTTCCAACCAAAAAACAAAAACAATAAAAAGAGCTCAAAGATATTTTCTCACACAATTTGTTTCGTGAGAATACAGTTTCAACAACACAACAAGCAGACTTTCTAGCAAATCCTCAAAACAAGAAGAGATTAATAGAAGCAGTTACCACAAAGTTTGTTGCTGAAGCTATTAAAGTGGTTTCTGTGGAAGATGAATTGACTGTCATTGTCGACCAGGCGATTAAGTATCTACAAAGTAATAATACTACTGCTCTTGTGGGAACTGATAAGGATCTTTTGTTTTAGATCGTAGCCTTAGTTACCCAGCATAACGCCAAATGTTTCAACTTAAAGCCTTCATCTTCAGTGTCTAAAGTATAATCTGCCGATTTTCTTATAAAGGAGCATATCGAGTAGCAAACTGGAGTGCGCTTTGCTCATGCAATGACTAGTTGCGACACTACATGGACTAGGTAAGTTAAAAGCAGCTGAGTTAAAACTTATTTCAACTAAAGCTAATGTTGCGATTTTCACAAAACAATATATAACAAAAGAAATCCTTGTAAGATGTGGAGCTCACAAAAGTGTCTTTAAAGTCAAATTTTGATTTAGCAAAACTTTCACCTCCTTCAGATGCCGCTCATCAACATCTTTTTAGGGTTTAAGACCAAACTAAAACTTGGTTAGGTTTTAGACTTTTTCAAGAAGAGTGGGATTGGCAATATACTTCAAATAACAGACTGATTCCTAAGCCCATGACGAGTACCCCTGCTACAACTGAACTTCTGCTAATTAATATCTTGCAATTTTAAAACATAGTGTGATACAAACCTTAGCTGTCATAAAGCTGGGCTCAATTGCACGTCTATGTGTGGAAACTATAATCGAAAAAGAAAAAACGTTTACAGTTGGATAAAATGATCCTGCAAGTAGATACTAAAGAAATAAAAAGGCACCCGCGCACTGGCAACTTTGTCAAAGCAACTATTTAGTTGCTTTAAAGAAATTCAAACGAGGCACACTGAATAGAATGCAGCCCCACTCACGAGCGACTTTTAAGTTGTCTTGACTAAATAATTGTGCCTAGACCTATTCCAAGGGTGACTGAACACTTGCCGGCAGAAATGAATCATGTGGGTTTCTACGTAACCCCTCACACTGTCAACTATTTAGTTGCTAAACGGCCTTGTTCTGAAGTACAAGTGCGTTTACTACTTTTCAAAGCAATGACGACGGTAGATGTTGAAAGGTTTATTTTGGTAAAGGGAAGCGGCCAGCGTTGTGCAATACCCGTCTAAAGGAGTATTCTGACAAAAATTTTAAAAAAGATTGGAGGTCTGCGAAGAGTTCATTGACAACTGGAAGGAACTTGAGAAAAAAAAATGACAAAGGTAAGTGGCTATTTCGAAAAAATTGTAAAAAAACCGACATAGCTTAGTACTGGAGTTTTTATCAGAAGCAACCAGGATAAAAAAGCAAACTATATGTTGTTTTTCAAGAGATTTTATTTGCCAACCTTTCTCAAATATAGCTTTCGTTTTGACTTCACAGATAATAATTTGTTAAAGAATACTAATAAAAAACAATTATAAATTATTTAAATTGTATCATATTGCCAAGGAGCACAACCCTGAGGTGAAGTGAAGTAATTTGCAAAATAATCCCTGCTTGTTACTCCTTGTCTCAATATTTTCTATCTATTCCAATGGACAATCATATAATGTATCTTCGAAACGAATGCCATCACGCCATTTACATTATTATGAAGGATGCAACATGCTTTAACAATACTGTCAGGAAATTCGACATTTGTATCAAGAGGCCTATGGAATATGCGCCATTTGTTTGCTAAAATAACAAATGAGCATTCTACCACTATCCGTCCTGTTGTTAGTCTGTAGTTGAAAATTCCTTGTTTTACTGATAGATTTTAAATAGGATAGGGTCTCAATACATGCTCTGAGAGGGCAAAGGCCTCATCCCCTATAAGTACAAATGGCATGGCTTTTCCATTTTAAACATTTGGAAGATGTTTAGATCCAGAAACATTAAATTCATTTTTTTTCTAGTAATTTTGTAAAAGCAAATTTTTAAAAATATGTGAATCGCTTGATGAGCCAAAAGCCCCTAATTTTACATAAATGAAATTATAATTAGAATCTGCTATTGCTAAAAGTGCTATGGGAAAAAAAAAATTACAATTAAAAAACTTTGACCCACTTGAATTTGTTTTTTTTTCTGATGTGCTTCCCAACAACTGCTCCGAAACAATTTAGAAAGCTTGTTTTCGTAAAATTCCTGAGAATCATTTCTCGGCATATAATGTGGCAGCAAACATTCCCCAATCATATATTGTATACCTGACAATCACCCTGATTGTCGTTTCTTCTAGTCAAAATTCGTAGTGTGGGGATACAAAGCTATTACCAGTTGCTTATCTAAAAAAAAAAAAGTACAAATAAGTTAGCGTATATTTTTTATTTACAGGTCAGCAATCACAAAAGAAATGGAAGAACTACAGAACCTGTTTCAAATGGAATATGATGCTTAAAAAAAAAAAAAAAAAAAAAAAAAAAAAAAAAAAAAGATACGTCAGGATCAGCTACAAAGAAGGGGCGTAATATCTGTACTTTGACCAGTTGTTATTTATTAGGGACTCGGTTGAATCTAGAAAAGCATCAAGCAGTCTCGAGCAGAAATACAAGGAATTCAACGGAAGCGATAATGAAGATGTTGAAGCAGATCCTTCGCCTACCACCTACACCACCAACCAGACCTACATCAGTTCGAAATCATTTGGTCAAAAAAATTCTCAAAAAGAAGAGGGAGGAAGACAAAGAAATGGATGGAGATAAATATTTTCTGCTGTCACTGCGTCCGGCATTTAAAAAATTTGATGAAGACCAAACATTCGATGAGTTGAATTATGAACGTAATGAGCCGAGTCCTACAGTGGGGGAAGCAAGATAAAATGCAGATCCCGGATGCAGCCCAGCAGGCCACTTTCCAGGTCACTGGCTGCTCAATATTTTTCATCATTTGATCCGAGGCGGAAATTTGAAACGGTTCTGTCACCAACCTCAGTGAGTATCAGAGATGCATAGGAAAATGCGTCTGAAGTAACCTCAATTTTGAACTTGAATTAATTCGTTTATTTTAAAAAGTACTAAAACAACTTTTCATTCATTGCAAATACAATTTAACTTTTGAATACGAGTTATACTTTTTTTGTTATATTTAATAATTAAAATTTCGAATATGATAAAAACGCTGTCTTTCCATTTATTTTGCAATAAGTTATTAATATTTGGTGGTATTAATATTTTCCTTACCTTAGATCCACTGCCGATCTTTTTTGAGGTGGTACAACCTGTCATTATGATGTATTTTGGTAAATCGTGTGCAAAGAGAAATCAGTAGACGATGAAAAGATTCTATGCTCATTCTAAAATAATTAAAGAACTTGTTTGGATGTTCTTTCGATCTGTCGATAGCTTATAATACAACCGGTCAAGAAGTCGTGAACTAATTATTGGATGTATCTTTATGTTCCTCTGCTTATTTTTTCAACTTCACGAAATCTATTGTAGACTCAGCTGAGAGGAAACTATTTAGTTTCTATTTAACTTTACTTATTAAATCTTGTAAAATACTCACCCCAACAAGGTCAAATGTAATGTTTTGGAAAAATGTAACAATTTTGACAGCTGGGAGGGAGTGTTTTTTTTTCACGAGATTTAATTTAAATTACATATATTGAATTTAACCGCCTTTGAGATGGAAAAATGAAATTCGGTATCGGACAAATATACCGGGGGTTTAGCGAAAAGAGTACCGATAACCTTGTTTTGCAGAGAAGTGGGACTGACCGCAAGTTACCTAATCTCTACAATGTTTCCAGGATTATAACTCGCAAAAAAAAGTCCGAATTCAAAATTATTTTTCTAAACAGGTACTGGTTGTAGCTACAATTTACTATATAAGGACATTCTTCGAAAAAAAAAAAAAAAAAAAAATGAAACCTTTATTGTTATAGGCGAAAAACTGCTATTTTGGCCGGTATTTCGCAGTTTTGGGTATGAAGCCGACGTCTGCCATGTTAGCAAACTTCATATTCATATTCAGCCCTTAAAAAACATTAAGATCCGTTAAGACAAAATGTTTAGCAAGTTTTTCCAAAAAAACGTCCTTCTGGAACTTTATTTTACTTGCTGCCGCCATCTTAACCCGTGTATGGAAACGGCAGCAGTTGTTTTTCTTACGCAAAAATTGATGATCTTTCAAATAACTCATGACATCATGACAGGTTTAGTGTCGTCGTCTCTTGTACTATAGGTAGGATTGATTTTCGTTCAAGAGAAAAGAAAAAAAGAAATTAAATATCATTAATATCTTCATAACTTTGCGTCTTGGTTCTTTTCCAGTAGACTCTAAACACCCATATGACTTTCTTCGTTGATACAGGAACCACATATAAATTATAATATAACCACAGAATCGAAAAAAAAAAAACCTCTTCTATCACTTACGCAGTGTAAGGTTACCATTAAACTATAAATACAAAAAAACTTGGATACTGGATGATGGGCTAATACCTTGTTAATTATATTTAGCTCGGGATTTCAATAGGGCAGATAGGTTTTTCAATGAAGTAGATGTAATATAAAATTTAGTATAATGCTGAAAAGTTTCTAGAATTAATAGGATGTTTCAAAGTCCTTTGAGTATTATTTAGTATGAGCTTAGATAAATGCAAAGTATGAGCTTGTATAAATGCAAAAAAATAGGCAAAATAATATAAAGACGAGTAACTTCCATTTTCTTAAAAAGTTAAAATTAAAGCAGAAGACTATGATTGAAGCTTATCCCATTTATATAAAGAAAGGAAGTCACTATAGATGACGACGTATAGCAACTTATTATCAAGGTGCTTGTGCTTTAGTGCGGAATGATATAGGCACCATTGTCTAACTGAAGTGAGAGGAATTATCAACGAAACGAACTTCATATCTTTCTTCTTAGTCTCATTGTTTCAACTATTATTCAATGCCACTGTTAAATATTTACATCTTAAAAAGATCTGTTTTCTGATTTAAGAATAATTATTATTGTATTATTTCTGTCATTTAAGTATAAATATCAAACCGTTAACTTAAAATTTATTGTAATAGAACAGCGATATGCTATTATCTAAGGACGGGGTTTTATTAATTCTTCCTAGGTCAGGCACTATCCTGAAGACCGAGTTATTTCAAATCAAAAAGATGACTCTTTAGGAACTGGAATTACACGTACTTCGAAGAGCAAATCTAACAGGGAAGGAGAAGTCAATCGTATAGTCCAGTGGTCGGCAAAGTGCGGCTCTGGCACAAATATCCACGGAAGGCGCAATATTTTCATTTTTAAAAAAAAACTTGGAAAGAAAAAAATCTTATTTTGATAAATTAAAATTCTTCTATAAATCGAAAACTTTTTTTTTTTTTTTAGCTAAAAGATAGATAGGTAATTAAAATCGTATATTGTTGTAAAAATACGTAACAAACATCGAGTTTAATTTTCGTAAACGTAAACACAAACCATGTACAAGCTACCTGCTGAAATTAAGCTTGCATTGAAATACAATTGTTGGATTTAAAAACAAGAGATATGGCGCTCTAAATTCGAACGTCTTTCTGCTGAATTATAAATAATGTAAAAGAAAAAATGTGAACTTAGTTTACAACACAAGTGGTCTGCTTTGAATGACCTGGAGAAGGAAGACATGATCATTTTCAACGCTTGGAATAATATTCCTGGCTCTTTTGATCAGCTGAAAAAGCTCGCGTTTGCTGTTCTTTCCCTTTTCGGTTCTGCATATATATGCGAACAATCTTTTTCAAGCATGAACATTATCAAGAGTAAACTGAGAAGTCGTCTTATTGAAGAAAACTTGGAATCATGCCTAAAATTAAAAACAACATCATACAAACCTGACTTACTCAAACTTTCTAAGGAGATGCAAGCACATTGTTCGCATTAATAAATATTTATTAAGTATGAAATTTAGTTTTATTTAGGGCACTACTTATTTAGTGTAGTAAAAGTTTACTAAACAAGCAGATTTGGCTCTCAATTTTTTGAAAGTGTTGTAATTTTCATATTTGGCTCTTTGGCTAATAAGTTTGCCGACCACTGGTATAGTCTAACAGTTTAAATGGAATAGACCTAAAATCTTAGGAAAGATACAGATTACCTCACCAAACAAGACAATTTTTTTTACCAGACAACAGAATCATATTCAATGTAACTTTGAATTTTTACAGACTTTACACAGGAAGTAACACTGTTAAATTTCTATATTGTCTACTGCAGTAGAATCAAGGCAACTTTATCACCTAATGGATTGCATACATGCTAAACTAACAAGGGGAGGCTACACTCAGTAGTCCAGTAAAATAAGGCTACAGTAGTCCGTTTTCAAGAAAAATCTGCCGAACTTTTATTCTCAACGTATCTTTATGTTTCTTGGGGTGCTGAATCCGAACCTGAAGTTTGCTACCATGGCAGACGTCGGCTTCATACCCAAAATCGCAAAAAAAAAAAAAAAAAAAAAAAAAAAAAAAAAAAAAACAACGCCCAAAATACCGGCTATTTTTGTTTTTGTTACCTATAATACGAAAACGAAGCTTTTTCCGAAGAAAGTCTTTCAATATTAATTACAGCGGGAATTGTTACCCTACGGAATAAAAAAAAAACTACTCCGAAATCGGACCATTTACCGCGACGATATGGTCTTGGGAAAAAGTGTGGAAATTGGCCACCGCGCCATCATTTACCGAAAGATATGGTTTCATTAAATTAAGGAATGGGTCTGAAGTAATTAACAAATTATGGAACATATCTTCATTACTATTTGTCCTGCTTGTTTTTCTTGACCGGAATTCACTAAACTTTTTTAAATCTTTGTTTCTGGTCTCTTGGGCTTCTTCGGACAATTGTCCTATGGGCAGTATGGCTTTTTCGATTATATCTTTTCCGTGTATAACTATCTTATGCATAGTTACGGGCATATAATACCAGCCGTATTTGTTTATCTATATATAAATCGTTCAGCTGTTTCTGTCACAAACCTCTCAAATTTTTGAACGTTTCCACTTTTTCGTGAGGCAATAGTTTGCATAATAACTCTAAATCTTTTAACAATATCTTCGTTGATGCCGGTTATTTATTATGTCAGTTCCAGATCCTGAAAAAACTTTCAGTATTGTCAATCCTTATCGGTTTCTGACAAACCGCGAAAAGAAAATCCGATCGCATAAAGCACGTATAACTCACATAACAGTAAAGTGATTGGTTTGCAGACTTTTTAAATTTGATAAGGCACATCAAAAATCATAGAAAATAATATACATGGAATCAAAACACGAACAAACGAAAATTGGATTTTTTGGACACACTATTGGTTAACAGAGCCAAATCTTGAAATGATAGGGGAAAACAGGCTTCAGATTCAAATTCTATACCCTTGATAACATACCCATATGAAATTTGAAGATGATGCAATAATTTTTAGAGGCTCAAAATGCGATGTCTAGAAAAAACACTGTTTCGTCCCACTGTGTGGTGGTCATTCCCACTTCTCCGCGAAAACATGTTTTCGTACTTTTTTGTCTATAACTCCGAAACTATTTGTCCGATTCAAGATTACTTTTTTTCATCTTAAAGATAATTAAATTTACTATTAGTCTATTAAATGTGAAGTTTTAATAATGTCCCTTATAAGCACACTAAAAAACCGGAATTGTGAAATCCATGTTTTTTTTTGCACATTTTTCACTATAACTCCGAAACTATTCTTCCGAATAAAATTTTCTTCCTTTTATCTAAAAACTGGTCAAATTTACAGTTAGACTATACATATGAACATTTAATCGGGTTTCTTGAAACACACATGCCAGAACGCTAAATATTCCGTACTTTCATGAAATCCACGTTTTTTGTTTTTTTTTGGAACATTTTCCCCTTTAACTCCAAATCTATTTGTCCGATCCAAAATTTCATTTTTTCATTTCAAAGCTGGTTAAATTTACTATTAGATAATATATATGTAATTTATATTAAATCCTGTGAAATTAAATTCACATGCTATGAAGCGTGTATCCAAGCATGCTAAATGTGTATATTTTAGAAAAATATGACATGTTCAGTAAAAATCATAAAGATCCGTTGAGAATAAAAGTTCGGCAAATCCTTATTTTACTGGACTACAGTATAGTTTCTCAGGGATCTTGTTGGCGATTTTTTTGCAGGTTTGTGATAAAAAATATTAAACACGCATTTTAACACCATTTCCACAAATGGGTGGGCCCTAGAAGCCAAGAAAAAAAAATGAAATAGCATCGAACTAATTTATTTTTTATCTGGAGTTCAAAAAATTATGTCAGGTCCTAATTCAGCACGCTCAAAAACGTCTATTCAATAAAAACAAAACAAAATCATTTTTCCACCCTCTCCAAGGGGGATGACATTTTTAAACCGCTTATTGGTAACTTTTCTTTAAGTTGCTATTTCTTCCTTATGCAATTTAACTCGATTGGTATTGCTGTGCATTTTAAAGGAAACAATTTTCAATTTTTCTATTTTGATGAAATTTCGTAATTCATTTAATGGTGGTTTTGAAAGCTGAATTAGTATCTGACATCATTTTTTGTCTGAAAAAATCTATAAAGGCAGTTTGCTTGAAGATGATCTAATTAGTTTTTTTTTTAGAATTTATAACCTAAACCAAAATCTATATATAAAGTGGCTGTATTTTTCTTTTAATCAGAATTTAAAAATTAAATATTTTGGTGCAAGTATCATGTCGATATAATTGTTTAAACTTGAGATGTAAAATAAATTAGTTTAATGCTATTTCATTTTTTCCCCCGGTTTCTATGGCCATTAATTGGTAAGGCATAATACTTGTCTAATATTTTTGTAACCAGGAACTTCCAAAAAATTTCCTTCCCTTGTAAGTACATTTTTCAAATGGAATAATTTTTTTTTAGGAAGGTTTATTAGTTTCTCTAATACCTTCCTAATTAATATTTAATTCTGAAATTAAAATTATTTGTTAACACGTCTTTTCTTATTCTAATAATATTCACCTATTTCCATGAAGCCAAGTTCCAGACCAAACTCCTTTAGCTTTCCTTCACTTGTACCCATGTTTGGACATGGAGAGTCACGTTCTCCAACGTTTTCTTATTTATATTTATGATATGTGATGAAATGATCACTGGCTTTGATTTATAAATTATTGTTTTAATAAAGAAATATTTAAAAAAAAAATTATATATATATACATATATATATATATATATATATATATATATATATATATATATATATATATATTTATATTTTTTTATTTTTTTTTTTTTTAAAGAGAAAATGATTATTCTCCAACTCTAAGATTAGACCTTGAAACTCAGACTCATGATATACTTCAACCATGCCACTCACTTTTGATCACTCTAATCAGAAATATGAATTTTCAAATTCATTTATGTATGCCACACTAGTGATGGAGGGTTAAAAGGCAAAATCATTATTTTCATATACACATAAATACAAAACTTCATATAGAACCAAAATGTTTAACAATTTGAGGTCTTCTTTGGAAGTGGTTTCCTAATTTAACCTAATAATTTAAAATTATTAAATTTTATTAAAAGATATAGAATGCTCTTTAATGACGAATTTTTCAAATATTACACACTACTTATTGCTTACATGTCAGCATAATAAAAATATTATGAACATTTTGGGGCATTATATTTATAATTTTATTGATTAAAACACTTTTATAATAAATTATTTATTATACATATTTTTATAATGGTTGTAAAATAAATACATCACGGCAAGAGACAAATAAATTAGTAAAATATGTGTCAAGCAATGGACAAGATTTCTAAATTTATATATAACTAATATGAAATAAAAACTAGAATACAATGGAATTGGTTTTTTTTAAAAACTTATTCAATTTTAAAAAATAATACAACAATAATATATTTACATCATATTCAGACACTCACTTATGATCAGCCAACGTTATGAGATCAATCCTTCAGTATTACCCTAAGGCATTACAAATAATATAGCATTTAAAATAAAAAAAATATGTAACTTGGAAGCTCGATTCTGTTGACACAGTATACAGACAATATCCATCTAGTTTCATTTTCTAACTTAGCATTATATGTACACAAATTACATTAAATTTGAAAATTATGGTAACATGATTAAAATGCTGGAATGGCATTCGCTCTCTGAGAAAAATTACTCAAAGCTGAGGTTTCTTTGGCATTTTAAAGAATTTCTAAACTCTCTGTTGAGTAATCCGGTACATAATCACTGTGTGTAGGTTTCACTTTGTCTCTGTAAGGAAGTGAAGACCAAAAATCAATCCTGTCTGATAAAACAGGACCTTGTGAGAAATTCGCAGATATTACCATGTAACCACCATCATCCAAGGGGTACCACTCCAATCCATCCATTAAGGGGCGTCTAGAAAAATCAAAACAATATTTGATCATTAATGAAGAATTAACAATTAAAAAAAACTATAAAAATGGAAAAAAATTACAGTAATCACTTCAAACAATAAGACTAATTTTGAGTAACAAACAACATAAAATATGCATACTTATACATTTTGAAAGAGAAAAATTAATAATATCAAAATTAACAACGAATACTCGTATATCACAAGGAAATAATGAAAATAACAATAGAAAAGTGAATTCTATTAGGTAAGCTGGGGTGAAAAAACGCAGATATTAGTAATTTGGGTATGGTTTATAACGATTACCTTTATCTACATATAAATTATAGAGAGAAGAATCTAATAGAAGGAAATTAAAATAGCAAAGAGGAAATTAAAAACTTACAAACTTCATTCATCATTGTCAATGTTATTTATATAAAATATTTATTCAAGATCTACATACCCTGTAGTGGCAAAGTTGGCCCAAATCTCAACTAACTGTCGGGATGTATTCTTGTCTGCTTCATTACCAACAGTCTGAATGCTTAATTTCTCAGTGTTAAATAAGTAAGGAATATCATCTCCATGACTTACGCCTGTAAATAAAAAATCTTAATTATGCTAATCTAAATCAGAATTAATTCTAATAAGGGAAGAGTTTTTGTCAATTATAATAATTAATATAGACCCGTATTTATATTAACTGAAAATACAATAAAAATAAAATTTGAAGAGTTTTTACCCATTATTACGATTAATAAATTTTCAGAAATCGAAGATATGATATCAAAGGGGTTTTCAAAGCTTCAGAAAATAAGAAAAATTTTCTCTTTTAGGTACAATTGCATTACTCTTCAAAACTTTCTTTTACTATCCACTCAATAAAGTTACATGTTTCGGGATATTATCCCATCTTCAAACCATTTTTCTTTTAAGTGTTACCACACTAGGTCATAACTTAAAAAAAGTAAGTTATGACCTAGTGTGTTAACACTGAAGAAAAACAGTCTGTATAGGATAATATCCCGAAACATGTAACTTTGTAGAGTGGATAATAAATGAAAGTTTTGAGGAGTAATGCCGAAAAAGTTTATCTAAAAATAAATTATATAAGGTGAAGTGGGGCAAGTGCGTCATATGGAGTGCAATGTTCAACTTTAACTTGACATAAAAAATCAGCTATTAACACTAGGATTATATTTTTTGTTATATTGCAAATGTTGAAATATACTCTTTTTAGCAATATAGTTGATTTCCCTGATACCCTAAAAATTATTATCAGTGCGAAGGAAAATCAATTTTAAGTCCCATTCATGCACTTGCCCCAAGCTCCACCAAAACGGGGTAAGTGCATAAATCTCTTGTAAACTCCTTAGCAGTGAATTGATTCTTTGATGGGGGTAAGTGCAAAAATAAGCAAATCCCAGAAATCATTTTACTCCTTCAAATTAAAAAAAATAGAGAAAAATACAGACAATTTTATAATTTTAACTCATTCAACTTTATACAACACCTAGATCAACAGGTTGAGCTATGAAAATTCCTGGAGAGGTTATCTTCTACAGTAGAGCACTCTAGTATGTTAGGTTTGGAGGGTATGAAGTTCTGTCTACATACAAAAAATGGCAATTGATGAAACAAAATGACAATAGAAATTATGGCGGACTAATGCACTTACCCCACCTTACCTTACTCCTTTAATAAAGAATAAAAAAAAAAATTCATGTAGCTTTAGCTTTGTTCACTTTGAACACATTTATGCATGAATATCTTCAGCAGAAATTATATTTTAACAAATGTGAAAAATGTAAAACATATCCTACATGACTGTATATCAGTTAAAAAAAATTTCAATAAGATGAAATTATCAAAAATATTCTTGGAACTTATGAAGTGGCAGTAACTAATATATTCAAATTCCAAAATAGAATATAATTCCAGAATATAAAATAACCAAAAACCATCATTCCCTACATATAATACTGAATATAATATTACAAACAGAATGCATTATTCTATCCTAAGGGGTAGAGGCAAAAAAGTAAAGTAAATAAGTTATATAGTTAGTAGTAACAGAATAGATTATATTATTTTTTCTTAAAGGGCACTTCTGTCAACTAGCTTGATGTTTTCCTTTCGAGATTTCTTCAACTCAGAACCACTCACTTGCTTCCAGTCGCTAATACCTTCCTCCCGACTCTACTTTGTCCCTTTAGTGCGGTTTAAAATTTAGCCTAGAGAGCACATGCAACTTTTTTCTTCATTGAATATTTGTAACCAAGCAATGGTAGACAAAGTTATACCAAACGCTCAGTTATGTACTTATTTTATTTTTCTCCTTACCATAAGTATACCATCTCTTCACTCAATCGGATTATATTTTTATAGATCTTTCTTTATTAAAATTGAAGATATACCTAAAATTTTACAAAAACTTCAAGAGCAATCTGACGAGGAAAAAAAGACTCATATCTTCATTTGCAAGCTAGATTATATTATTTTTTCTTAAAGGGCACTTCTGTCAACTAGCTTGATGTTTTCCTTTCGAGATTTCTTCAACTCAGAACCACTCACTTGCTTCCAGTCGCTAATACCTTCCTCCCGACTCTACTTTGTCCCTTTAGTGCGGTTTAAAAAAATTTAGCCTAGAGAGCACATGCAACTTTTTCTTCATTGAATATTTGTAACCAAGCAATGGTAGACAAAGTTATACCAAACGCTCAGTTATGTACTTATTTTATTTTTCTCCTTACCATAAGTATACCATCTCTTCACTCAATCGGATTATATTTTTATAGATCTTTCTTTATTAAAATTGAAGATATACCTAAAATTTTACAAAAACTTCAAGAGCAATCTGACGAGGAAAAAGAAGCTAGAACATGCTTTGGTATATTAACAGTCTGATTGTTCTGTCTAAGAAGATGAAATTATAAATCATTCTGATCAGAAACATAATAGTGAAACCAAGCAGGAAGCTGATTCTGTAAATGAATCAACCTCTGAAGATGAAATGGAGAAAGAATTTTTCTACGATGTACAATACTAAATGCTTACATTCCAAAATGTATAAACTGAGATAACCAAGATGGTGAAATGACTGATAAATAATTATAAAATAATATTATGAAAAACAGTGTATGCCATGTCTTGTAAGTAAAACGTTGATTCATAATTTTGTTTTAGCAATATTGTTATTTTTCCAGATGTAAAATAAAAAATAAATTATTATTTTTAGGTCATATTACTCCCATTACAACTAGAAACAATTAGAATTTATGTAAAACCACAATAGTTTAGATCATGACTGGATATATTGTCAGAAGGAAAAAATACTGTAGTGGTTGACAAAATCAACCACACGCCCAGATAGTAATTAATAAAAAAAAAAAAAAAAAAAAAAATTCAGCAAAATTAAAATAAATACTGACGCCAATCCAATTAATATTTTTTATGTTAAAAGAATCTGTACAGTTAATTTTATATTTAATTAAAATATAAAATTTATAAGACTTTTGTAAAATGGATTCTAAGATCCTACAGCCATTTATCAAATTTATTTCTTATTCGTTCCAGACTCAATGATATTCAAATCTACATTCAGAAGAAATCAAGCAAACGTTTTTTACATTATAAGTAAAATTTAAAATGACAATTGAACAAAGTACTAATTGAACTTCTATTGCAATGCTAATGGATTAATGGTTAATTTAAGTCATAGACAACATTACATTTGCATTATTCCTGTATAGTAGTAAATATCAATAAACAGATTTTTTTTAAATAAAAAAGGTTCTAAGGGGATTTAAAAGACTACTTCTGTATATATTATGATGAACATCCAGCACCACTTGAAACTAAAATCCAAGACTACTTTTCAAACATTATCTTAGATTGATATTTTCAAGTGCATAATAATTATACTGAAGAACTTTACCAAAATCTTGCTTGCTGCCAAGAACATGAGCTACATCAGTTGCACCTTTGTGATCAAACATGTAACCATAGACGGGTCCAGTTTGCCTGAGTGCTGCCTCATGGACTGGAAATACAATCCAAGCATCGCTAACCATCTAGAATAGAAAATGATTTAATATAAATTATTAAAACAGGTCATATAAAATCTGCTATAGAGATTAACAACTTTAGTGATATCAGCATCAAACCTGGTTCATAGTAGTTCATTATAATTTAAATTATAAGTGTTAATTAATATTTAAATGGCTTAATGTTATTTTTGTATCATCACGTCACACAGAAAAATTGCTAAAAGAAAATGAAGCCATTGAACAAACTTCTTGATTAAGCAATGTTACAATTTTGAGTGTTAGTTTTAATAACCTGTTATATCAATCATAAATGATAATTTTTACTTAAAAAATTCATATTGAGAGTTCTAAGCCAGGGCTTGGCAACACAATATTATGTTGGTCTTCATAGCACTTTATTTGTTGAAGTAAACATTTCACACTTTCACTAAACCTATTTTATTGTAAGAATCCATTTTAGTATCTTTAAAAATAAAATCAATAGATAACTGCCTGTGCCTATTTTATGTGCTACAAACCAGTTGATGTATTCTGTCCCATTCATTGGAAATATAGAATCTGATACTAAGCATATGGTTACCTCCCTCCCTATAGCATACAGCTTTAATGCAAAGATGCCATATTTTATTTTCTATATTAGGATCTATTAATCTAATTTCTTAACGAATGCTAAATTATTTTGATGCTCTATGGAAAAAAATACTAGGGAAAATATTTCAGATACCGTAGGTATTCAAAGAGATAATATAACATGTTTTGTACTGAATAATTGTTATAACAGAAAATAATGAATTTTTTTAAGTGCTATAAGTTTGTCACCACTGAATATTTTTGGAAATGATTGTAACATGTTGTAAAGCCAAATGTCTTAAATAATAAAAATTGAATAGTCTTTTGTTTTAATGTCTAATAAATAATCAAATAAAAAAAAGGTTTAGTCGAACCTTGATGCTGACACTACCAATTGTTGACCACACACCTCTGCAACCCACTCCTTCAAAACCCAAATCCCCAAGATCAGCACTGATGCAATCCTCCAATCTACCTATCTGCCTACCCCTCAGTTATATACCTGATGGCTTAAAACCTATTACCTTTTTTGGAACTCGGTCACTACTAAAATGAATGGCTTAACATACCCATTTTAACCATCACATTGCTATTACCTTAACTATATTTACCAGATATAACTCCCACAGTTCAATAGTTTCATTTCTGCTATAGTAGTAATAGTTTCATAACAATAACAGCTTAATGATAATAACCGTTCAATAATAAATGAGGGAGCCACAGGAAAAAATGTTTATGTCCATTTTTTGTCAGATTTGAGTTAATGGTAGACATTCAACCCACTTCAGACTTAACTTCAGATCAATATTCATTTCAGGGGAAGAAACGTTTGGATCATCAAAAAATTGGTGATTGGAGTTTTCATGCCCTGGGGGTATAGCAGATAATGGTAAAATTTATTTTGCTGTATTCACAAAATACATAAAAATGGACATACAATTTTTTCTCCTGGACCCATCAAATAGTTTAATTTCTATTATTAAATTACTGTCTCAATTAAACTTACATAACTGAATAAAGTTGATATCATATGATTCTATCAATCCACATTAATAAAAAAACTAACAGCTTGCTCAAATAGAATGAGAAGCAAATATTGCATATTATTCATAGTTAAGTAAAAAATAAAAAAAACTAGGAGAAACTGTTATGAATAATTTTATGGCAACCGAACCATCACTCCTCTAAACAGGCACTCAAACAACTTCCACACTATATGCTTAGAGTTAAAAAACTTTAATCATTCTACTATATATTGAATTTATGCATTGATGTTACAAATAAAATAGGAATAGTATCAATTGAGCTAAAAATAGCTAATACTTTGGAATGGGTTACAAGTGGTTTGAAAAAGTCTTCATTCATCTGCAAAAGGAGAAACTTGATTAGGAAGAAGTTTATTTCTAATTATTATTTTGATTGTGGTAACAGAACATTTCGTACTTCTTATAAAAAAATTTTATGTAAGTACAATGTCAGTTACCCTTTCAGTGCTCAGTAGAACAGTATATTATTATAAACAATCTAAGTTTTAACATAAATGGAGTATATTTAACACTCCATGATGGGTCAAATGAACCTCTTTGGACTTATTGGTAGAAGTTCATTGAAACAGCATTAATTACTTTGCTTTTTGACTTTACTACTTTTATTAAAAAATATATCAAAAGTGTTTTTTCAATATCTGCTCTTCTCTTATTATTTTTTTTACTGAGAAACTGTGGCAGAAACATGTACATATCAAATGTTGATTGGTTTAGTATAAATGCATAATTGATTCTCTTTGGCAGAAAAAATTAATTACATTTCAGGCATTAAAAAACTATAAATACGATTTTCAGAATTAGTAGTCAAAAGTAAATTATATTCTTAAATAAACTATAAGACATTGCTAGAAAAACTACTTACATCAATAACTGGACCCAAATTTTTTCCAGTTATATTTGATTCACCAAGGTAAAAGTTTCTGATTTCATCGGTAACGGCTGAAGGTGAGGAAGCCGTGTCAGCGTACATCAGCATATCAGGCGCAAACCGATCAAACGCTTGGTCCAATACTGTTATTAATAAGCCTCCTCCTTGGCTGAGAACTTAAAAAATTCATGCCCAATTATAACAACAAAGGGATCAATAAAAAAATATTTAATAAATACTATAACACACATTTTGGGAAAATTTTCTTACTAATTAGTATTCTTCAAAATAAATAAACAAAATATTCTTAAAATAGCCCAGGAGAGGCTGTGTTCAGTGCACAGACGAGACAAGAAGTGAAGATAAAGTTAGTTATTATTTCTAACTATTGAGTGTATGAACATGAATCCACCCTTGCACTGTCACAGCCAGTATCACAGCTTACGTGTGGACTTTAAAATGCCAATATTTGTATTTGAAAGTACTTCGTGTCTGCTATTAAACAACTAGTAATTTCATCGCATTTATGGGAAGTTTTATTGCTAAGAAAAGTGCCTCAGAAACTTATCCTTAGTTTGAGGATATTTTATGGTGATCATGCACTATATCAAATACAGCTAGTATAGAATGGTTTTGACGATTTAAAAAAAAATGATTATGATACTAAGGACAAAGAACATGGAAAACCACCCAACAATTTGTTGAGTTCTTGAAACAATTTAAACTATCACAGGTGATATTTACCAGCAATAACTAATGCTTTAAAGCTGGTTTTAGAACAGAAACGATCAGAATAGGTGAAGAGACATTGTTAATCAATTTCTCAATATGACGCCAGACTGCATACTGCAAACAACGCTATAACATATTTCAATGGACAGGACTGAGAAGTTCTACTCCACCTGCCATATCTGCTAGACATCATTCCTTCCAATCACCGAAATTTGGCCTGATTACTGGATTGCTTCTAAAGATCAGTACTTCTTTCTTTAAGCAAGAAATCCAAATATTGCCTTAAAGGTGGTTCAAGGTTGTAGCTGCAGTTGAAGCATACTTGGAATAAATAATTCTTTCATTTTGTTTAAAAGCAAATGTGTTTTATTTCCACATAACAGAACTTCTTAGAGAGAGAACTCCCCACCGGAACCATCAAGCACAGCTGCTGCACCAAAATAACTATCCACCAGCAGAATGCATCACATTCTTAAATCAGCAAGAAAAAGAAAGAGACAGAATCGGAATAAATTACTGGCGAAAATAAAAGAATTAGGAGAAGATAATAAATATATGCAAAGAATTTTGAAAATGAACAAACTGAGTTGTTTTGACTGAAGTGTAACAAGTTCTCCATCAGCTCTCATGGAACATCATAATGTTTCTCTATCCAACACTCTTTTAGAAAAAGAAACGCAAAGTTGCCACTCTGATTTTAATTTCTGTTAGTCATCGTAGTATAATGTTCTATTTCGAAGATTAAAAGTATTTAATAATATCTTACCATTTTAATTTTTTCTTGTATTAGTTTTGTTTTAGGTATAAATGTTTATCTATTGTTAACTAATATATTTTAATCGTCTGATTGATCTCATACTTATTAACAATTTTTTTGTAATGGGTAGTATAAATATTTTATTAATTGAATTTTGAGGGTTTTCTATTTCCCTCACACCCTTTATATTTCCCTCACTTTCATGATTTTAGACATAATAAAAAATATGCATACAGACTACATTCTATGTAGGGATCTTTAGCTAGTACTATTAAATTGCTATTATAAAGATATTTATGAGAAAAAAAATGTTTTTAATAGAATTAAAATTGCGATATTCCAACAAAATGAAAGAATGACCAAAATAAAAAAGTGACGTACTGACGGCAACAAAAGCCCCTTCAGCTGATGTGAATCCTGTTAACATTGGAAGAGGAGTTGGCACAGTGATCCATGGATCTTCAACAATAATACCTCCTTTGGGTTCTATTACTGGTCTAAATGGAAGAAGCTCTTGTTCCAGCAACTATAAAAAGAAAATATTTCAAAATGAACACTAATATTGTCTATAGCTTAAGATTAATATTTTTAATATTAATAAATATCAATTGTTGAGGCCAACATTTGTTTTGTTTATGTACATGAGGTCACTTAGTCCTTGATACAAATTAAGATTATTATAATTGTTTTTACCTCATGTATATTAAAATTAGTTATAAAGATTCAATTAGTTTTTAGTTTGTCTATTTTATAAATTTTATCTTAAGCGGTTATAAATTAAAATATATGTCAAATGTTTTTTGGAAGCCACGCTTCAGTTTTTGCAACTAGTCGCCATGATGAATGGTCAATTCACATTTGTTGTTGCCATGATAGTTGAAAAGAATATTGCTGATGTGCTCAGTGCCTCAGTGTCAACTTCCAGGATCTCCAGGAGCTCTCTTTACGTGGTCTAATTGACACGGGGCGCAAGCCTTTATACCATAGAATAGCTATTTTACAGATTGCCATCAGAAATTGTAACCGTAGGGTTTGTGAACTCTAGTTTATTAATAATTAATTTATAACTGTTTATTTATTTAGTTGTTCAAATTAAAGAAATTATTGCCTGTATTAAAATTTGTTTTTGATATTGTTAAGGCATGAAATATAGTTGTCAAGCAAATTATTAATACCATACATTGAGCTACCAGCTTCACAAAAAGCGGTTGGTTTTCGGCTGCGTTCATCAAGAACCCCTAGCCGCCGCGACATTAATAGACTGAGCATATTAATTGTAAGTTGATTCGAACCAAAGAAACAAATAAAGGCTGGCCACTTTTATAGTACATCAACGTATAATGATAATTATTTTAATGTAAAATTACAAATGAGGAGTATAATTCCAAATACAGTCAAGTCCATTTTTGAAAAATTTTCATAGCAGGTCAATAATGGTAAAAGTCTGGCTGGATTAGGAACAGACCCAATTTTTTTTTTTTTTGTGGCCATTTTCAATGAAATTTAACTACTTTTGGGAGAAAACCTTCCATCTCTAAAAATAATCTAGTAGGAACACTTTTAAAATAGCTAGCATTACAATTTAATTAAAATAATTTCAATGTGAACGAATAACAAACAGTAAAAAATGGTGTTCCTCACAACATTAAAACATTATGTTGAAATTCTCACCCCAAATCCTTTAACTGCCTCAACCAGTTTTTTACCAGGAACATCCAAAAGACAGGACATGACAGCTGCAGAAGTTTTTCCTTTACAGTCAGCTAGCTGTGCAAGCTTAAGCGTTTTCTCTCTTATCCTTCCAGGAGAGCCAACTGCCCAAGGCGACAGCCAACTTCCACTCTGTGCTATCCCACCAACCAGAAGCCCTTATTAACAGAGAATAATATAAATGTGATGCATATCATACAGTTACGCATAATTATAAATCCAATATAGAAGCTATTAATTAAGTAAAATATAGATATAATAAATATTTTTCAGAAGAAATCAATAACTGTTGTCTTTTATGAAAATAAAATGTTTGATGAATGTTAAAAAGAATATTACTTCTAATTTACTCAGTAGTTTATTTTATATTAATTATGTTGATTTTAGAAACAAATAACAGATACTTCACTTGAGGTACGCATGATGATATAGAAGGATCAATACAATTAGGATTGATGAATTAAATGCCACTTCTATTGAGATTATTTTATTTGAAAACTAGTTTCGAATGCTAAACATTCATCTTCAGTTCTAAAACATACAATAAAATTTTCAACACATCAGTACACATCAGTCTGGTCGTCCCAGACCATAGGCAAATTATGTCATCAACATACATACATATTTGGTTTAACCAGACGTGCTCAAGAGAAGACCTCATACCCAGATACGTGCAACTAAGAAGCGGAGCACAAACAAGAGCAGCGTCGAAAGCCACTCACCATGCTAGACGTCAATGGGTAAGATTTGAAATTAACCATTGGTACTCAGTGAGAGATAATTTAAAATTATATATTTATATCCTCCACAATAAACTCACTTCTGTACTCCACCCACTTGAGTTTGACTCATTAGACAATCAAATCCGGACGCGAGTTGAATATCTCGTAACAAAAAAAAAAAAAAAAACATTGGAAAAGAAAATTAATAACTTGCTGTCTAGCAAGAATAACCCCGTTAATCGCCCATCTAACAGTCCAAAAAACCCCATATCCGATAACCAATTTTCCCCACGTATCCTCAACCTCAGCAACATAACATTAACTAAAAATGAAAATAATTTGCTCAACAAAGGTTTAAAACATTCTATAAATTCACCGGTGACTATACAAACATTCGAAAACCTTGCTGTCCACATTGAATCCGGTTTAGAAAAATACGACAAAAACCCACTTTCGAAATCAATATGCGCAAACATACTAAAAACAGAAATAGAAAAAGCCCAGAACTATAAGATAAAGACATCATCCGAATACAAGATAGCACGCGCTTTATCAACTAAAATATTAAAAAAAAACGACCTTACAATCATAAAAGCGGACAAAGGGAACACCGCAGTAATTATAGAAAAAGAGTTATACAAAAATAAAATCTATGACTTCATCCAAAAAAACAGCCTCCCCACCATAAAAAACCCCGCTAAAAAATTTAACAGTCAAGTTCGGGAGTTAATAAATAATAGTATTTTAATACCTGATAATATAAAATACAACTTGATTGAAATGAATCCCTTGCCGCCCCGTCTCTACGGCCTACCCAAAATACATAAAGCAGACATTCCAATAAGACCAGTAGTTACCTACATTAATAGCTCCATATACAAACTTGCTCATTATTTAAACAACATGTTCAAAACGAAAATTTCCTTTTCCCCACGAAATACAATAAAAAAAACTCAATAGAATTAGTCAACAAAATTAAAAACGTAAATGTTCCAGACAATGCAAAGTTAATATCATTCGATGTCACAAATCTGTTTACCAGTATCCCACCTTCAGAAACAATAGAAATTTTAGAAAAACTAATCTTCCGGTCTAATCTTCAACCACTAGAAAAATTAGACTTTTACAATTTAATGTCAGTCTGCATAAAACATAATTATTTTCAATTTAACAATACATTCTATAAACAGGAAGAAGGATTACCAATGGGATCCCCTCTTTCACCCCTTCTGGCAGATCTTTTTATGGATAAATTAGAACGGAAAATCCTTCATTCAAAATTAGCTCAACACATCATATACTGGTATCGGTATGTTGATGACATAATTTGCCTATGGTCTGGGACGACCAGACAAATCAATAGTTTCTTAAACGAAATAAACGAAATCCACCCTTCAATTAAATTCACACTGGAGTTAGAGAACAATAAAACTTTAAATTTTTTAGACATAGAAATCTCCATAAACAATAAACAACACGAATTTAATATATACAGGAAACCCACACACACAGATGTAGTTATAGACAACAATGCCAGGAGACCACTAACACACAAACTCGCAGCATTTCATAGCATGATATACCGGCTTTTAAATATACCGCTAAATGAACGAAATTTTAACAAAGAAATACAAACGATTCACACTATAGCTAACAACAACGGATACAGTAAAACCACAATCGATAATATTTTAAGAAAACAAATACATAAAAAAACTATGAATAATATATACAAAACACCCCCAGAGGATAAAGCTACCCCTAAAAAATATATTTTGATACCATACTACGGCCCAATATCCGTTAAAGTCGGGAAAGAATTAAAAAAATTAGGTTTAAACCCTGCATTTAAAATAGATAAGCCATTGTCATCATACTTCCCTTCACCGAAAGACAAAATAGACCCTTTCCAAAAAAGCGGCGTATACGAATTAAAATGTAATGACTGTGAAGCAAAATACACGGGAAAAACCGGACGATCAGTAAATCAAAGAGTAAATGAACATATAAGAGCATACACTAATAAGACCCAAAATTCCAATTTCGCTATCCATCTAAATGAAAATAACCACAAATTTAATAAAGACTCGGGAGTAAAAATATTACATCAAGTAGAAAATAGCCTAAAATTAAATACTTTTGAATCACTAGAAATAATAAAATCGTTTAAAACCGATCCAGATTTTTGTTTAAATGATCAGATTAACATATCCAATAGCCCCATTTTAAATTTATTTCCCATAGGAACGAAAAAAAACCCAATGAGTCATAAGGGAAACCCCGTTGTAAATCTAAAACTTAACCTACCTGCCCCCCCTTTTACTTCTCACAAATTCAGTGTTTTAGTTACCTCGAAGGTGAGTGCCTATGCTTGATTTCTTGTCTTATCTTTTTAAAAACCTTAGTATATTTAATCTATGTAACATAGTACTGATGTGTTGAAAATTTTATTGTATGTTTTAGAACTGAAGATGAATGTTTAGCATTCGAAACTAGTTTTCAAATAAAATAATCTCAATAGAAGTGGCATTTAATTCATCAATCCTAATTAACAGATACTTGTTTAATTTGGCTTGGGATACTAATATATTTCAACTAAAGCAGGAATGGCTGATTATCCAATATGTATAATATAGGTATAACAAAAGCATTAATAAACAAACATGTAAATAAAGAAAAAAATCTATTAAAACCTTGGGCAGCAGGAGCATTCATGAGAAAATAAACAGATGCAGCACCTGCACTCTGCCCTGCTGCAGTGATTCTGTCAGGATCTCCACCAAATGCATGTATATTACGATGAGTCCAATGTAAAGCTGCTAACTGGTCTTTCAGTCCTAAATTTCCAGGGTGTCTATCATCCTCAAGACTGGAAAATCCTTTAAAAAATAAATTTAAATTCAACATAACACAAACTATCAACAAATATTATCTATCAAAAGAATACAAAGAAATAGTTATTTTAATCATAATAATTGTTCTCTTGAATAGGCTTTAACTCAGTGAAATAAAATTAAATGTTAATAAAACTATTAAGTTAAAAAATAAATAATGTCAACAACCCTCTAACTCTTAGTTACTCATTTTTTTTCTATGTTTTATATCAAAATAGGAAAACTAGGAATCCATATTTTAACCGGCATTGGTAACTAGGTGAGCATTTCCCTCACCCTTCTAAAATATATTTAATAAATTTGTCAAAATTTAACTTTTGTCGCTGTCCCTCAGTATAGCTGACATTTGCGAATAAGAATATTTGGTTTCTATGTAAAACGGGTGCAGGTGGCCTGGATATTTGGAGATCTTTACTGAAAGTTGTGGAAAATGAGCAATTATCTCACGCGCGATCAACCATGTCCTCACTCCTCAGTATCAGCTTATCTCTCATGCAGTTTATTCGCGACATTTTACTGAGCTAGTTTTCTAATTTCTTTCGATTGATTAGTGATTATTTGTGTTCAAAATGGAGGAAAAGTACAAAAAGGAACATAAGTGCATTCATAGAGCTTACTAAATGTTGAGATTTCTAAAAAGGTCAAAACACTGTCAATCATATTAAAAATAAGAGGTACCACAACATAGACAACTACAAGGAACTCCAAATAAGTTTAAGGGTATTCAACATAAAGATTATTTTTATACATGTTAATGCTGTCTAAAAAATTTATGAATGTTTAAGGTTTTAAAAAACAAAAAATAAAATAAATGATAAAAAAAAAAAATAAATAAATAAAAAAATAAACTAGATTTATCCCTTACTGGAAAACACAATAGATCATGGATATGTCTACCTATACCTTATTGGAGCCCCGAGATGTTCCCATGTTTCGCACTTCTACACTGCCTTGGAGTGGCTCTATCCATCCTCCCGTTGACAATATTTCCTGGGCACTTTCCTGTACCATGTCATTAATAACCAACATCTATAACCTATTGAAATTCAAGTCTTCCGTCCACTTTCAACTCACAAAATCACGTTCCTCTGAACTATATACGCCTTTCCACCGAACAGCATCCACCAAACCAATATAGCTCCTAAGGGGTAGGGCCTTAGTGACAAATGTTATTTAACAAACAATTTTCTCGATTACATTTCTGAGTGTTATCGAATTATCGATCAGAGCAACGCCAACATAGTTAGAGTGGCCTAAATGATACATTTTTGATTGTGAAAAAAACATTACAGCAAAAAAGTATAGACCTACAGCCAAAAGACATCCATGTCTATAAAACATATTTTATTATTCAAAATACTCTCAATATATTTCTGCCAATGAATGAATAAAATTTCTATGTACGGTGTATAGACTTTAAGTCTTTAGTATCAACAAATTCAAAAAAGGCATTGTCTAACCCATTATGATTATGAAACTTTTTATCTCTTAAAAAGTGGCCCAGGTGTCTAAAGAAATTCTCTCCTGATAATTTTTTAACAACCGTTGAACAGTGGAGAACACAGCCATTACCCTAGACTTCTTTAATGTTTCTGGCCCTGTTCCTACTGAGTTTAAACCCAAAACGTAATTGGGCAAAAATCACACTTTGACATCTTAGTATAAATTTTATCTGTGCAGTGACATGCTACAAGATAAAAACAATCCTTGAAACATAAACAATTTATTATCTAAAGAAGTTATTAATGAAAACCTGAAATCCTGCATTAATTTCTGGACAATTTAAGGCATACATCAAGCCTTATCAATCACTTAAGCAGCACAAAATTGATTTTTTTTTTTTTCTGGATAACATATCTATCTCTCACTCTAATAAGATAATAACAGATAGTTTATGAGGCCTAGATTTTTATAACACAGGTAAAACCCTCTCCTACTGGAATTGGATTTATGCAGAACTATGTTTACAAGAATGAACAGAAGAAGGCTCGGGCAACAGCTTTGGATGGCTCTGAAATTAGTTAGCTAAATGCATATATATATATATATATATATACATAAATTGTTGTAACATAATGGTTTAAAATCTTTTATATCAACCAACAAAAAGTGATGCTTTAAAAATTAGTAACATTGCTAGCACCGCATTAAAATATTATATATTTTTATATCTATGCTAGATATGTATCTAAAATCTAAGATTAATCCATGCATCAAAAAATTAAAATAATAATAACCCAATGGACCAAGTCGGTAGTTAAAGGTTACAAGAACCACATCTTTATCCAGCATTGCGCCGGGGCCATACATGGTAGAAGACCCAGAGCCAAATTTCCAGCTTCCACCATGTATCCAGAATATCACAGGGTATGTCCCATTGGAAACCTACAACATAAATAGTTGATGAAAAATGTAAGATTATTTTTATTTATAAGTCCACTTATAAATTTTAAAGAAAATGAAAGCAAGTTAATAGGTGAAGGTTGTAAAATCTGATTTAATGAAAGTGCAGCTCAACAGTAATTATCTTGTATTCAGTATTTCCTATTGCACTAATGATTATTTAAATACTAAGGTAAAATAAATAATATAAAATTCTTGGCAATTATAAATAATATATTCATAAATTTATAAACATTTATTTATTTTTGGCATGACAGGCAGTTGTAGCGAGCGGTCCTTGGCCTTCTCAATTGCCATTGCCCAGCCGTCTCTGTTGGCAGCGCACCTGATGGAAATTCTGTTCTTCCTTAAATCTTCTTTTACATTATCCATCCATCTAGACTTCGGTCTTCATCCAGACCTAACTCCTTCCATGTTAAATTTTTCTTGCAGTTCTCGCTTCATCCATTCTCAGGACATGCAACAACCATTTCATATGTTGTACTTCAGCAAATTGGGAGATACATAAGTTGTCGCATATTGAATAAAGTTCTTTGTTTGTATTTAAGAGAGGCAATCCTTCATATTTAGGTCCTACTAAACGTCTAAGGAAATTTCTTTCAAAACAGTCTATTTGTTCTGAAGATGCCTTCCTGAGCGTCAAGTTACCCACACATACACAGCAACTGGCCTGATTAGAGTTTTATACAGTCTAAATTTAGTTGTGCAACTTAGCAATCTACTTTTCAGATCACAAGAGAATAATAAGCTCTATTGGCACCCATTATTCTAATGTGTGGCCTTCCTCTTGGCCTCCTTCCCTCCACATGGCTCTTATAAGTCTTTCTTGCTATTTTTTTATGATCCATCCTAAAAAGATATCTAAACCACCTGAGCCAAATCTCCACCAGGATAGTCTCGGCCATTTGAAGTTTGAGATTAACCCATATTGTGGCGTTTCGGGTCCCTATTTCTTTGTACTCTTCTCTCCACTTTGCGAAGGTACTGCATCTCCATAGCTTGGATTGAACTCTTGTGTTTTGATGTGAGGGTCCATGATTACAAAGAGTATGAGAGGATAGGAAAAAAAAGTTGTTTAATAAATCTTCATTTTTTTTTTCTTTGTAACCTCTATTCAATCCAAAAATCCCCTCCGCAGCAACAAAAAAAGATGCTCCCAGCTGTTTCAATTCTCACAGTCACCTTCTCACCAATGTAACCACCTATGTTGAGATGAGCACCGAGATATTTGAAGGTATATTCACCTCTCTAATCTCTCCCCGTCCATTCTCAATATTCTCGTTACTCTTCGAAGGCTCCTCTCTATCCGCATGCATTTGGTTTCCCTGGGTTTATTTTCATATATATTGTAATAATTTCTTCTTGAAGGGTTTCATTATAAATATATGATTCATAAAAACCTTGAAGAGCCAAGCATTACCATAAGCTCCTTATCACTTTTAATCAGTCTATGAAATCCCAATTGAAGTAGAGTAAAGGGAGTCGAAACTGAAAGATTACAAATTTTTAGAAGACCTTAAGTCTTGAAAATTGACAACAAAATTTTGCTCATTTAAGTTGAAAATAATCGTTTCTAAGTTTATGTACAGTATGCTATGCAGTACACATATACATAAATGAATAGATTAATAAAAGTATATCAAAAAAATAAATCCAGATGATGTTAGTCAAGAAATGTTTAAAGAGAGAAAATCTTAAAAAAAAAAAAAGCAAGTAATAAAAATTACATCCTTCTGATAGTCACTAAAAGTAATAACAATAAGTGACAGAAATAATGTAAAAAATACGTACACTGGGAGTATATACATTAAGATAAAGGCAGTCTTCATCTCCAATTACTTCATCTGCTGATTCGAGGGGGTCAAATTGAAGACATGGAGATCCCTCGTTCATGGCATCCAAGATTTCATCAGTGTCATGCAAGGGCAAAGGTTCCTAAAATAAATAAAAAATTCAGAAAAACAAAAATTTCAACTCTATTTCTACTATTAACTATATATTTTAATTTATACATATTTAAGTTCAGGACTTAATTCTTTATCAAAACCTAATAAGTTTTGCTTTTTGCTTAATTTTGATAAAAGATGGTCAATATAAGATTTCCAGGTAAGTTTATTGACATATATTGGACCGAAATATGTGAATGAGGCAACTTTATAAATAATTTGATTTATTAATATTATTATATCGAATAGGAAAGATTGGTTGCACTTGTTTTTGCGACATAAATACAATAAATGATAAAAAGCTGATTCCCTAGAGGAAAAGATTAAAACCTGCTTCACTGAAATTTAAGCCATTTCATAAAATATAAATCCATACATCATCAGTAAATAAACAGGAATGAACTAGAGCATCTAAGTGGTTTATAATACTTTTCACAACTATGTTGATTGAAAACAACACTATACCATGAAAAAAGCCAAAACTTTTTACTTGGAGTCAACTCTCAAAATTAAATTTCCTATGCTGTATAAATGTTGAATGAAATTTAGCATGTTGCCACTAATTCTCCAATCCTATAAATGTTTAGTGATTTTAAATAGCCTTGTGTAGTTAAAAGCTTTTTCAATGTCAACATAAATACAAAGTGTTTTTTTTCGAAAGCTTGCTGATACAAGCATGAAATTAAATTAAATGGTGGTGTGTTGACCTGAAGAATCTAAAAACACATTGATTTGAAGATATTAATTTTTTATTTTCTAGTTCCTAAACTAATGTCCTATTATCTATTTTTTCCATTATTTTGTGCAAGGAACAGATTTGATGAATATCAGAGGAAAGCTTTAAATTTGCTGTGCATCAGGGAAGATAATGACAACATCCACATTGAATATAAAATTCATGAAATAACAAAAACATATAATATCACAAAAAAAAATCTAGTTTACTTAGACTGTTTAATTATCAATTAATAAATTAGATCCTTTCAGTTTTCTTCAGGAATAGATTTACTACTTGAAATTAATATTTTTATAAAATGAAAATTTATAGCAAATATTAATTTAACATAGAGGTTTAAGGTTCTTAAATGTAATATTTACATTATTTAATAGGAATCAAAAACATTTTCATAATTCTCGAGTCTGTAAAAATTTAGTTATATGGAAGCAATAGCATCAATAGTTTGTTTAGTGCAAAAATCATATTTCAGGAAAAATGAAATTTAAAGTTTTAGATATTTTTCTACAATGATTCACAAAGGAATATAATATAATAATAATAACTTAGCCCATTAGGACAAAATTAGAAAGAAATATAGAGTATCTAATAATAACAATAATCTAAATTTCACAAATTTGCACTTAACGCAATAATCACAGGTGCTACAGAATTATGCAGAATGAAAAAATTTATTTGAAGAGACAAAATATTTATTAACTGATGAATTAAAATTTTTAAATTAGGAAAATTAAGAACTACTAGCAGATTTAAAGTTTGTTGATGTATAACATGAAACTGAAGAACAGGCTTATGGAAAACCCTTAGAATTTTCGGTTGCAGGTCCTGTCTTCATTCCAGGAGAGAGTTAAACATTTTTCAGCTATTAGATTATACTTCTATTATTATATTCTATCATTACTACATCTGAAAACTATTGACATATTTATTATGATTTCATTTTCGCTATACACATTACTATTTTTTAATCTAGAAAAAAAGTAAAATTATTGTCAGAATATGAGTGTCATCTATTAAATGAGAAAAACGTTTATTTATCAAGTTATATCCTTATTTTGTACTGAAAGATTGCGAATAATATATAATGAACAATGAGGGGAAAAAATTGATAGTTCATAAAATAAAATAAAAAAAAAATACACTTACACAAACATATATTTATTTCAACTAGCAATAATTGCACCTTACTTGACTTTTATTATAAACGATATTGCCTCTATGCATAGCCAAAAGACTTGCGAGACCTGTTTAAAAGGAAGGAGGACATAAGGAAGACAATGTTCCAGTGGCATTCGAACAAAGAAATAAGAACTGGAATAGCAGAAAAAAGGTAGCTCCAAACACAACTGATCAGGATCATCCAGCTTAGAAATTTATTCTATACTCGATGTTCCAGACCCAGCAGGGTAATACCCCTAACTGTTTAGCAGCAATTTTGGGATTTACCATCATGTATTTATGAACAGTCAGTATATATACATAAAAGCATCATATGTTTGTTCCGAAGTAAGAATGGTTATGTAGCATTTTTGAGTGAACCAGACATAGCACTTCAAATTTTAGAAAAAAATCATTTGGCTGCTAAAAAAATTTTAAATAACAAACTTAGGCGAATCAATTGTAAATAAATTAATTTCACAGATAGTTTTAACAGATGTAAGGATCGAGTATTGAAGAGTCAAGCAAAAGATTCCATGCTTGAGAGAAAATTAAAATGATTTGAAACTGTAAGTAATAGGTAAAAATACGCCATTGCCAATAGAATAGAATAGAAAAATAATTTTATTTTTCTAATCAGGTTCTCATTTGAAAATATCTGCTATGATAAACATTATATTGGGTTATGGATACTAACTTAAATAAACATTTTGATGAACAGCAGAAAGAAAGAAACTGAGGACGCCGAATAAGTCGTCTATTTTTCTTTTTAACTTTATTAACCTCCTCATGCTTTAGCATGATTTAAGAAGGAACTTCAAAACAACGATTTTATAGGAACTCTCTATTTGAATTTTTTTGTTTTAAATTTCCTCCAGGATTCTCTTTTGTCGATCCAAGATCCTATTCTTCTTTAAATGGTTTTACAGTTCACCTTGAGCAGCAGTAGAATGTCGACCCAATATTCAGTAAAATACGAAAAAATCAATCATACAATTGGATGATTTTTCTTGCCATTATAACTGTAGTATTATACAATTTATCGTTGATTCCTAAAATTTAAAATTATTAGAATAAAGACATATATTAATTATAAAAAAAGACTTTTCATTGAACAGGAAATGTTTTCTACTTTGATTTTAACAAGTGTTCACGAGCAAATATTTAAAAAATGTATAATTATGGTGCTATATATATCAGCATTCCATAAATAAAACAATGTGTGACTAGGACCGATGTTAAGATAAGTTGTAGGTCTTTGTGATTTAAGAAATTGGGTAGTTAAACTTGAAAAATTTAGTGAAAATTCAAACACATAATACAGCAACAAATAGTTGATAGAAAAAATTAAAGAACTTAGAAAGACTACAATGACGGTGCAGTCAGGAGGATTTGAATGAAAAAACACAAACAGGAACTCCCAAATGACGGAAAATTCTTTACTCGGAACTCCTCAAGGATATTTTTTGTAATACTTTTTTTAATGACAAAATTTTTGAAATTAAAAAAAAAATAAAATTCATAATTAAATTAAAAAAAATTGGAGAAATCCAAGCATACAGAAAATATTTTCGTTTTTTGAAATAAATACTTTTAGACATGAACTTTCAGGAATAATGTAATGGTACCTGCATTACACCAAATGCTATTCGCAAGAATTATTAATTTGATTAGTTATCGGTAAGTTTTCCTCTTCTACGTTTTATAAAAGATTTTTAAAAGAAATTTTAATAATATAGAAGTAAAGATCGGGCCAATTTATGATCTTGAATTAATTCAAAATCTTTTTTTATTTTTTCAGCTTTTATTTATTTTTTTAATTATTGATATTTACAACTGTATACATTATATACAAGTAAATTTAAGGAAAATAATTAAAATATTATGTAAAGAACAGCACCTCTATAAACTTTCTACATCAGAAGGTCTGAAAAGAAGATGGCCAAGAATCTTCCTCTCAGGCACTTCGGGGGATTATCGGCAATTGAGTGTAGGGCAAGTTGGGAGACTAGTGAATTCGAGAAAGTACGGAGTTTGCAATGAAAGGATAGATAGCATATAGATGCAAAATCAGCAAAATATGGAACATTAGGATCTTTATGGATAAGTTTGTGACATAATAAGGATCATTGAGGATTTTGGATTGTAAGTAATGGATACGAGAAGAATTGGAAGATTTTATGGAGACCGAAACCACTTTGTTATGTCCAAATAGGTTTATCTAATTACTGTTATGTATCTAAGTCTTCTGTCATTTATTAGGAACTTAGGAACGTAGGTCTAGTAAATGTTGGAGCAGTCCGAAACGGCGAGCAGTTTCTTGTCTTCTAAGTCTGGTATCTGATTCGAAAATTATTTTCTATTTTATACATTTATCTTCAGTTCTAGACACATATAAACATAGCAATTCGAAATATAGACTTAGGTATTTATTAAGTACAGATAAATGAGAATAAAAACATTCATTAGATTTAAAAAATATATATATATAAAAATTTTTGGGAGCCCGAAGGGTCGATATCGACACCCTAACCCAACTCTCTACATCCCACACCGGTGATATTATTGTTCTATACTATGTTATAATATTATAACATAGTATAGAATTATATTCGTAGATTGTTTTGAAGAATCTAAACTGTATTTCAAATTCATGTTTTGGATAGGTGTATATCACTGGAACTGAAGATTAATTATTAACATCCGAAGTGGCAAATCATTTATCAATTTATAAATAAATTAAGTGAATTTTCAATTCATAAGTAAATGAACTGAACGTAGTACAAAAGTATTTGCAGCAGAACTATAACGTCGTTTGGACAACTTAGACCCAAACGGTTATTAACTATTTTGAGTCTGACAATGCGAAACTTTTAATACTTATAAGTTTTAATTACATGACAGTGGAATCAAAACCGGCTACCTGGTTTTATAACTATTCCAAAAATCAGAAAATTTGACACTAGAAATACAATAAAATATTGTAATGTTAATATCACCCATAAATAGGCATTATTGTTTATGGAATAATGAATAGTGCGTATTCGCAGTATATTAATAATGGTATAATATACAAAAAAATAATCAAAAAGTAGAGGATAGAAATGTTTTCTCTTATCTTACAACATAACGGTGGCTATTAAAAAGGCTACGATAATGCAATAGGCATTTCAAAAATTACCAAAATAACGGTTTGGCAGATGAAAAGGTTTTTTTTTTTTTTTTTTTTTTTTTATATCTACTTCATTAGATGAAGGGATCGTGAGCAGAAGTGTTATATAGTAAAATCTGAAAACTTTTAAACGACTAGAAAAAGATATACGAAGAAGATGAAAGTGGCTCTGTAACAATATCCTGCAAAAGGAAAATGTAAAAAAAAAAAAAACTTTAAACTCAAATTACTCAAAATTGTGCTTTGTTACATAACCCCTTCATCGACCAAAACACTTCAAATGAAATCGTTAACTAAATCAAATTGTAAAAAAAATACAAAAATTAGACTAAAAAAGGAAGTATTATATTACATAACGAATCCGTAAATCTATATTTACAACAGAAAAAAAAAAGTTTGGGTTTTGGGGTAGATATTTCGGTAAGCAAGTATTATCATATCAACAATATTTGTATAAATATCGCAAAGTTAGAACCTCTTTTATTTGCACATAATGAAAGAAATAAAACTAGAAGATTTTATAGAGAATGTCAAATTTATAGAATTCACGAACTGAATTTATTATATTACCCATAAATAGGCATTATTATTTACACAATCGAGAATATAGTATATTCATACTGCAGTATATTAATAATAATATAAAATACAAATAAATAATTATAAAGTCGAAGATAGAAATATTTTTATTTAATTAGCTTACCAGAAACAGTAGCTATTAAAATGGCTACCATAATGCAATAAAGGGTTTGGTGGATGAAGGAATTATGTGCAGAAGTGTTAGGTAGCAAAATCTGAAAATTTCAAAACAACTAGAAAAATATACAAGAAGAAAATGAGGGGACTTAATGACATTTTTTGCTAAAGGAAAATGTAAAAAAAAAAAAAAAAAAAAAAAAAAAAAAATTAAATATAAACTAGGTACTCAAAATTTTGTTTTGTTACAAAAATCCTTCATCCACCAAAACATTCAAATGTGATCGTGAACTATATAAAAATCGTAAAGAAAATACAAAAATGAGACTAAAAAATGAAATATTTTTTAAAACAATGAATTCGTACTTTCGACCAAATCTACATTTTTCACCGAATCAGAAAAAACAACAAACTTATTTGGGTTCTATGGTAGATATTTCGGTAAGCCGGTACTATAGCTAATATTTACATAAATATTTACTTTTAAAACAATTGGTTAAAAATGAATAAGTTCAATCACGGATAATTCTGCAATAATAATAAAGACGACAGAATAAGGTAATATGAAGGGAGTTTCCAAATACTTCAAAATTGGTGTTCTAGGTATTAGAAGCTTTTTATAATATATTTAATATTTAACAATTATTTAAGAATTATTCGTTATTTATGTACGAAGTTCAACATTTTAACACAATGGAATGGAAAATTCCCAGCTGAAACCAACGCCAAGGGGGGAAAAATCACATCACAGAGAAATTATCGCAAACGAGAGTTTTACTCTAAGTAGGCATAATATCATGATTCATTATGACGTCAGTGTAACCACATTTAATTAAATTGTTTTCTTATTTCACACATAAAATGTAGTGGTGACCAACTGACCTTCAATACTGAGAGCAGTTATTCAATTTCTTCAGACTTACTAATGAGTTAAGGTTTCTTAATTGATAGTATTATTATAATTCATATATTATAATAAGCAATCATATTATAGGTTTACTTTATTAATAACTTAAAAAAACAAAAAAACAATTAATTAATAAAAAGGTTACTTAACTTTAAAATGAACAATTTGTAAAAAGCAGAGAACATAAGGTCAGTTTCATATGTATTGGACTACATCAATCATAAAATCATGGCGTGATTCAAAGATTTAAAGATAATCTACTTATCACATTTATTCACACACATATACACATAGATAAAAAATTTGGAATCACTTGCTAATATTTCTACGAACCAAATTAAATGTCCTTAATTTACGCGATCGTTACTGAACGATCAATAAAATTAGAAATTGATATAATAACTATAAAAAGTCCTAATGACATAAAAACACCTAAATAATGAAGGCTAATATAAAACTGATAAATGAAGGTTGAAAATAACGGTACAAGAAAAAGAAAAAATCCTGGAAGCTTTAAGTTCAATGACGAAGTACGGAACAGAGTTTCCGCTTCGACAACTAAAACAGTTTCCTGAGTCAGTTAACGACCTTGCTATAGGACTATAATTATCCTATGAGAAACCATTTCTAAACCTTAACTATCCATACTCTATCATTATACATTAAAAGACGATCCTTTTTAGACGGTGTGTTATCTGGTATTCTTATCAAGACCATCACGACAGAATATAAATCTAATTTTTCGTTAGGTGCATAGAAACCTAGCGAATTTTAGTATTATTAGTTTCACATTATAATAAAATAATTCTGAAACTGGGATATCGCTATATGGAGGCAGAGAACTGGTTTCTACTCCCGCGAGACGATTTTCCTTTCATTTCCAAACAGCAAGTTTCCATAAACAGATTAGTTTATTTTTCAATTTTTAAAGTCACTAAAATAGGAAAAGAGTAGGAATATCAAGAGTAACAAGACAATTAACCTTTTGTTTCGTTTGCATTATGGAGGAATAAAATGACAAATATTCAGTTTTTTATAATATGCATAAATAAATTTCAGTAATTCAATCTCAGAACTTTTTTTTAATGTTTTATTAACTTAAGTCATAAGCGCTACTAGATGGGCTTAAATCTGTAATACAATGTACAAGGGTACAAGGGAAAAACCATCTGAGTCCACTTTTTATAGGTTTTGAGCTGATGATGCCATCTATTAGGTTTTTAGAAGTACTAACATTCTATCAAAAGCACAGCTGTATTGTTTAAAAGTTTATTATAAACATTAAACATTTTTGTAAGTGGTTCCTATGACATCCAGGTAACTTGAAACTTTCAAAAGAGTTTTTCTCAAAACTACTTCAACAGGACTGTGATGGTTTTTCCCCTGCACCATTCAATTATTAACATAACATAACCTACGACAGGTTGCTATGGTTACAACAACAACTTATAATCTAATATGCTACACTAGGGAAATAAATAATAACCTTTATAAATTAAGAATGTCTTAACATTAACTAAAAAAGAACAAAAAGATAAAAACTACTATAACAAACCTAAGCTCTGCTATCTTCACTGGACATAAAAAATGTGGAAACACACTTGAAAAGTGTTCCAGAAATTTCTGAACCGAAATTTTCACCGTTACTACAGCTGACCATATATTTCGTTTAATTGGCATTAATTACAAGAATTATTTTATTACCGGCCTTATCCTCATGGCTACGAAAGATATACAATTGACATTTTGAGAAATGTACACGTCACCTAAAATTTGCATTTTTTTTAATTTTTTTTTTTTTTTTACGCTGAGCCAGTATTGAAACCAAAGCGGTTATATTTACCTATTACGAACAAGACCTAATAGAGGGTGTTGTAAAATGGTCGAACAGTATTTCATATAAAGCAGAACATTCATTTTACGAGTTTCGATGTGTATGTTAAAATAAATGGGTTTTTCATTAACAATTAACAATTAATAACGATAGGAATAACCACATTTTTAAATGAAGGTTGAAAAAAAAATCTTGGCTGCGATATAGCCTACCAAAAACTTTATTTAAAACATTATTTATTTTTTTTTTTTTAATTCTTGATATAGTTAATTAGAAAAAACAGGAAAGTCTGTAGGAAGAAAAAGAGGAAGATTCGGATTCAGGAACCACATAAAATATGTTTAAAAAAAATAAAAATAAAAAACCTATATATCAACCTGTATCAAAATCTAAGGTTGCCTGACCAGATGGTCAGTTATTTACATTTTTTCTACTGTTTTTCGGTGAATACCGTGCTGTTTGACACAATGCCAAGCCATTGGATTTTCGAAAAGGCTCAATTCTAATGATGACCTATTACCATAAATTTTCAAATATTACTTTTTGATTATCAGGAGCTAACATAGCTAACAAATAATGAAGTAAGATGGCATAAACAACCTTCGATTTAAGGGGTTATTGACTCATTCTTTAAACGGATATCTGAATATCAAGGCCGAAGAAACAAGGATAATTCCTAAATATAATATCATGGGTCCCCCTAACCCAGTTCGAAAAAAAAAATTTTCCTGTTGAACTATTTCCTGTCTGTAGCCATAACATTTCCTGTTATGTCGCATTTATGTTATATCAAGGTACTTTACTTGTCGGGACTTGAAACAAACAACAGGAATGCTTGTAAAAAAAGGAAATAGGTGTACTTATAAGAAAATGTCAGCAAAGCTATAAAATAGCAGAAAATTAGAATTATATTTTGGAATTTAATAGTAATATTATTAAAATTATTAGTAATCTAAAAAAAAGAGAGATTTAATTCTTAGCGGGTCTGCCTTTAGTATAAATTAATAATAGAACAATTTTTTATGGTTTAAATATTACGTAAAGAACTTCATGGCAGAGCGAAAAATATCACGTAACTTCTCTTCTTTTGATTACTGAAATCTACAAACTTACAGAGACAAAATTATTTTAATATACCTGTTCTATATTTTGCCGCTTTCCTTTAATACTGGCAACACACAAAGAATATTTATTTGCTTCTATTGCAATTATTTTCTATACTATTTGAATATGTATCACTAGAAGTTAATTTTCAATATGAAAAAAACTTTATTTTCTTGATTTAGTCAAACAGGGTTGGGATAATATAGCATTTTCAAGGAAAATGGTTTTTAACCACATCCCGAAGAAATGAACATAACTCAGTAATAAATGGGACAAAAACACGAAACTTCATTATTAGTGAATATTTTTGGGAAGAAAATAGTTAGGGTGTGCAGCCACTAACCACATAAAATTTAACAATTTACAATTTTGTAGCTATAAGTTAATGCACGTTTAAGTCATTAAAAAAAAATATCCTCAAGATTGATCCAACATGTTGAATGAAATGTAGAATACATTTTTTAACAGAAGGAAATAATAAAAAAACTACAAAAAAAAAAAAAAAATCTTAATAAATTTACTAAACTGTCATATCTTATAGTTTTGTTTTCGTCTAGGGCTAATGATGTCTTGCCTCGTAAGGCGAAACGTCGGCACGATAAATTACTGTAATTTTGTGTTATTAAATAAGACCGCACACTCCATACATCTTTTTTATTCTATAGTTACGGTCAATAACATTAAATCATTCGTAAATTTTTATTATATTTTTTTATGACGACCAAAAATCTCACAACTTAATCGCTAAAATAATTTATACTTTAAATGATAATTGGCCTAACTGGGACGGGGAAAATCCAGGAGGCTTTAAATTATGTAAACATTATTTTTTGTTTCTAATTTTGGAAGTAACTAAAATACACATCATGAGGTTCACATATTTCATTGGAATCTCAGATCGTTTGTAATGTCTAGATATCAAAATTAGGTTTTAAATATCGAACAAAAGTTGCTCAAGGGTTCTGAAAAAAAGATAGCCAAGAGACCTTCTAATGTAGAACCTCTATTGAGGTGCAACTAGTGAGTAGTTCTTTACATGTTATTGTAACCATTTCCTCAAATTTACTTGCTGTGTATAATGTGAACGGTTGTAAATAACAAAAGATAATAAAAAAATAAAATAAAATTATTTCCCGAAAGTGTTCATTCTTTTTCACATATCACTTTTTATTTTTTAAAATCAAATTTTGATAGGATACATCCTTGTCAAATAGTTTATATCGCACATGTATTACAAAATTGATACAACTCAAAAACCTGCATTAAAATAAAATGTAAAATTTTTAAATTCGTGTATGTAATATCAAAAGCGTACCTGAATTATCTTTGAATCCCAACCGTAAGTGATATGTATCTGGTGAGATTTGAAGTTATTTTCATAAATTTTTGACATTTTATAGAAAACTTTATAGAACAACTAAAACATGATAATAAATTAAAAATATAGATTTTTGTGTTATGTCACTTTAGAAATACATGTTCGATATGCTTATGTTGACAGTATATCGATATGGAATGGTTCATAATCTGTAAGAAATTGTGTCAGTTTGTAATGAGTACTTTTCTGTTTGCTGCCAGTATATTAGTATGCCGTTTCTTAAATTTTATGCTTGTAAGTTTTAATACAAAATATTATAAACATGTATAAAACAGGTTGATAGAACGTTTGAGCTTGATGTTAATATACGAAAATTCCATGCGGAGCAATCGGATTCATAGATGAAGGCAACTAGAATAAATGAAAAAAATAATTAACATTACTTAACATATGTTTTTATAAGATTAACTAGCTTATGAAATCTTTATACAAAATAAGTTCAATCATAGAATATTGCTAAAGGAAAAGATAGACCTTATTTGAGCGATTTTTTGGATAGTTTCATCATTAAAAATTATGTAATTATCAATAAATCGCAATGGTACATCTACACTTCATTCAGATTTGCATATACCCAGAGTAACCGAATTTATTTTCATACTGTTTATAGACGATTTTATGACAGACTTCATGGACATAATAGCATATTCATTAATGACATGGCCACGACTGACATACCCACCAGATTACTCTAAGAAGACTGAAAAGAATCTGAATAATTGGATCTGCTCAAATAAACAATTTTTTTTTATTCAATAAATTGATTAATTTTTTCTTATGCCAGGAGGTACTGGGAACGATTCCTAAATACAGCAACCTGATAAAATATACTTAATATTATTCAATATAGTTTAAAATATTAATTACAGTGGAACTATAGAAAACAATATACTGTCGCTACAACTGCAAAGTATCGGATGTGAAAAAACGCGGTTATTGCATTCGATCTTTAGCGATTCGTTACACTAATTTGGCATGATAAAATAGTTTGTATATTCGGTCCTTTTACAGGATTATTCCTCGTCTTTACAGAGTGAATACAAGTTTGAGAATTCGCTAAAATGTATATCAGTCCTAAAGTAAAAAAAAACGACGGGACGATATCACTTAAGAAGGAAATGTTTTTATAAAGTTGGCACTAATCTAAGATTTGGCTCGGAAATTTAAAGACCGTCGCTAAAAACAATATAGATATTTTAACGTATATTGAAAAGAAAATAAGCAACAAGTATATGAAGATATTAATAAATTAACACATAAAGATTGGTATTCTTAGTCCAGTTATATTATACTGAAAAATGGGGTTATGCATGCAAGAGGATATGTAGTTCTAATTTCTTAATACGATGTAAGGATCAACTAAATGAATAATAAAAATCCAAACTAGCATTTTCAAAAGAGCTGAGCATCCTGTGTGTATCCAAAAAAAAAAGAAAAAAAATTCACTTTTTTTCTCCTTTCAGTTTTTACTACTTAATTGATTGTTTCTTTAAAAGAAAAAAATATCTCTAAAGGCACAGCTTTTCAAAAATCAATTATTTTCTCCATAAAATGAAACCTTTTCTTCATCGTCTCTTATTAGTAACAAAATATACATTATACCAAAAAATAGTCATTCAGTATGACCTTGCAAGGAAAATATTTAGGCTCAATATTTCTTTTATAAACTCCAAGTAAAAAACAACAATGCAAAATGAATTTTCCTACAATTAAAAAAAAAAAAAAATTTAAATTTAAGTATAAATGTAATAAAAATCTTGTAAGGTCTTGGGTGAAGTAAGCTATTAAAAAGTATAGTACCTTCTTACAAACTGTTTTTGTTGTAATATGGAATTACTTTCCAAATAGGTAAGTTAAGCTAAGTCAACATTACTGTTCAATTATTAATTATATCATATTCATGTTTATAATATTATTGGTTATATTATATTTAATTTATTATATAATTATAAATTATATCGGAACTTATGATTGTATTTTATTTATTTATTTCTCTAATTCATAAATAACTTACATAACCAGGATTTTATATTTGCCGCATTCATATTTTTAAATAATCCCACACCTCAATTATAGTTTTTTGTATTTTTATTTGCATATATTTATATTTGCATATATTTATATCATTATAACTTAAATAAATTTATGATTTTTTAATGGATTTGTTAGTGAATAAAGCATGGGTATACAATCATTGCTCTTCAAAAAGGGTGGTAGGTATTAGTAAATAAAAATTTTTTTTTTTTTTTTTTTTTATGAATTCATAAATATTTCTAATAGTCCCATTTTAGATTTCTGTTGAATACAAACATATCAGTCATAGGGAAAATCCAAAGGCTGTTCAAATCCCTAATAAAAGTAGAGATCAAAATGCATTTAACTGACTACCAAATTCTCTATTTCGTATCTTTAAACTCAGTCTGCTCCTGGTTGATTTCTTGTGTTACATTAAAAGAAAAAAAGATACATACAATCTATGTACCTAATTGCTGATGTTTTGACAAGTTTATTGTATGTTTTTAAAATTAATGAGGTATGTTTAACATTCAAATTTAGTCAGTCTAGGAATAAAAAAAAAACCCAATAGAAGAGATAAATAATCGCTCAATCATAATTGTATTGATCCTTCAGTAGTATCATGCGTACCTCGAGTATTGAGAAGTAATTTGAAACGAAATAGATTATAGCACTTTCACTTTGTAGTAAATAACAGTATAAAAGTCTTTCTTCTGCTATCACTAAAGTATAACAGAGGCATCGAAGCGATAAAGCATAACCATCGGAAGAGCAGCTGTTACCTTGAACATCTGAGGAGCAATTGCTTCCGAAACCTTGACAGTAGCTTGGTGTCAGAAAACCAGTTTATGTTCCAATAGCAGGTATTTACATATAAGTACCAAATGATCAGGAGAAAAATATATCGGATTCAGACACGTAGAGTAAAAAAAATTAAAAAAACAAAACAAAAAGATTGAAAAGAATTTTATTTTATTTTTTTTATTTTATTTTATTTTTTTTTGCACTGTTTTGAAAATAGATACCGTACCCAAAATCTAGTGATTTTTTAGTAGCATAGTTGCTCAAGTAACACTATCAATCACTACCATATTTTTAACTAATTCATTAGGTAAATATTTTATTTTTAATAGGTCAATTTTTCCACCCCGCTGTCCGAAGAAAATATTTATTATTTTTATCGTTTAAATATATTTTTTTTTAATTTTATTTACATTCCCCTTTTTTTATATATATATTACTCTTTTTTCTTATATTCTTGTAAATAAAGCGCTACTACTTATAACTAGAGTTTGGCAGAATTTAATCATAACTAATTATTTGACGTGAATGTATCTTTTGGCTGGGGCCTATACCTTTTTGGTGTAAGGTTTTTTTTACCCTCATTTCAGCAAACTCTAGCTCTGTTAGTAATGATCGGATCGATAATTTGACGAACGTCTCCTGATCAGAAATTTAATAGAGAATATGTTTTGTAATATCTTTGTCGCTGGGACCTACTGCTTAGGAACTATATAGGTTCAAATGAAAAAAGTAACGTTTTGCCTATATTTTTAAGTGTTGGGGCCTTTTTTTACCAGAAAAATTCCCGACAGAAGCATTTCCTTTTCAGAAGCTGTAGATTGTATTCTATTGTATAGAGATATCCCTGATCTATTGTTTTACCCAGTTAGGGAAAAATTGATTTTTTTTAAAATGTTTATATATAACTTTTTTACTTTAAAAAAGGTAACATTTTAACACGCTCTAGCTCTGTTGATGTAGCTCGGATTCAAAATTTGACGAATGTTTCCTGATAGGAAATTTAATAGAGAATACTTTTTGTTATATAGGATTTGTCGCTTGGGCCTACCGTTTAGGAGCTATTTAGTTTTGAATGAAAAAAAAGTCACGTTTTGCCTACATACTTTGATTACTAATTTCTTTCCTTACCATCTATACTTCATCAATCCGCAAACTCAAATTCTCCCTGATAAGGAAATACAGTAGATTATAAATAGGCATATCTATGATCTATTGTTTTTTCCGAATCAGGGTGTTATATTTTCACATGATTTTTTATGGTTGAATTTTGCCCAATTTTGCTTATTACTATTAACTTAGCAGATTTTTAATACTTGGAGAAGATGCTATTTTAAATTTTAAAAGTTTCAGACTACTTCAACATTTACTAGATAAACGTTCAAAGCTCCCAATTGATTACAAAAGACATATATACATGACTGTGATTAAACCTGTTTGGACGTACGGAGTTGAGCTTAGGTGCTCCACTAAACCATTCAATTCATCTCGTATTCAATCCTTACAATCCAAAATCCTTCGTAATATCCTCAATGCTCATTACTTTGTCACCAATTAACTTATCCATAAAGACCTTAATGTTTCATATGTTGCTGATTTAGCCCAAGCCAGATACCTATCCTTTCATAGTAAGCTCCATAATCACTCAAATCCGTTAGTTTCTCAACTTGCTTCCCACTCCATTCCTGATAATCCTCCGAGGCGTCTGAAACGATGGCTTCGAGACCTTCTAGTGTAGAAGTTTTAATAAAGTGCTACTGATGAGTAGTTCTTTCCAAGTTTTAACATTTTAATATAATCGTTGTCAATACATGGCAATAAGGACGAACCCTGGAAGCATTTATACCCGTATGACTCAGCATCTAGCATTTGCGGACGACGTCGTAATCACTGGCAGAACAGAAAACTCCTTACTAGGAGCATTTGAAGAGTGTAGCAGAAAAGCAAAAGAAGCTGGCCTCCAGATAAACGAAGAAAAGACAAAATACCTAGTGACGTCGAAGGAACAAAACGTGGTGGAAAACCTAGAAGGGGCAGGATACCACTTCGAAAGTGTCGAAAAATTTAAGTACCTAGGAAGCGTCATTACTTCAAGACATGAAGTAGATGATGAAATAAAAGAAAGATTAAAGGCTGGTAATAGATGTTATTGTGCCCTCAGCAAAATAATAGGCAAAAAAATGCTCCCTAAAAATTTGAAAATAAGGTTTTACCAAACCATTCTTAAACCAGTCGTATTGTATGGGAGTGAAACCTGGAGGCTCACTGCAAAGAATGAAAGCATTATAAATAGATGGGAGAGAAAAATTTTAAGGAGGATATATGGCCCTACTAAAGATGGAAATTTATGGAGAATAAAAAGCAACCAGGAACTAAGGGAACTGCACAAAGCTCCAGATTTGGTTGCTACAATAAAGCAAAGGAGATTAAGATGGCTGGGCCATGTTCAGAGAATGAGCCCCAACAGAATGCCAAAAATCATGCTGAATGGGCGTCCCGAAGGAGGCAAGAGAGAAAGAGGAAGGCCTAGATTGCGCTAGAGGGAAGATGTTGAGGCAGACCTAAAGACACTTGGTGTGAGGTACTGGAGGAGAGCAGCTGGTGACAGAAACAAATGGAGGGGAATCGTGGAAGAGGCTAAGGTTCTGGATGGACCGTGGCGCCATTGTTGAAGTTGTCAATACATTTACTTGATGTATATATTCTGTGCAGTTGTAAATTTCAATAAATGCATATAAAAAAATAAATAAAATAATTTAAAAACACAATATTTTCCTGACGGAAAAAAACAATAAATCATCAATATGTCTATCTATAATAATCTACTTATATAGATTTTCTTTTATTTACATTGAAGAGAATGAGGGGATCAAATTAGTTAAATTAAAATAGCGATAATCAATTATCCGAAATATACATGAATTTTAGTTTTCATTCAAACCAATTTAACTCCTAAACGGTAGGCTCCAGCGACAAATATATCATATATAAAATATTCTCCATTACATTTCTAATGAGGAAACCGTCGGAAAATTTTCGATTCGAGCAACACCAACAGAGCAAGAGCGTATCAAAAAGTCCCAACACTTAAAAAACGTAGGCATAACGTTACTTTTTTATGTCAAAGCAATAGAGCTCCTACAAATTAGTTCCTAGCGACAAGTTTTCTAAATAAAAAAATATTCTCCATTCAATTTCACATAAAGGAACTTAAGTCAAATTTTCGATCCGAGCAATAAAAATTGAGCTGGAGGAGGTCAAAATGAGTGTGAAAAAATTAAATAAAATCGTTAAGGCAAATAAGAATAGATCCCCAGCCAAAAGACACAAAAACGCCAATTTTCAAATTCATATACTATAACATAAAAATAATTTTTATTATAACTTGACTCACTTTTTCATGACCGCAACTTATATAATACAGCTCAAAAGAATTTCAAGGATAACATGTTTATCGGTTTTTCAATATTACCCAGCTGTACGTGTGCCTCTAGTATAAATATATTTTTATATAAACGTATTCTAACATTTTTTATAACAGTTGTTCTTCCATTAAATAACATTAATACAACTATAGCTGATCTGGTAGTCAATAAATCCAATTTATTAATTTTTAAGCTCTGAGACCGTAGTCGAAATTTTGTTATTCAGATACACTTTGGTAATATTTATTCCCTTCAATTTTTCATTTGTGATCACAAGCCACGAAAACAACTGAACTAATATGTACCATATTTTAACATCATCTTTACAGTTCCAGGAAGATTTAGTAATGATAAAATCTACTGAGTTTTTATTAACTTATTTTTAAAAAGGCGATAAGTGTGAAGTTTGAAAATTGAACATAGGTGGCAAGCGCAAATCTACATGAGAGGTTAAAATGTTACTGTGTTACATCACTTATGTTCGGTCAAAAGGGCTTATAAGAGTATCATGGAATGTAAAGTTTCCTAGACGATTTTCCAAAGATTTTAAAACTCATTTTAAATCATACCTAAGTATTTCTTTATTCATGAATCAGTATATTTAATCATAAGAGACTATTCATTATTATAAAACACCAACAAAATATTATTTAATTATTCAATTTTGTTTTCATTAAAACTTTTCATAAAAAATACAACAGTCCTTTTCCCCGAACACCAGTTATATAAACCTTAAAATTTACTAATACTCAATTACATTATGAAACAAATTAAGTATGTGGTGCGATATGTGGTCAGTGAAGCTTGAAAAGACTGATATTTGGTTAGCACTATCCCACAATAGAGTTTACAATGATAAAACTACTTAACTCACCTATACCAAAATAAGAAATAAAATTACTTCTGCAGAATAAAAATTATTACCTAATCAAAATGTCGATCCTTAGCTTTTTTAAATTGTGTATAAAAGTTGATTCATGGACCTTTAGTTGTAAGCAGTGATAATGCAGTCTTATCCACAATAGTTTCTTAATAGCCTCTGTCCATCTGGATTACCAACTCATTTCAATTGAACTAAAATTTAATTATAATTAAAAATTAGATGCCTAATTATGCTTAAACGCAATCTTCAGACAAATAAAGTGTGCTGGAAATAAAAAATTTGTATTTATTAATAAAATTATTGATGGATTTTTTAGCTTGACATTTTAAGAAACAATTCAAAATCGAACAGCTTAACTTGTAAAATAATGGCTGCTATAGAATAAACCTTTCAGTTCTATAAACCGCACTTAACACAGTGACCCAGAAAGTGTATTTATTTATATATTATTTATTTTTTTTGTCAATTCTATAATTTTTTTCATATTTACCTTCAAACTCACTAATTTCTCAGAGAAAGGTTTTTTGGATGTTCCTGGTCAAAACATATTAGAAACGTATCTTGCCGTTCTGACTAATGGACCCTAGAAACCGAGAAAGAAAATGGAATAGCATTAAACTAATTTATTTTATATCTCGAGTTTAAAATATGATATCGAAATGAATCTTGAGACGAATCGATTTCATATTTTTGCCCAAAATATAGGAAGCCAATTTCCACGAAATGGGGGAAATTGCTTTGGCTTCATCTACTTATTAGGTTCAAACTCAAGTTAAAATTCAAATGTATTTAGGATTTTCCAATGTTTCAAAGAGGTTTTTTTTTTCCTTTTATAAATCGAATTTTATATATACAATATTTTATATACATCAACCGAAAGCTGAGGCACTCCTCTTAAAACTTAACATGAAGTGTAACAAAGTAATAGTGATAGGTTAATAGTGAAAGAAAAGTTTCATTAAAAATTTCATCACTCTCAAAGAGGTGAATGAAAAAATTGTATTTTCTGTTTTTGTTGGATAAACCCTTTTCAAGTTTTTTTTGAGGGTGCTAAATATAAATCCGTTTTCGGTTTTCGTGTAAAAATCTACAAAGGTAGTATGCTAGAGACCTAATTACTTTTTTTAGAATTTAAGCCTATCCTAAACCAACATCTTTGATACAGCTGTATTTTAAAATATGCACTCAAAAATAAAACTTTTGGTGCAACAGTCATGTGGACATCATTTATTAAACTAGAAATATAAAATAAATTAATGTTATTTCATTTTTTTTTCGGCTTCAAGGGCGGGCAAAATTAGTCGAGAACGAAAAATGCTTGTCTAATATTTTTTGACCAGGAACTTCCTGAAGATCTGTGAGAGACTGTGTCCTGACAAGGAAGTTTCTTTTCAGAAGTATGTTAAGTTTTTGTTTCTGGGTGTAATTCACAAATATATGGAGGCAAAACAAAGAGCTCAAAATGATTTCTATTTTAGATCGAATTTCTTTCTTTAAAACTCTGGTTCATAAATCCCTGATTCACCCTAAGGCAAAATAAGTAACAATAGCAGGAGAAAATAAATGTACAATTTGAAATCACAAAATTAAATTAAAGTTTTATATTAGATAATAAAATTAACTCATTCTGTGATATAATTGTCGATGAAAATTGTACAAAAAATAATAACACGATCCAATATTTCTTTAATATTAAGAAATGAAATATTTTCCTGTTCGATGTTTCATGAAGTATTACATTGCTTAGGAACGTCTGATTTTCTGTAACACTCCACTGAAAGCCCAACCGATATGGTTTCAAAACATTTTTATAAAAAAAAAAATATATATTGTTATTTATAGCGTGTCGAGCTATTGACAGCTAAATAGGATCGAATGCTCACACTAGTGCGAAAAATGAATATAAAAAATTGCGATTGTTCCGCTTCTTTCTCCAACAATCATAACAGTTTAGTTTAGGCGTGAATTGTCAATTTAACGTAACTTGTTGCAAAATAACCTATGAAGAAAAATAAACTTATACACTCTAGGATTTGCAAATTTATGGCAGGAAGTAGAACTTAAATTTTAGAAATTTTTTCTGAAATGAGAAAGATGTAGGAAACAATTAATTTGTTGAAATAATATTAATTTGACTCTTAATTAGGAAATTAAGAGAAAGTTATATATGACTTAAAATTAGGAATTTTAACGAGAAATTATAATTTTGCTAAAATAATGTTCATAAAAATATCTTATAATAAATATATATATTACTTCTATGATACGTCTTTCTTTACGTATAAAATAACGAATAGTTCAAATTAAAGGAATTCAATACGTTCAAGGAGAGATAACTTTAGTTTAAATTCAAATGACAACTTTAAAACGATAGAGGAGTAACATTTATTCGAACAAAATATTAAGAAATTACGTAAAGTGGCTAGTGGTTGTGTGACAGAAGGTTTTTTTTAAATCTGTTAATCCTATATAAATATAAGTAAATTAATTATATTACGTTTTGAATTTTCTGGTTTCCACTGCATTGATTTTTCTCACTAATATCTCGGCAATGGAAATTTCAAAACTTAAAAAACTCGCAACCATACGATTATCCGAATTAAGAGAATCTTTAATAACAAGTAATTTCCACTTTCGAAAATACATTAAAAAGACAATAAATTTAAATTAATTTTTTCTCTTAAAATAGACTAAATATATATGAACGTTCTTTGACCAGTAGTGATGTTTAGAGGTGAGGTGAGAACCCTTACAAAACAGCAAGACAAGTATATGAGTACATAGGAGTGAAAAAAAAATCCAAGAAAAATATTAGGCCAACCAAAATCAGAAATACAATGTTAAAACACAGGAAACTCAGATTAAGGCCCCAGATTTGGTTTCATGTATTAAAAGGGGAAGGATAAAGCGGTTAGAGCACGTATATCGTATGAATCTGGAAATTTTTTTTTTTTTTTTTTGTTCCAAGCCCCTGTGGAATTAATAAACAAGGATGTGTTGGTAGGGGGCAGAAAGATAATAAGTTGGCCTTTTACTGTATTTAAAAATACATTCTAAGGCCTAACTTGAATTGGTGAGTCCTGGAAGTGTTTTGATAGTCATAATAGTTATTAATAATATGGGTGTTGGGGCACACCCAATTCTTGAGTTTTTAATGAGATAAAACTAAAATCTAAAAACTAAAACTAACACTAAATAAAAACTTGAGATGTCTATAGTCACATCACTGACTTTATTGGCTGGAAGCACATCACTGACCTGATTGGCTGTTTTGGTGTCTTCATTACGGTCCGTCCGTTCTGAGCTGAGTTCACTTTTGTCAAGTGAATGTTTTCTGCCAACGGACGGGAGGTGGCGCTGGAGTAATGGTGCTGAAGAGGGGATTGGTCAGGAACTGCAGCGAGTAGTCCAGGAACTTGATATGGCGTCTTCGGATGAGCTCGGGGATCGTCGGGAGGTCGAAGAAGTCATGCAGAGCCGGGGGCTTTGTTTTCTTCAGAGAGGTTGTTCTGACGATCTTCCTGAGCATCGAGTCCTGGAATCGCTGAAGAAGCCTGGTGGTTCCATCTCCGGAGCCGGTCTCAAGATGCTTTTATATATACACATCTTGAGCCGGAGGGAAAGGGCGGGAGAGGAAAGGAGGTGATGGAGGCGTCGGGCTCTTGTTCTCACCTTGCGGTGTGTCCTATAACAGTGGGTGGAAAATTTAAGGCCTCTATCTAGGGTGATGCCCAGATAGACTATAGAGTTTGAGGGGGCAATGGTGGTGTTTGCCACCCTGAGAGATTTTTTTCCCTCAGCATGGACTACCACAATTTTTTAGGCGCTGCGTGTAAGTATGTACTTCAGATCTTAGATAATATTGGGCAAACAGAAAATGAAAATAAAGTGTATACGTTTAAGTTAGAGACTTTTCAAGATAAAGGCCTCATTTGGGAAGATATTATTAATAGTTCCATGATTGTATATCAAAAGAATTTAAGTCAAGATAAGTTATTATTGTTTGACAAATTTCTTGAGATTTTGAGGACACATTTTCAGACAAAGAAACTGTTACCCCATAGTAAAGGTGAATGGTCCTATGAAATGGTTCATAAATATCCTAAGCGAATAAAAGAGGATTTGCTATCAATTGAAGTAGAGATTCAGAAATTAGTACGACAATCAAAATCAATTTCAACGTCGATTACAACTGTTGACGCGGCCACTTCTCCAATTAATAGTTCTAATGATGAGAATGCTAGTATTGAATTGAACCCAAGTACTATAAAACCCGGGTTAGAAGCTGCGACCACAGAATCTGGAAAGACACTCCAGGAAATAATTAGAAGGACGCCTGGATGGTGAAAGAGAGCGAGGTAGACCTCGGCTGCAGTGGTTGGAAGATGTCAAAACTGACTGTGGGAGACATTATATATTCAGTTAATAAGTTTTATTTAAGCCAAACATTCAATAAGTCTAAAAAAAACACAAGTTTTTGAGTTAGTCGTCAAAATAACCGATAGCCTGATTATAAATGTAAATAAATACTTTTATCCACAAATTATTGTGTAATTAATGGAATAATCTTACACTGAACTATTGCATTCTAGAGTGACTGAATGGATCAATGGAGATCTCAAAGATAGCTGCACTGGATCCTTCTCAGTGAAGGAGGGTTGTTGAGGAGGCCAAGGTCCTTCATGGACCATAATCCCGAAAGTGTTAGCCCTATTTACGAATCTGTGGTTAAAACAGTTTACGGAGACTGTAACTTGCAACCATATACATGTATATAAGCAAAGTCAATTTACTTTTATGGGTACATAACGTTTGCTCCGATAAAACAATGGCTATAAAACATTTAAAAATTATAATTAGAACATATTAAAAAATAGAATTTTTGAATTGCAAAATAAATTTATAATAAACCGTATGAAACCTTGCGAGTAAGTAGTGTTGATGCCAACGTGTGTTATACCTGTTGGTTTTTTATGTACATTGGGTCACTTATTATTTAGGTTCATACAAGATTATATAAACGTTTTCCTGTAATTAATGAAATCAAAGTAGAACAGTCATATTTTTTTGAGAAACCAAGCTTTAGTTTGTAACTAGAATCCACGACGAATGGCGAAGTTCGTATTTGTTGTAACCATACTCATTGCAAAGAAGACTACTCATGGGCTCAAGACCTCATTATGAGCTCCCAGAAGCCTCCAAGGGCTAATTTATGCAAGTTTTATCTCACCAAGAAATCCTGAAGACCCAATCTGCACTGTGGTTCATTACCGCTCAACAAACGATTCAGGTGCTTTATTTATTGGCTTGTGTCACAATCGCTGTCATATTCTTTCATTATCAAAATTATATAGAAAAGTTGAAGGTTTATATGTTTAATAATTACTTTGTATATAATTAATCCTTCAATAATATCTGTTTATTTTGTTTATATCCTTGTTTAATTTTGTATAATTATTCATCTTTCTTCGTAAAATTATACGTATTGTTTATTTGTCTGAATTAATCTCCTCAAATGTTACAATTAACATTTTTAAAAAAACGTGTCCGAGATAATCTGTTAATTACGAGAGACATCGGCCCTAACAAGTGGAACGCAAAAAAAAAAAAAAAAAAAAAAAAAAAAAAAAAAAAAAAAAAAAAAAAAAAAAAAAAAAAAAAAAAAAAAAAAAAAAAAAAAAAAGAATCTATATCTGTGACCCCTGTGCATAGTGGGTTAAGTCGAATTTTGCGTATTTTGAGCTTTCTACTTCACCAGAATCGTAATTTTTTTCTCTTTTCTTGTATCTAACAGGCTAAGTGTTCCGTCCATTGCAAAGAAGGATATTCCTTTGTGAAGCGTAGGTTGATACTCCAATCTTGAACTTTACTTTTGAAAAACGAGTCAAGTTTACGAAACCCTTTTTTCTCAAAAGGGCTTCGTACAGCCCTTACTAATAGAAGCTACATACTAATAGAAAAAAAGATAATGAAAAGGGTACCATGCATTGGGGGAAGGTAAGATGGCTTAACTATTAACAAAGATAGCTGTGGGGTGGGTTCTCTACTAGTCGACTCTCAATATAAATGTTAATTTTAAAATAGTAAATTTTTTGAAAGAGGGCAGGCTACAAAAATTAGAGCCAGCAATCAGATATGTTGAATCACTTCCGGTAGCGACAGAAAAGAAGAAAGATCTGTTAGATCTTTTTCCCTACATAAGTCCAGCATTTAGGCGATTCTATGAAGAGCTGAAATCTACCTCTAAGCAGGATCTGTACCCAGATTTATGTGAAGAAGACGAATGAAAGAAAATTATAGGTGATTTTTTTTTTTTCAGTGTTTTAAAAATTAGCAATAAAATAATTATTTTTTCTTTAGGCATGCTGTGTATGTAATTTTATTTTCTATTATGTAAAAAAAAAATATATAAATAATGTCAAAAATAAATTTTTGAAAACGGAAAAATATTATTTAATGTATACCTAATTTTTCTCAACTCTGAAAATTAGTTAAGAACTTGGCTTTCAGAGGTCAATCACGTTAACATTAATCACTTAGACCATATTATACAAAATCGATTAGTGTAATGCGGGCTAAGAGCTAGATTTTTTTGGAACGATTAGTATTAAATATTAGAATATTGGCAAGAACTGAAAGATACCTTACCAACATGAATAGGAATGTACTATCAAGAGTTCAAGGCCCACAAATTTGAATTTTTTTAATTGGACGATTTAGGAAAAAATCTCAAACATTCAATTCAGTTTTCCTAAAATCGCAATTTTCGCACTTAGCCCACTATGCACAGGTGCCACAGATATGTATATCAACTAGCAATAATATCGACCTTGCCTTGAGGCCTTCACTATCAGGAAGACGAACGAGACCCTTTTTAAAGAGAAGAAACCAAAATGCATTACAAGGGAGAACTGAGTGTCTGAGGGCGTTCGAGAATAGAAATATAGACAAGAAAGGTCTTATTTCTTCAAGAAAGAGGAGAAGCAATGTAGCTTAAAAAGGTGATACAAGGTCCGAACCATCGCATATAGAATTGATTCTATATTCGGTGATCCGGATTCGGCAATGTAATACCCTAAGGAGTACTATTTGCAATTTGTGTTCATATATAAGTACAGCCAGTATTTATACACGCATAAACGTTTGTTTCATTGGAATACTTGTTATACAGAATTTTTAATGCAACACGTGCTTAAATTTTTATTTGAATAAAATAATTTGGCTACTAAGAAAATTTTCCAATACAGCAGGGTTTTGGCTATTAAATTTTAAAAATTCCATGATGAAAAGGAACACGTAAACATCTATATTAATAAAATTGGGCTATAATTATCAATTTTGATAAACATTTTGATGAACAGCATAAAATCAGGTGAAACCGAAGAAGTCTTATATTTCTCTTTTAAATATTATCAAGTTTCTCGTAATTTAGCAAGATTTTATACGGAACTATAAAAATCGCATAAAAGACGATTATACGGACTCCGTTTTAGTTTTTTTTAGTTGTTTTTTTTTCCTCCAGGATTCTCTAATATCGGTTCGGTGATCCTATCTTTTTAAAATGGCTTTACGGTTCACCTTGAACATTATCAGAATGTTGACCTGACATTCAGCCAAATCCGTAGAAGTTTATCATACCTATTGGGTGATTTTTTTTTATGATAATAATGGCAGTATTACATAACATATAGTTAATTCTAAAAATTTCAAATTAGAAGAATTTACCATATTTATCAAAAATCAAAAATCAATGTAACCGAGAAGGTTTCTCATCAATTTGATTGAAAAATTTATTCACGAGAAAATATTTAAATAATATTAAATCATAGCGCAATATATCAGCATTTTAGAAATATATAAAACAAATGTGCCCTAAGTTAAGAAGTCTAATGATGATTCGAAGACATTAATTATGCATCAACCTGTAGTCGAGAATTTCTCAGGACATTTTCTGATATATTCCCCGATTTATTATAGCATATGTTTAGAAAATATAAATCAAATAAAAATTCTAATTATAAAAAAATAGAGAATTAGAGCATGTAAGTTCTAAGAAAATATTTTTGGAATTTATACTTGTAGACGTAAACTTTTAGAAATAATATTAAGAAATAAAATAAATGTAATCATTACTATAGTATAAATGACAAGCCATTTTTCGTCTGTGATTACTAACCACGAATACTACAGAACCAATCTGTATAAAATTTTGATCACATAATCTTTAGAGTTCCAGGAAGGTTCAGCAATTATAAAATATAGTGATTTTCAATTAACTTGTTAATAAAAATTCGATAATATATGAATAAAAGTGAAGTTAACCAACAGATAGGGAGCGCCATTCCACATGAAAGGTTACAAAGGTAAGGTGTTATATAGAGCTTGAAATCGATAATGAAATTTATACATATTTAATTAAGTTATTAAAAAAGATTTCAAAATGTGAATCCCAGTGAAGTTTGAATATCGACATATATGGTTGGCACCATTCCACAATAGAGTTTAAAATGGTATAACTATTGAACCCATCTGCACCAAATTTTAACCACATCATCTTCATAGTTTTAGGAAAGTTAAGCGATATGCGATGAAGTCAATAAAAGTAATTCTATCGAAAAGAAATTATTACTACATCAAAATGCCATTCCTTTTTCTTTTTGATATTGAGTGTAAAAATATGATTCATGGGCCTTTAGTTGTAAGCACTAATATTGCGGTCCATTGTTTCCAAGAGTTTATTAATAATCACTGTTTATTTGTATAGCCAAATCATACATTAATATTAAAAATTGGATATCTAAGTATGATTTTACGAAATCTTTAAACATATAATTGCATTGAAATTTAGTTAAAGTTAAAAATTACTGCTATAGTTAAAATATCATTGAGGAAATAATAATTGCAAACATCAATACAAGATTGTTATCGATAAATAAATTAAACTTCTTTACTAATTATATCGGATAATATTATTATGATATTATAAAAAGAAATGTTCATGAGTATAAATGTTTACAAAACAACAATTCAATTAAATTTAACTTTAAGTGTTTTAACATAAATTAAAATATTTCTCATCAGCTTGTTTTTCTCACATTAAAAAACAAGCAAATACTCTTGACCAAAAATAATATTTGTTTTTTTAAGGTGATATGTAAGATTAAACAATAATAATAAGATTATTTATTACTAGGGTTGGGTATAGATACACGATATGTTTCGTTCAATTGCCCGATAAAAAAATCACAAAACTTTTTTAAATTTGTATAAAATATGGGAGAGTTTCAAATGTTTAGTGTAACCTTTTAATATATGTGCTTTGGCTTGGAAATATATTACTACAGTTTCCACTTAAGTGCCAACACAGCGATTATTTTCTAGAGCAGGGCGAACCATCTCACCCTCAAGGAATAAATTAAGGTTGTTTTATATTATCCGGAACGACACGTAGCAGACCGTAACGTTTCAGACAAGACAAATATTATTATAGTTAGGTTTATAGTGCCTGCGTATATATAGCGGATCGGATCCGGCAAGACACGGCACGTTTCAGACAAGACATTAAAACATTTCTCGAAAAGAATATTTGGTCCGAGCCGGGACGTGTCTTCTTCGTAGTATAATTTCCTTTCCGACTCCAACAGTGACTCTGCCCCGTTCCAGTTCTTTTTCTGCGTTTAAATTTGATTCCTTTTTTTTTTTTTTTTTTTTTTTTTTTTTTTTTTTTTTTTTTTTTTTTTTTTTTTTTTTTTTTTTTTTTTTTTTTTTTTTAACTGGATGTTGAAAAATTATTGGAGTGCGTTTTTTTTTTATATTAATACAAGAATATAAAACAGATATTTAACATATGCAATTATAACAAAAAATCTAATCAAAACAATTTATACAAATTTCTGCTCGATGTTCAGAATATGTAGGTTTTCAACATTTAGTGCATGTTTTCTTGACTTTTTTATGTTTTTGTCTTGGACAAATAACACACCTGGACTAAACATAATGACTAAACACAAGTATGAAGTAATATACTATTAAAAAAAAATATCTCCGCTTCTACTGTGCTCCCGGTACGTACTGGAAGAACCCGCTGTGTCTGATGATATAAATACACCATGTATTTGTCGGAACCATGCCGTGTCTGATCCACTATGTATCGTGTCGGATAATATAAAACAAGCCTTAAGTGGAACATTTTTGAAAAAGTTACTATTCCTACAATCCATTGATGGCCATATGTGGGAATAAAATTGTTGATCTCATAATATTGATACCTAACTAAATGTATGTACCTAATGTCTATCTGTCCAATTCATAATGAACTTCAAACATTTGAAATAATTTTGTTCCTATTAAAGTTGAGAAATGAATTAAGGTTCCATTAACATGGAACCACAGCTCCCGTCCAGAATACTTGTATATACCACCTTTTATATATACCAGAAAACACTAAATCTATGTTGAAATGAACGAAAACCAAAATAAGCTCCAAGAGTAATGCGGGCTTGGAAAATTTAGTAGAGTAGTGGTTCGTTGTCGCCACCTAAATTAACTAAAATGATAAAATGATCAGGAATATCATTGTGTAACGTGATAGGAATATTTAAAATAGCATTTCATAAATAAATAGAAAATAAAAAAATATATTTTTTATCACTGACACATCGTCTATCAAAATGCAGAGCTCAAAAAACTGCCCATGTGGAATATTAATATTTTTCTAACGATACCCATCACTAATTACAATATACAAGGAATTAAAGATATAAAGACTTATTCTATAAACATCTACAGTTTATAATATACTGAAATATGGCTCCTAAAAAAAAATTTTATTTTTAAAAATAAAATTTATTTATTTAAGGGCATCTATAATCATCTGTAAATTAAGACCTTGACCGATCAGATTGTTCTACATTCATAATAAGCTGAGTGTCTACAGTTATTTAGCTCTTTCTTCAAAATCGGTTTTTTCAAACACTGACTAACCCTATAAGGGGAAAGAGACTGGTCATACAAAAAGAAAAAAGAGATAACTACTTCCTTACGCCAAGTAAAAAATATTGAGGTCGTTTTGGCTGATTTATTCAAAGTAAGAGTTCCGCAACGATTGGATCCAAATAATTTTAATGGCGTAACATTTTTTAATATTTTCCTCTTCTACTGAATTCTTTGTTTTAAGATACATATATGAAGCTAACAATGAACATCACACAAATTTATCTGTTTCCATCGTCAAATCTCTGGTGTATGATATATTTAAGGCATTTGATTTGAGTACCCGAATTCCTAAAAAATCTGAAAAATAAAACTTTTAACACAATAATCCTTCTATAAGCCCTAATACAATAAACGCTACTAGAACTTTTAATACCAAATCACGTCTTACTTATGGGTATTAAGAAGCGAATATGCTTTCTCGTTTAAACCTAGAAATCGTAGTTAAGTTCACTAAACTAAAAATTCCTATTCCACACTACCACTAAAGTTCATTTTTTGGAGTGGTTTTTAATACTAATCCTTGAAATAACACTTTAAAAAACAAACATATTATTTGTCAAATTGTTTGCCACATTTTAAAATTACTGACGAGTTGAATTGGTGGAAATTGACTTTTAAAAAATAAAAACCAATAATAAATTCAATTCTACATAGTATTGCATTTCACTACTTAGTCCAATTAAATTTCAGAAAACGTTTGCTCTAAAGTGTACTGTTTCTGAACTTACTAATTACTTCACATCGGCTATTAATGGTATTATACTTTATGTGAAATTTTTTAGGGCGGCAAATATTGACAATCAGTGTGGAAAGCAGACACATAGTGAACCACACATAGTGACACATACCACAAATAGTGGTAGTTGGGACCACGAGATTTCATAGAAAAGCTGAACACTTGAAACATATCTTGCAAAGTGGATTTTGCGATCATTTTAACAATCTATGAGGCTAATTAGAGAGAGTAATAGAGTAGAATGATCAAAACAGCAAAGCGAAAATTTCAACAATCAGGAAGAAATAGAATTTAGAATTGAAAAAAAAGTTAATTTTTAGAATAAAACAAAAACCGACTTCAACAATAAACCTGGATGTACTAACAGAAATTAAAAAGTAAAAAAATATTTTTTTTTCAATTACTTCAAAACAAGGGTCCTTAAAGGACAATCAACGAAATTATCGATACTTATGTACCGTACTCAAACCAAAACGTATGATCAGTTATTTTTGGAGCCGGTGCAAGCCAAGAAAGGCAGTTTAACGCTGTTTTTGCCACAAACTTTCTGCACTTCTTTAACATTAACAGCTTTCTTTCGATTTCTGTTTGTTCCTTCAAAAAAAAACTTATCATAAATTGTGAATCGCATAACACACACACAAATTAGTCCGTTATTAAAAAAAAAGGTCTCGATCAAGCCGGCTCAACACATGCCAGTATTTATTTTAACACGGAACTCAAAACAGACGTTCTCGTTGAAGACTGCCGAATGTGTGGATGGGCACTCAGCTCGTGTTATGTGTTATAAAGGTGCTTCTGTTCGTGTTCTAGGTGTATCGCTGTAAAAAGCGATTTTTAAAATTGTTTTAGCAGACGTAGAGCGAAACTGTTTTGACTTTGTTCCGTGTTATGATATAATACGCATCTGCGGAGCCGGCTTTGGTGCGAATTTAAGGTGGAGAGTTATATTTTTTAAAGAGAGATTCCGTGTTCCACTTTTAGTTTTAAACAGTTCAGGCCAATTATTTTTTACTAAATCTAGTTGGTGGGTGAATCTTAAAAACAATTAAGCAAATTAACAGCAGCACAAGATTTCCTAGGATGGATTGGATATAAGCTAAAGATTTTTACTTGAGAATTGTAAAGAAATGAGATATACTTTAAAACTTATGATATGCACTAATCTATTAGTATATACTCTATCAGTATCTGCACGAATTGAGCGTTAATGTTTTAAATTAGAAAGAAAAAGGTAGAATGTGTATATTAGGAGAATTGCAAAGAGAAATGGATTATACTACAATCATAATAAATGTTGTGTTTAGGATATGATTACTTGAAGCGATGGTCACCAATGACTAGTTAGAAAATAGTTGATAAATATTAAGCCTTTTCACTAGAAAATTTATCTACCACTTAGAAGTAAATACGATCATAATTTACTTCTAAGTGGTCAGATGTAAGTTGAGGAATTATTTATTAACTTGATATTTTAAACTAGAATAGTTATTACTGATTACGTTATTGAGTTTTCCTTTCCAAGAATAGAACGAGGGCGTCAAACTGTATATTCACTGAAAACGATCCCAAGTCAAATAAATGGTGATCGAAACGTTAATAAATTCAAGACCTGATACTATATGGAATAATATGTATGTATATGAGCCATTCGACAAATAGGCTGGCTGGCAAGGGATATTAGAGGTGGTTTCACGAAAGCCTATAGTAAGTTAAGCTCCTCTAGAGAGGTCGGTGGTAATTCTAAGGGGTTTCGAAACTTCAATTATAATAAGGAAAGATCAAATTTGTGGAAATATTTGATTTGTTGTAGAAATTTGACGATTCCGAATGTCCTATAAATTTCTAAGAGGCGATACCGCTGATTGTGGCAATAGCTCTTGATGTCTAATTACCTTATTTTATAAAACAATTCCCTTCCCCTCTTCCTAATGGCCAAGCGTCCTTAGTAAAAAAATAAAAATAAATCCCTTGCTACTTCAAGCTGAACTTGAGTATGTTGATGGTATTTATTTGTTATACAAAAACGAATAAATAAGATCGCAATGTTAAAACAGTTAAATAATTCAGTCAGACAATAACACGATTGTATTTTACGCTTTTGTCATTGTTAGAGAATTTTTCTTCTCCGAGAATAAAAATTACTTTTATTTTTCACGTGTAGGTTTTTACAATTTTCAAGAAATATTCAATTAAAACAAATCCAGAGAAATATCAATGCAACTACAATGTTAAGTTAAAGGATTTCCAAGCTTCAATCAAAACGATGGAATATTTATCTTCTTAAATACGAATTTGTGAATGGAATTATATTTTTGTAGTTAAACTGAATTATAATTAATAACATACATAGATAACATATGTAGATAATAAATGCTACTAGCTGTTAACTAATTTATTTCATGAGTTATAATATAGAATGATTAAACAAATTTAAAACAAATTCCGGTACTCCACATTGAGCCTTGGAGAGTATTGACAAGTTCAAGAAATCTTATCATATTATTAAATTAAATTATAAATATTAAATTTATAACTATCCTCCGAGGATTATCTTAAAAGATGGCCACGGAACTTAATATAGAACTTTTTCTACCAATGGGTACTTGCTTTACAAGAAATTTACACATCATTATGATCATTGACTTCAAACTTAGTAAATGTTCTTTTATTTTTTGGTTTATAGTAGTAAATTTCAATAAATAGCTAATAAATTAAAAATGTATGCATTAATGAGTGAATTATAAATTAAACACCATAAACGTACGTTCATCTATTCTTAATTAGATCGATTTTTCTTCACTATTTCTGGCATGTCGGCTGATTGTCGGTGGTATTTTCTTTTTCAGTTGTGATGCAATATTTTATTTTTGTTTAACTAGTAACTTTTAGTCAGTCAGCCGGTGTTCATCAGGAAAGTATCCTAGGACCTCTGACAACTGATATCCCAAATTATCCAGGCACCGTCCTCACCACGTACGCTGATGATACATACGCTGTTGTCAGTAAATAATAATCCCTTTATTGCATCCTAAACACTATAATCTCAAACATGCCAGAATAGTATCGAAATCAGAGGATAAAATAAATTCAAACAAATATCAAATAACTTTTACCCGTTATCGTAAACATAAGACTTCCTGTACAACAGTATCCTTTAATAATGTTCTATAAAACCTGTTCAACCAATCCGCTACCTAGAATACATTTAAATTACTTCGCTAGAAATCCACAATGGAAACTGCTCATTATAGTCTGCTCCAACATTTACTGGACAAATGAATAAGAAATTTACATGACAGTATTTAAACCGATTTGGATTCACGGGATTAAGCTTGGTGGCTTCTCCAATCTATCAATTTAATCTCGTATCCAATTCTTGGAACTGTATATGGATAATGATCCAAATGCCCCATTTGTTGCTGAATTGGCCCAAACAAGATACCTATCCTTAAAAAGGAGAACCTATTGTAAGATCAGCAAAAGTAGGAATGATTCGAGGTTTGAATTTCAGCTTGAGTTTCGTGTCTCTCGAAAGCATTCATTATAAATATGGTCGACCAATAAAATAAAACCAATCCGACAAAAGATTTGGGATGCTGTCAAAAGTTTCATGCTGTCTTTTGTGTCTAACATTTCAACATAAAAATAACACTTGACAATAAAGAAATTCTAAAACTTTGCTATTATAAAAACAACTAAAGAACAGTGGCTCCTTAAGACATAAGGGTATTGCAGTTCAATTTTTTATATTCGAAAATCATTATCGCTGAAAGTTACTAAGTGATTTTTCAAGATTTGGCCTTATTTTTAGTCCAAATTAAAGGACAAAATAAAAGAAAAAAAGAAAAAGAAAACTTATATAAAATAAAAACTTGAAAACTGGTTATTCAGACAGATAATAGATTAAATGATATTATTTTATAATGCTAGGGCCTTTTTCATGATTAGCAGAGAAGGGGAGTTTGTTTAATACGTGATAGTGCAAAATTATTTGCTAACAAATAGGCGAGTTCAAGAGACCATCAGTACTACTACTATTATTATAATATATTATTTATAAACAGTTATTTTTGTAAGTAGTTTTCGTTACTACATATTATATTTATAATTTATTTTTTTTTCCCCGTTTTCGTCACATTTTACCTGCACTTGTAAACATTTGAAGGTAGGCAGTAAACAAATTATAAATCGTTGATTTAAGAAAAATATTGTCCATTAGATATCATTAATTCACTATTTTTAAATTTGTTTGTTTTACTGACGAAAGATTTATGTTATTTATTGATAAATAATAACTAATTATGGCATTGAATTTTGATAAGACCAGAATTATGTATATATATATAAACAAGCTCCTCTGCCTGTAAGAGTTCTGATCAGAGGTATGATCGCCAAATATTGTCGTACAATAACCACTTTTTTTGACAAGTGATGGTTCTGACAAAAATAGGTAAATTTTTAAATCGAGAAGCTAAAGATAAACCTGTTGTCAGTCGAATAATCCTATTCGCATCTCATAACTTGACCTATTTATTCAATAATTATTATTGTTTTTTCCCCCCCCCATTTGATGTAGGTATTTTATGCTGTTGCTTGTGAAATATTTAACTACTTACCTATTTACGTCATCTTTGACGTGGATCCGAATCATTTAATTCTCGAATTTCTTGTTTGTTGGCAACATGAGGTCTTCCAGAAGAAGCATTATCTTCAAGCATTTCATCGCCTTGACGAAATTTAGAAACCAAATATTGAGCTTTTAACCACAGAGCGTACATTCTTACCGAACACACAGCATATTTTTCGAGCGATCTCAGTTGCCTTCAAGCCAATTAATTCATATAACAAAATTGACCGAATTTGAATTTCAACACTCACCATGTTTATATATTTCTTTAATTGTTTAGCAATGGCTGGATTTAAAACTAATCGCCATGACTGGTAATACTTGTTTCATGCACACTGCACAACTAATTTCTCGCCTATTGAAGTTGGATTAAGCACTAATTAAATTTCAATAATGTGTTGAACCGTCGTGTAAACGTCAGTGAGTTAAACCGATAAGTAGAAGAATGTATCAGAGCTAAGCAAGCGGAGATTGTCGGAGACATGTCTTCCAAGTTGTTTTTATTTATTTACATATGACACAAAACATTGGCATAAATTATAGTTTGATTATGATAATGTTTTAATTAATTGTAATGATAATTTTTGATTTTCTTTTTTTTAGTTTTTCTTTAAGTTTCTGTTTGGTTTTTTTCTCTTCTGCAATTTTTTTACAATATTAACCTCTATTTTGTATATTTATTTTTCACTCTCTTTTTATTTAAAGATTTTTCTTTTTTTTAGTTTTTCTTTGTATTTTTTTTCATACATATTAGTATTCAATTTTGCCTATGTTATTTTTTTTTTAACAGCCTCTCAGTAATGATCTTACTTTGTGTTATTTAAAGTTATTCTTAAGGGACTTTGTGTCCCAGTATAAAGTTTTCTTTCTATTCTACGTATATAATAATATAAGCAATATATAATAACATACATAATTTAAACAAAGAATAACTAGTTGCTGATGCATTGCCGATCATCTAATCTCACGAATCGATAATTTTATAGTTGCTAATGCATTGCCGATCATCTAATCTCACGAATTTATTATTTTTTTATAAGGTGTTGCCGTGCTGGATGCAATAATAAATAAAATTAAAAACTACCCCACTTCTTTTCATGAATGGGTGGGTACAGTACTTGGTAAGGTAATACTGTTCCTAGGACAAAGGATCTGGTACGAGGTAATTTGGCCATAACCTCTCTCAATCGCTCATTTTTTCCCCCAGTGTAACCATTTTATAGAGGCTGTGCCTCGTGATGGTTTCTCGACCCCAGAGCGATTCACAGCTTATATAACAGAATTAATCATTATCTCCATCAGCTGGAATCGAACCTGGATCCGAGAAAGATGAGTTCAGTGACTTGCAAACTAGCCTATCTCCCGTTCTTTGCAAGCAACATAAAATATGTTAGTAATTTATCTTTCAAATTTACAAACAAGGACATATAATTCTAATTGGAATTATTTTTAAAAATTCAATTACCATTAGCATAAAGTAACTTAAAATAAAAATTAAACAAAATCAAATAATTGCTTCTGATGATCGAGGTTTAAAAAATTCTTTCCCAATCCTTTAACGGGACCGCAGATGGGTCGAGAGGACTCAACCAGAAATGGCGCAATAGTTAACTGTTCATCTTAAACAGATCAGAATAATATTAGGAATTCAACAGAAAGCCAAATAATACTATAATTTAGAAAAGAAAAAAAAATTAAAAAGTAGCGCAAGAGTGGAAATTAAAATATGTGTTTGTAAATACCAGGTCGTTTTAACAGTCCTGTCGTTATTTTTTTTTTTTTTTTTTTTTTTTTAGATTAATCAGAAACTTTAAAGAACCTATAACCATAGAATAATTTTATTCATTAAAATAACCTCCGTTAAAACTAATAACCTTATCCCACTTTGATACAAAGTCCCAAATACCGTTTAAATGATTGACCATTGCTGGTGAAAAACTGATTTTATTCCAATTCTAGGAACATATCTGTCTGAGACAATACTCAACTTAGCAGTATGTGAACAAAATTCACCTCTGATAACTTGAGAGGGACCAATTTATCGTTTTTTTTTTTTGTTTTTTTTTAATTTTTCCCGCTTGATGTAGCTATCTCCAAGGCAATGTTCAACTGCTGTGGACCCGAATCAATCAATTCTCGAATTTCATGTCCGTTAACACTTAGGTCTTCCAGAACGAGCATCATCTACAAGCGTTTCATCGCCTTAACGAAATTTGGAAAACCAAAATTCACCTTACGCTTAGAGTACATTCTCACTAATCCCGGAGCACATTTTTCCTGCGGCCTCGGTGGCATTTATTGTTTAAAAAAATGTTAAAATAATATAATGAAATTATTATCTATGAACACATAATAAAACTGACTCAATCAGCTTCATAGGTACGGATCTCGGGCTTAGGTGATATGTTTATTGAGTAATAAATAAAAATATATCATACTTATTTTTATAAAACTTAAAAACCAACAACAAAAATTAAACTATAAAAAACCAAAAACAACATACAATAAGCATTGTATTATGGTCTATAACTGCTATCATATGTTACTGTCCTTATATTCAGGTGAATTTAATGTTAGCTGAATGATCCAAATTATTCAAATATAAATATACCATCAATATACTTATGTAAATGTTTAAAAATGATTTTAATTTCAACCTCACGACATCACTTATCTTTATGATTTTTTTTTTTTTTTTTTTCATTTTGCTGAAAAAAAAAAACAGAACTGGATCATGTCTAAGGAAGCAAAATTCTTCATGTAAGTTAAAATATACTTTATCCTACGACTTGAAAAGAAACACCAGAGAAAAAACTGAATTAACTACTGGAATAAATTTATACAAAATCGTAGCAGGGAATCAATAACAGGTACTTAATTTTTTTTTTTTTCATTATTCCAGCTCTATTTACAAGGACAGTACGCAGATGCGCCAACACGCAAAATTGACAATTAAATGTGGTTTATCTTCTATATAAGTAGGGCTGGCATACCTTCTTATATGCCAAAATACAAAGGCAGAATTTACCAAATAAAGGAAAAAGTCGTCAAAAAAAGAATTGAAGCAATTTACGAATAAAAAAATAATAATTAGATATGGGTCATTTTTCCATTCCATACGACGAATTTCTGTCCCTAAGGAATTGTGGTTTTAGCATGAAATTTCTTGTAACCCATTTGTAAAAAGGAGCTGAAGTGTACTTTCATTTTAAACTTGAGTAGTTTCCTCATAGTTATTGATTTGTATTTATGGTTAAATTTGAATTCATAACGTCAAAATATTCCCTCAGGTGTCCCTTAACATTTAAAGTTAAAAACGAATAATTCTCCATTTATGCAATTACCTTACTTTATTTTCGGATGCCTTTGGTTAGTTATAATATATTGAATTTTAGAATTAAAACAGAATAAATGCTTAAAATAATAACAATGACTTCAATGCTTGTGTCTCAGAGGCTAAATCTATTTTCTTCACATTTTTAAAAGTCCGCCCAAGGCATAACCAAGAATTATTTTATTCCAATACATTTTAGGCTAGCAAAACTGCAGAAACTTACAACTAAACTGAGGGTAACCTAACATACAACGAATTTCCATTGTTAGTGTTTGCTAGTTTGTGAAATTTCAAGTTTATGAATCACGTCATTTGTCACTCTTTTTCTCTCCATAGTGATTTTTTAAAGAAAGTAAGTGTAATTTTGGTTTTCTTTGCATTGAAGTACATGTTTCCTATACAGAGCTCCACTTGTATTTGTTTTGTTTTTTGGTTTTGAAATGTATGGGTGTTGCCATTCTTAAATCAACATCAAAATTCGGATTCCCTCATGTATATTTCCCTCACAACAAAAGTGAGGGAAATAGAAATTTTATTTATATTATAACTATTCACCCTATTCATAAATAATATTCATTATATTAATATAATGTTCGATTTCAAAGTTTATATGTATATTATAATGTTTTACTGCCGTTTTAATTTTTTTCTTTAATTACTTTTCTTTCAAGTTTTGTGTTTAAATGTTTATTTAGTGTTAAATAATGTATTTTAATAGACTAGTGGAGGCGTGGAGATTCAAAAGGGGGTAAATGCACTTTTTATCATTTTTAATTTTTTTAGTTAGCGTTCTCAATAAGGTGGTAAATCGTCCAACCTTCAAAGTTTGGGTTGAGTGTATGTGTATGTGTGTTTCGAAGTCATCATGGGTTCAATCTTTGGAGGGTGGACGATTTACCACCTTATTGAGGACGCTAACTAAAAAAATTAAAAATGATAAAAAGTGGATTTACCCCCTTTTGCATCTCCACGCCTCAGTTAATCTCATACTCGCTAACAATTTTTCTGTAACATTAATATTTTATTAATTGAATTTTAAGTTTCTATTTCCCTTAAACCCTCTCAGTTTCCCTCACTTTCATTATTTCTATCATGACCATAAAATTGCATGGACTACATTATGTGAAGGGATTTTTCACTAGTACCATTATTAGACTATTACAAAGATTTTTATGAAGAAAAACTTTTTTTTTTTTTTTTTTTTTTTCTAATGGAACTATAATGTCGAATTTTCGAAAAAATGAGGGAATGGCCCATCCATATAGTTTATATTTGTGATACCAGAAGAAAAGTATTTTATTAATACAAAATAATAAAAAATAAATTATTTATCTGCAGCATTACATCATTACGATTAAAAAAAAGAGAGAAAAAAAAGAGGGTTGCAGATAAGCTAGAATTTTAAAATTTAACCAAAACATATTTTTGACCTAAATTGATATCTGTAAAGGAAAACAAAAAATTCATATTTTTCCGTTGACATAAATAGGTTAAACAAAACTAAATAAACTATTTGTAAATAAAATATTAGGTAACTCTTAAATAAACAATGAATGCTTGTAAATATTTAACACATCAGATAAAACTAAACTTCGTGGCTTAACGGTTTTTCATCATTCATAGCGTCTTCTAATTTTACAACTCATAGCATATTTGTATAGGAGTTGTCTTGGGCATCATTTTTTTCTGAATATTTAAGTACATTGTTTTTGTGTTTATCATCATAATTCGCCTTTCTTTCGGGTTTTACCCTGTAAAACGTCATAGAGAGCCCACAACTGAATATCCTTTCGACATGTTCTCTCCAACTAATCTTATGCACTAGATTGTAATAGCTCAAAAAATATAATACATATGGATATACTTTCTTGAATGTAACTATTAGATGCTTAATAAGGTTATTAAGGCTCAGTCAATAAATTAACAATGCGACGTTTCGAGACTATATTGTTCTCATAATCATGCTACCGTGAAAAAACCGGTTACAATCCAATTTTATATAAGTTACACAGGTTATTTCAAAATCAAAGCTAGCAACAATAAAAATATATAAAGACATGCGTAAGAATATATAACTACAATATAATTATAAAATATGGATGAGAATGAAACTACTTACAATGTTACTGGTGGATATGCGTGCTACCTACTACTAAATTATAACAATTCAAGTATACAAACTGAACTGGAGAAATTTGGGTGGGGGGAAAAGATAAGGAATACGGGATATTGTGGGTATTTCCAAAACTTAGTGTTATTCTCAGGTACAGATAGCTGAATTTCCGTGAATGGATAAATTGTTTATTAAGATGTATACATTATATATAAATGTATATTATCAGTCTGGATGTATTAAATTTGAATAACATGTCTTGAGAATTAGGACGTCTGATTTTCTGATTATAGCGTGATTTTTAAGGAGACTCATTTGCATGACAGTTATCAGACCTATGGTGGACATAAGGACTAGAGCACTAAGGCTCAACTAATCCAATTAATCTCGTATCCAATCCTTGCAATCCAAAATTCTCAACGCTCTTTGTCACAAAGAAACTTATCCAAAAGACCTTAATGTACCATATGTTGTTGATTTAGTCCAAACCGGATACATTTCTTTTCCTAGCAAACTCCATAACCATTAATCAATCTACTATTATCACAACTTGCTTCGCATTCGAGACGTCTGAAAAGTGTCGACTTCGGGATCCTCCATATAGCACTTCATGATCTACAATTTTTATGTGTTACCTCTGGGTAGTTTATATACAAGCAATAGATATGCTATTTGCAGCATCATGATCACATTTACTTACTGCATTTTATACCGTATTGTATGCAGTTGTAAATTTCAATAAATAGCTAAAAAAAAAAAAAAAAAAATAATTTAAAAAAAAAAAAAAAAAGGTTTTCTTATACGATCGATTACCGTAAGAAATAAAAAACAGAACATCAACCACATCTGTTTTCAAAAAACTTATTTATTTTATAATTAATAATCGTTTTATCATCCAAAAGATATTTGGGATTTCCGGATTGGACTATTAAAAAAAATAAAGATCTTCCTGGGCAGTGATGGCATTCCCAAGGGCAACTAGCCAATCATATCCAATCTGGCAAGTCATTATCAAGATGCCAATTAGCTATATAGGAAGCATTTAGTAGGGAGAATATCCTGTTTCTTGAATTCAATATATACCATATTATGGTAAACTTGAAGATCCACTGAAAAAGTATGTAGAAAGCAAGATTTTTTTTTACTATTTTTATGTCTAAATAGTAATTCATTAAATAAACCGTACAGAATCAGATATTATGCTTGATATAATTTCTGTATAGAGTGAGTGGACCAAAATTAGTTTTTGATTATTGTTTTAGGAACAGGTGTTTGGTTTTTTTTTTTTTAAATGCTGATAGTGGTACATATTTTCAGTGCTAACAGTTAATGACACCGTCTATCGTGCAATATCAAAATTATTAAATTTATGTAGAAAAGAACATCCCTCTAAATTCATAATGAAGAAAAAAAAAAAATTTGTTTGTGCTTGAAATATCGCTGCAATATATATGTGGAGAGGATTGCATAATTCTGACATTTTAGTAAAAAATTGAATTAAAAATTTACGATTTTGCAATATTAATTTCTTTCTATATACAAAAACTAAAACAATTCTTAATTCATTAGTAAAGGAGTATATGATATAAATATAAAAACACATTTTCGGCATTCACTCCTCAAATATTCTTTTATTATTTATTCACATAGTAACATGTTTCGGGATATATTCCCATCATCAGACTATTTTTTCCATCATAGTGTTTACACACTGTCATTCTCTTATATATTTTTTATCTCTTAGTGTGTAAACACTGCGATGAAAAATAAAGCCTGATGATGCGAAACATGTGAATAAATAAATAAAGAAAATAAGGAGAATAGAAGAAAACCGAGAAGCGAATACCAAAAAAGTGAATTTATAAATAAAACAATTTTAATTTAACATTTTATTTTATTATTCTAAATGAAAAGGAAGACTCGGTAGCTCGATGGGTAAGCCACTATACCATCATATTCCTGAATTAGAGTTAAGCCCGACTAAAACCAGAAAATTGATTTTCTGTTGATTCGGCCGTGGGTTGACTTCAAGTTCAGAAGACCTCCTGGACCATCCTCAGTCTTTAAAAAGTGGGTACCCTTAATTGGAAGAAAAACGAGGCGGTTAAGCGTGATTTCAGCCACATTTCCTTTCAAAACTGTTGGCATACTTACTACTAAACTCTAGCCCCTTCATGGGAGTATTTGATTTTTTTATTATTTATTCGCCCCAAAATTTTAGTTAGTACAGTGGAAACTCGTTATTTTATCACTCGATAATTCGTCAAGTTTTTTTTTTAAATAATCATTTATTTTCTTTATTGGCAACTATAAATAACAACGTAAAATACATATGTAATTCATTTTTTTCCCCTTGCTACTTATTTAATATTTAAACCGTCTCATTTGGTTTGTCACTAAACATACGCCCATATATATGCATTTTGCAAATCATTTCATAGAAAAAAACATACAGAACAAGCCCGGAGTCGATCTCTCCATTGATTGTAGTACGAGATGAAAGGAAGTATGAGTGCAGTTGTCGAATTCCTAGAATCAGTTAATACTGGAAAGTTCTCCCTACAAAAACATTAGCATCTGGCTCAGGAACTTCTGCTCCAGATTAAAAAAATGAGAAAAGATAAGCAAAATGTAACCTTTAACCTGGATGGAAAGCACAGATGAAGGATATGAAATTTTAAATGACAAACTATAGAACAAGTGCTGAGAGCTCAAAACGAGGCTAGTGATGGCCATTATCATTTAAGTCCAATGTGTATAGTATTCATCTGTTTGTTTTTTGCATTCAATAAATTGCAAAAAAAAATTACAATTCTATAGTTTCAAATGCTTTTTTGCTACTTTACCAGCAAAATCTGTAATTCGTCATTTCCGTTATTTCGTTACAACCTCTCCCCCACTCATGAACGAATTATAGTTTCTACTGTAATATATTTAAAAAATATATTGATTTTTGAATAATTGAAGAAGAAGAAGAAGAGAATGAACTTTATTCTGGGACTACTTGTCCCCTAAGAATAACATATGATTACAGTACATAGGACAATCATCTGGCTTTGATAATTAATTATAATAAATAATAACAATAGATAATAATAAAAATTGATAAAGAATTAAATTATATGTTACAAGATAACTGTGACATCTTGTAAAATGATACATCTTATGTATACTATTATAATGTACCATATATTACATAAATGTTCACGTTTTACATTAGCTCGCAAGATTGAAGATCCAGGAGGTAAAGGAATAAATGATGTTTAAAGGAAGTAAGAGTGGATCTTTTTCGAATTGTGATGGGCAATGAATTCCATAACGAGGAAGCACGGATAATAAAGGATTTCTCAAAGGATGCAGTTCGATGCGCCGGAGTATATAGGTTGATGGGTTGGGTTCTAGTATTTAAGAGGTGAATGGAGGAGCGCAGAGTAAGGAGGTCATGGATATAGGTGGGTTTTTTGGTTTTCAAGGTTTGAAATATGAGAGCACCCAGGAAGTATTGACGTCGAAAACCGGGGTACAGCCACCCGATTTCAGAATACCTGTGAGATATGTGAGAAAGTCTGGAGATCCCGAAAATAAATCTAATAAAACAGTTCATTACTCTTTTACATCTCATCTCGAGCTCATCAGACAGTCCTCCATATACTACGCATCCATAGTCAAAGTTAGGAAAAATAAGTGATGATACTAAAAGTTTTCGAGTACTTAATGGTAATGAATCACGGTAATGTGAAAGTTGCTTAAGAATAAAAATAGATTTTCTCGTGATTTGAGAGATATGGCTATTCCATGCAAGATGTTTATCGAAAGTTATTCCCAGATTTTTAATGGAATTTTGGAAATGAATTGGACGGTTTTTTAAGAAAAGCAGTGGATAGTAGGGAAGAGCTTTTAGGTGAGGTTTTGACCCAATGAGAATAGCCTTTGTTTTTTCTGGATTTAGACTTAATTTATTCTCCACTGCCCAAAGGTTAATGCTATCTATGTCTTTCTGTAGCTTACAAGTCGCCTCTAGCATATTTGAAGGATGAAAGGATAAATATATTTGCAAGTCGTCAGCATAAAGATGATATTGGGAGTAGTGGATGCGATTCGGCAAGTCATTAATATAAATAGAAAATAGGGTAGGTGAAAGAGAAGATCCCTGGGGTACTCCTCGCGAGAGTGGTAGTGAAGATGAGTGAGGTTTTCCAGGTATAATCACTGTTTGGGAACGGTGGGATAAAAAAGAATGAAGCCAGCTTAACGCACTATTAGAAATTGAATCTGTGTATTTGAGTAAAATCTGTATTTTATAAAAGTTTCAAAAATATGGTCTAATATGTACATTAAATAAATAAAACGGCTAACGGAACAGCTTCCTATATGAGAGTCTTCGCTGACCACACACCTTCCACAGCCAATCATTAAAATCCGAATCTACAAGGTCACCCGGTCCTCCCATTCATCTCTATCAATGCTTTCGACATTCACACACCTGCATGTTAATCTTGTTAGGAATCTGTTCATTGTCGAACAACATAAACTTTATCTTGATTTTCCTATAACACATAGAAGTATAAGGTACATTTCGGTAGCAGATAATCCAAATACTGGGGCAATGGGCAAAGTTGTTTTACTCCATCAACCCTTTTCCAAAACATAGAATCTTTATTTCTTTTAATTACTTTTTCCTTTAAAAACGTTGAAGATTTGTGTACAAATACTGAAAAAGTATGACAATACCATTAAATTTTATCACCGGACACATTATTATTTACATTTTTTTTTTTTTTATGAATGTCTAGTCTATTCCTCATTAAGTAGACTTTTTAATTCTCTTGTACTTTTATATTACATTTAGGCTTAAGATTTCACGTGATACATTATATTTAAAGACCTTAAAGCAATGTTCCACCCTTCCTTTACCTTACCCACTATTATTAAAGCCCTGTAAAAACTGAAAGATTAACAAAAATAATGAAAGTTTTAACACTTCGAGAAAATATTTTTCGGCGTTCTAGAAGACAAAAATCGAAAGACCCCTAAGATTCTGGGAGAAAATTCTGATACATATCATCGTGGAAATATTCAGTCGTAAGTTTTAGTTCATAATTCAATTCTTTGTTTTTAACGTCATTGTTTTGTTTAATACGTCATCCCAGTGAATGATTGGCTAGGTCGAATTTTGGCCAAAATGAGTTAAGTACTAAAAAGGAACGTGGAGGTGTTTTCTTCACGATGAATAAGTGTTTCAGTCAAAAGTCCATTAATAAATAACTGTTTTTCAAAATTAACATCTTCCTTAAGCACTTATTTACCAAGAAGAAAACACATATCTTTTTATTTAGTCACTTGACTCATTTTGGTTAAAATACGACATAACAACTTATTCAATAGGATGACAGATATATTCCTAAAGGTCCGTTAAATACGGTTCGGTTAGTATAGGTTAAAATTAGAAGTTCAGTGTAATAGAATCAGATAGCATAATGATCCATTTTAAAAACTATGAAATCTTCATTATTCTACCAAAGAAAACATAGCCGACAATTATGTTTATCGACAACTTTAGTGAATTCAGAATGTTACATAAGTACAATCAGAAATTTTAAGAGCAAACGCATAGCGTATTACTTTAAAGTGTGGGTATTAATAAGTGAATAATATTTCTTTAACTAATCTATTTAGAACTCTATAAGAGTTTGCCAGCCTTATTATCTAGGTTCCATAAATCCTAATAACCCATCTCATAGATTAAAATATCAATGGTCCGAGACATTGAGAGAAACGTATGTTGAAGCTCTGAAAATGGCCAGCCAGCTTCTCAACTGAAGTCCTAAAGAACTTCTTAATAACGCTACTACTAATCGGCTTCGTTGGACTTCAGAATTTTGTGAGGAAGCAAAGAAAAATTTTTTTTTACATTTTACTATTAATATATTTATTTAAAATAAAATGCCATTATATTTATTTCCTTTAAAACGTATAATAGCAGCAAATCATTCTAAATATTAAATCTTAAGGCAGGTCCAGACGCTACGATTTGCACCACCTTTTGTCTGTGCAGACTTAAGAAGGAATGAAAACGTTGTAATTTTTAGAGAGTCCACACGGTGCAGAGATATCTGTATATTTCGCTCAGTTTTGTGTGATATCCTCATGGAGGAGGTACTACTTTGGTCAATTTGGGCATGGTTTCTTGTAGCGCGAAGTCTTTTTGCTTATATTTAACAATGGACATTGCTGAGGCAGGTAAGGTTGGGTGATACATAATTTTTTTTCAGACACAACACTCCAAATCAAGAGGAGGAAATTTTTTGAAAAGTTGGTTAAGTTTCACCAATAAAACCGTCAAGACCACTTGCTGAAATTTATTCTTACCTCCGCACATATTACTAATCAATATGTGGAGATTGGGCCTTTGAAAATTAGAATTTCCTGTCTTTCTGACAAAATTTCGGAAAGGTGGGACAAATGTAACAGAAAATTGGAAGATTTTTCTTTAATAAATACTCTAGTTGGCTTGATTCCGATGAAATGGATTTTAATATTTCAGTTATCCAACCTACTTGTCAACGCTCATGACGCCCTGAAAAATATTTCGAATGAACTAGTTGGAAAACAAAAAAAAAAAGAGAAGTCAGCGAGTTATTGAAGGTAGACTGTTAAAAATTGATTTTCGCTGCACAGTACGCGCTTTATGTTTCTGGTAAGCGTTCTAAAAAGGCAGAATGTTTCCCATATTAAGCCCGGGTTACACACTACGATAAATAGTGCACACCACTGTGCGATCGCCAATTAATTAGAATTTTTAAATTATTTTTTTCGTAATCTGGGATCTCAAAGGTTAAATATGGACAAGTTTCAGAATTCTGTCCACCTAAAACGGTCATATTTTCAAATGTGCGACGTTCAAAGTGGTCGCGAAATTGGCTTCTAAAAAGGCAGAATTTTAAAATTCTTCCCGACAACATGGTCTACTTCAGGACTATTACCTTACATTAGCAACCTACAACATTTCTTAAAAATCTTGTATTGCTATGATTTTGTATGTATAATATAACCTGTGCACAGGATAGTTAAGTACCTAATTTAATTACGTAAATAGTACATGCATAAAGCAGCGAGGTTAAGTTGTAAAGTTAATCAAATATTTGTAATCTGTGTTAATATTATATGGATTTCACCAATTAGTAAATTTTATTTACTTAAAGTTAACTGCACCATAATTAATAATGAATAAACCCATATCTTGGTGACCACCGATTTTGAACTAAAAATAATTTTTGTATAATAACCTAAACATTTGTATTTTAGATATTTCTTTTAAAAATTCTGTTTATTTATACATTTATTTTTATCTAGAAGTTTCTTTTTATAAGGTTATTGTTTTATTTTAATTCTATTTTATGAATTGTTAAAATGCCTGATTCCAAAGACGCTCAGGTTGAAATACATCGTATCGTAATTAAAATTCCACCACATTGGCGAAAAAATATTAAGATATGGAGAATGCAAGTGGACGCTCAATTCTCTAATTATTCATTTAAAGTAGGGTTAGCTAAATTTAATTATGTTTTAGCCTCATTAGACTCTGATGTTGGTGAACTTATTTCTGATTTTTTGAGAAAAGTACTGCCCTGATAGATGTTAATACTAAGCCAGTATCAGAATATTGAAATCTGTCCACGATTCACAAGCGACTACAATTTCAAACTAGGGAAGTTAAAGTACTAAAGGTGTATTAGTGTAATTCAAAATAAATACATGAAACGGAAGATTTCTTTTACAATACAAGCCAGATCTGACTTCGATGGGTATTTACAAGTCATCATATTTGTTTTCGAGTCCAATAAGCAATACGTGCCCATCATAAAATTCCAGGATGGTTCTCTGAAATATTGATGTAACATTTGTGATGCACAAGAAATAAGGGATTGATGAATTGTTTTTGACTCCTGTAGTATTCAGAGTAATTCTGAATGATCAGTTGCAACAAATAAAATTAATCCTTCTTTCTTCCTTAACTCTACAAAAAATAAATTCCCTATTGTATTGTTCCTTTGATACAATGTATGTACTGTAATGATTTGGTCTAACCGAAGGTTCCAGAATTTAAAAAATAAATAATGAAAAAAAAAGTAGTTCAATATAGATAATTCTCACATACATTGTTAGTATTTCAATAATCAATTTTTTTTTTTAAAGTTAAAAGTTTAATATCGTTTAGTTTTTTTAAACAAATGAAAACTTCTTTGATTTTGATTCAAATTTGATTTTATTGTTCAAATATTATTAAAAAAGGCATAGTAAAAATATTATAATGTTTATTGTGAAAAAGCTTCCCTACATAAATATTTAAATTTGTAATTTAATTGCTTCACGGTCACACCAGTCTAGGGCGACTCATAATTATAAAAATGAATAGTATTAAGTACTATTAATTCACTGTTTGGTCAAAAGGACTTAAATCTTGCAATGTAAAGTGTATAAAACGACATTCTAAAGGCTAGAAAAATCATTTTAAATTCTGCCCAAGTATTTGTTCATTTATGAATTATTATATCATGAGAGACTAAACAATTCATTATAGCAAAATACAAACTTAAAACAAAATATTATTCATCAATAATTTTTTGTTTTCATAAAAATGATGACTTAAGCCCTTTTGCCTAAATACCAGTGAATTATAGTAATATTAATATTTTTCTCAGTATAACTCATTTATAATAAAAATTCAAGTACGATACTTAGTGGTTCTTGTACAGGCATGTAATATTGTTTGCACATAATATCAACCTCAACAATGGGAACTAAATTACCTACTTCACTAGGTTCATAAACCTATACTAGCTATAACCGAAAAATGATAGTACATACTGGTCCTAATCGAATGTAAATATATACCTATCCGAAAAACATGTACCATGTTTCCTTGATCTAAAATGAGATAATTTTTTAAAAATTAATAATAAACTTTGACTATTTCATAAAAACAAATAAATTAAGCAATTCTAATAACTGAGATGGTTGTAAAAACACTATTAAATAATAAACACACTTCCGTTTTTAAATCAAAGAAGTATATTAGCTATGGGACTGTTTAGGAAGAAAGGTTATTTATACAATAATGACAATATTTGTTATAATAACAAAGTGAATTATTTTAAGGATTTCAAATCCTCTTTTTTTTATTCTATAAAAAAATATAAAATAAAAAAAATAGGCTGATAAAATATATTGTTATCATATGATACGTATTTATGTATGTACTCGTATATTCTTTGAAAGTTTTTATTGTTTTATATTTTTCTTTCATTATAAATAATGACTATAACACCATATACTTAAGTAGATTAATAGTATTTTATATAAGTTTGAGACTGGTTTATTTTTTTGTACAGCATTTAAAATTGTGAATTGCAAAAAAAATAAAAAAATAAATGTAAGTATATAAGTAAAAAAAGTTTAAATATCTGATATTCTAGGTTCAATTTCTCAGAAAATTAAAAATTCTATACATATTTTTCAATTTAGTATTTCCTAAAATAATATACATAAATAAATAAATTAGGTTTTTTCAATAACTGATATGGGGGTCAGTCATGAAACTATCAAATCAAAAACAAACTTTATTTTTTTTAAGAAGTTTACTAAGAAAAGTTTAAAATAATTTACATTTATTCACGCCATGTATCTGTTAAGACATGTGTACAGCGCCTTATACAATGAAGAAAATGCTTTAAAATCTCATAATAAATCAACTCAAAGGTCGTTAAATTTTATTTCCACATAGTAAACTTTATTTAATTCAAATTTAATATCTGATTTCAGTAGAAGAAGAATGAATTAATAAGGAGAATGAGAACGTATAGTCCTTGAAACCCTTTTAAGAGAGTTACCTTAACTAAGTAACAGATAGTTTTGGTAAAACAATTATTTGAAATAATTACATAGTAATAAAAATATTGTACACTAATAAACATATGAAGTGTCCATGCTTTTTTGTTTAACCATTCATTACTCTACCGGCCGAGTGTCCTAAAACGGTCGACAGGATACGGTGATTACGATAATTAAAAAGACCTACGAAACAGAACGAGGTTAACTGATTAACATCACATAGATTTATACGATTATTTAAGTACTAGTGAGTACTACAAACACTATTCAGCAAATCACGTATTCCATCATGACTAGTAGTGTTCAATTATGGCTTCCACTAAAGTCAAAAACCGGGTCTTACCGATATCTTCCTTAATTCGAGTGATACAATTGTTGACTAGTATAATGAATTATTTATCAAGAAGTTTTTAATCGTAGACATTTTTAAACATCCATCATCGATTGAGCGGTATTTAACAAGAACATAAACAAATCCAAAGGAAAATGGGCGGGTTGAGCGTACGACGAATGATTTTTGTATAACAATGAATTTTGACTGCATGAATGTATTTTTGAGTTGGCTCCCTCTTTATCTTCACATGATGAATCATTCAAGGGGTCAACTTGTGTGGGTTATGGCTGCCCGATATAAGACTTTGCTGCACTAAACGAAAGCACAAAAAGACACAGAGCTAAACTGGTGAGTGAATAATAAGCAGTTGAAGAATTACATTATGCAATAGAGACCGCTTTGTGAACCTTTGGAAAAAAACATATTGCGGATACCATTCATGATTTCTTTTCAGACGTGACAAAAGAGGAAAACTGTCAACAAGCTTCCAAGGAAATAGCTAAAGATGTGGCTTTAGCATTGAACGTAATCGAAGAGTTCTTAAAATAAGAATTGATCTGTTCTTCCCACCTACCACAGGCTACATGAAGTAAAAGAGATTGATTTTATTTCTTGTTCATGCTGGTAATCAACCATCTACAATAGACTTCCTATTGTTCCTGGAAATCACGATGTGATGGCTCCTGATATATTTGATGGCAAAGTAAATATAACCAAATCTTCCATGACTCAGAAAACAACGATGGTAGTGTGTTTATGGAATCAGCAGTGCCCTTCAATTGACAACTACTGCAGAACAACAAATTCAAAGTTTTGTTGTTCTTCGCACTTCGCGAACAAAATGTGCTGACCGATACTCATGTTCACCAAAGAAAACTTGACTAGAATGTTAGACGAAGTCAAAGGTATTAGAAGAAAAGTAGAAGAACTGAGTCCAACATCACTTACAAGTAACGATACATTTCACTGTCCATCACAATTTTACGATAATTAACGGTAAGGTTCGACCATACATAGATAAGTTTCATAGAGTGTATCCTCGATAGTGTCTACCGATTTTCTTTTAAAAATTCAGTGCAAGAACGGATCATGAAAAAGCAGCGATAAATGTGAGAAAAACGTGGATCCAGAAAGACTAAAAAAAAAAAAAGAAAGTTGGGATATCAGTGGATGAACCGAGACTGGGAACAGAATCGTTTAATGACGTTAACAGCTCGTCGAATTTTAGGAAATTTTAGAAGTAACTGATTAAATCAAGAGGTCATATAGAGGTTTTAAATATTCTTTGTCGAAATAATGTCGATTCCTTAAAATTCGAGAAATATGCTTTAGAGACTAATGAACTGTTTATCACCACCAATTATATTTCATCTTCATAAAATCCCTCTCTATCAATAACATTTGATGGATTCAATACCAATGGCTATCGGATGGATGTCAGAAGAGACCCAGGAGAGGAACAAGGTTTTAAACAAATTGTACATAACAACACTCGAAAATGATCTTTCGCAAAACCTGCTTGTGTCCTCGGATCCGTCAAGAATTCTTAACTGAAAAATAGGCAAAAGGTATGATATGATCATGGTTAAAAGTGGTGAATAAAATATTTTACTTTATACACTAACTTTTTTCTCGAATACTCAGCGAACTTTTTATGGTTGTATTTGTTTTATATTTTTCTTTTTTTAGTTTAAAAAATGGAAGGAAGAAATGATTTCGAATCATACTTAGCTGTTTTTTTTTTGTTTTTTTTTTTAATAAAATCCTCAGCCATTAATTCCTTATAGTATCTTAAAACCAGCGAACAAGAACGCAAATTGTACGGAACTTCTCGTTTGGCTAGCCTCGATTTAATTTAACTACTTTTTTTTTCTTTTTTTCTTTTTTTTTTAGATCCCTGATGTTAGATGCGATTTAGTATTTTTTTTTTTTTTTTTTTTAGTACCAAATCTTCATAAAATATTTAGCAGGAAATCAGGATTGAAAATTAATTATAACATTCAACTTTTTTTATGTAGGTAGGTACTAATCTTGGACAATCATTGCTGGTGATTCCCAGGATAATAAATATAATTCATCTGCAAAATAAACGGTTCAACAAAAAATTGTTGTTCAGTTTTTGGTAATAGTAAAGAAGTAAAATTTTACTGAAAAACTCAGATTAACGAAGAAAACGAATTCCTATTTAGAAAAAAAATTATTGACTAAACACAATGGTTTAGTTTCTAGGTGCTTTATCGAAAGCTACGCGAAAAATTATAAATAGTAGCATACTTGGCATTTAGAAAAACATGACTTCGAAAATGTTAATTTTTGTTAAACTAATAAATATTGTCATAATATATTTTAATATAAAGAATTGGTGCGAGGGATAAGGCATTGAATCTCTTTGTTGATCTGAAGGGTATGAGCTCCAGTGTTAGGCAGCCATGGATTTAAGGTGGGAAATGTAGTATACATATGTTTAATTATAATATCAATTGACTTATTTATTTTTAGTTATTGAATTGTTTTCTTTTTGTTTGTTTTGTTTTTACACTGGAACATATAAGGTGGTTGGTAGGGGTTTGCAGTCATGAAAACACCATAAACGGTCCCGCAAGCGTCATCGCAAAAAAACAATCATGAAGGCTTATATTGTAGGCCGAAACGTCGGCACAAGAAATTAACATTTTTAATTGTGTTTCCATGACTGCACACTCCAACTACCTGCATCATAAATAAAATAATAGTTTAGGTTTTTTTCAAGGCTTCTAATAAAATATAAAACAAACAGCATAATATAATAAACTGTAACATAAATATAATAAATATTCTTTAGTTTTTATAATACACATTTGGTTTTTGGTGGGATAGAGAAGTCTGGTTAGAGCTTAAGCCTTCGAATTTGCATGGCCTTTTTATTTATTAATTTAAATATAGGCTCTAAGAATCTGAGAAAGTTATGACAAAAATAAAATAAAATAATAGTAATAATATAAAGAACTATGAAATCGAAAGCTCAAAGCAGATACTTAAGTTGTAAATATACTGTATTTTATAACTGAATTCGTCAGTGTACTCGTAGTTATTCAAGCACATCCACAGCAATGCATTAATTTTAAGAAGATAAAGACATTGATCTTCCTTGATTTTGTACTGTCATGCTTGCATCTGTCCTTGATTTTGTGCAATATGGAAATCAGACATAATAAGCTTCCCGGATCCTGATTTTTTTTTCCAGTTATATTTTGTTTTCTTGAATATTTACTTTTACTTCTACTAAGTAGCTTTAAGCCATTTATTCAAAATATTTCTTGAAATACCTAGAACCACTACCCATAAATTCGGACCGAAAAGACCGGAGAGTGCGGTGACCAAGAGGCACAAGCGGTGCCTTCCAAAAAACAAATAAGAGGGCCCTAATGAAGGTAATTCAGTTTGCAGGCGATATCATGCAAAGAAAAAAAAAAAACTCAAAATCTGTCAAAAAAAAAAAAAAAAAAAAAAAAAAAAAAAAAAAAAAAAAAAAAAAAAAAAAAAAAAAAAAAATCTATTAGTCAATTCTAATCATGATCACAGACAAATTTTGTGCAATATGGAAATCAGACATAATAAGCGTTCCCGGATATTAACCTTGCTTTTTTTTCCAGTTATATTTTGTTTTCTTTGAATATTTACTTTTACTTCTACTAAGTAGCTTTAAGCCATTTATTCAAAATATTTCTTGAAATACCTAGAACCACTACCCATAAATTCTACATTCCGTTTTATCTGTACTAACCACAAGAATACTAATTGTTTATAGAATTTATAAATAAAAACTTTATACCTACTAAGCTTAATAAAAACATTTATAATTTATATCCATATATTGAATCATATTATTTTCATTTGGTGGTCTCTGACAGGGGATAAGGTCAAACAAAATAAATCGAATGAATAAGCTATTATAAAAAATAAAATCGATTAAATTCATGCTTATCGCATTTATTTTACATTTCTTCTAAATGTAAATGTAAATTGTAAGCAGCACTATTGCTAGACATATCCATGCATGATCAATTGTTTTTCCCAGTCAGGGAAATTATTTTTTTTTTTTTTAAATATATCTTTTGGCTGCGGTCAATACTTATTTCCTGTCACTTTTTTTTTTCACATTCAAAAATGTAACATTTTGACACAATCTAGCTTTGTTGGTGTTGCTCTGATCGAAAATTTGACGACAGTATGCAATTAGAAATTTAAACGAGAAAAAATGTTGTTATATAAATTTGTTAGTAGAAACTATTGTTTAGGAGCTATATTAATTCAAATGAAAAAAAATCAGGTTGTAACGTTTTTTTCACCCTTAAAAATGTAATATTTTAACACGCTGTTTTGGTGTTGCTCGAATCGAAAATTTAATGACAGTTACCTCGCCAAAAATTTAAGGGAGAATACTTCTTTAGTTTTCGTCATATCGTCCATACAACTGCACAGTATACTTTGTTTAATCGACCCTTTGAAAGGATTTTTCCTCCCATATAAAGATTAAATTCAGATTTGAAAATTCGCTAAAATGTATATCAGTAAAATGATAAGGTAATACGAAAAATGTGTTTTTTCACATTCGATAGTTAGCAGTTGAAGGGACGGTATAATATTTTTCGCTAGGAGTTACCGTTTAGGATCTATAGTGGTTTGAATAAAAACGTCAAGTTTTTGCTATAATTTTTTTTTTTTTTTTTTTTTTTTTTTTTTTTTTTTTTTTTTTTTTTTTTTTTTTTTTTTTTTTTTTTTTTTTAAATGCTTTAGTTCTGTTGGTATTGCTCGGATTAAAAATTTTACAATAGTTTCTACATCGGAAATTTAATGGAAAATACTTTTTGTTATTTAACGTATGTCGTTACCGTAGGAACTATATAGGTTTGAATAAAAAACAATTAACGGTCTGCTTTCATTTTCAAGTGGTGGATCTGTATTGAAAGAATCTAGCCATGTTGGCCTTGCTCGAATCGAAAATTTAAGCAAAATTTCATCAGAAGCAGTACATTATAGTTAGGCATATCCATGATCAATTGTATTTCCCGCTGAGGGAGGAATTGAGTTATTTTTCCGTTAATTGACAATTGGATGGCAAACACACGGTTTTGAATATGATTCAAACCAATCTTTAACAAGACTCGAAAAGCGTTGACATTGCATTAACTTCCAAACAGTGATGTAATCTCAAAAGATACAAAACTTTAGTAACGTTACCATGTCACCGTGACAGTAATCAAAGTTAATAATCGCAGGAGCCTTGAATAGATAGCGTAAGGAAACTGAATAAAGACGTCAGCGAGGAACTTAATAACAGTTAATTGCTTTAACCGGATATCTTGAGAATAGTTAGCAATAATTAATTTTTGTTTATTTTATAAACCTTCAAGGTATGAGTCTATTATCTTTCAAAGTACTTTTATTAAAACATTGTATTTATTTAAATAATTTATTAATGGGGAAAACAATCATAAAAATTGTGACAGCCTAAAGGAAACATAATTCCTTACATACTTAATATTAATTACATAAATAATTAAAGGTATCATTTAGCGAAGGCTAATGAAAAAAGGTGACAGAAACTAGAAACAGCTTATCGTCTCACACAGAACATGTACAATAAAAAGTGCATTTCCAAACACACAAAATTACACTATTATAAAAATAGTCATGAAACCGGAATATCTAAATGATTCAGACAATTTTTTTAAAAATCGCTGTTGGAAAGTTGACTGATAAGAAGCACCAACGAAAAATACTGGGAGACATTGGACAGATGAAAGAAAGAAGACCCATAGCAAGAGAATGGAGGAAATATGGGCACAGAGGAAGGCAAGGAAACGCATGTAGTGTTGAGTCCCGATGGGGCTCATTCGCACTTGAATATGGTAATTTATATACAAAATATGACAATTAAATAATGAGCAAACTATAATGAAAAAATAAATAAATAAATAAAAAACAGATCCATGGGAGTATATGCCTTCTTCCTCACAACAATTTAACAAAAATATAATTAATGAACTTAAATAAATAAATAAAGCCTTTATTGCATTTATCAAGAGCAGTTCTCATCCAATTGGGAACAGTGACAGTTAAGGACATAACTCCAGCGCCTGTGCTGCCTTCCTCGCCTTCTCTTAAAATTGTATGAGATCCATTCGGTAACCTTTAAAGACAAGCATCTGTCATCCTGAATGCTGGCAAGGTGCCCAGCCCATTTTCATTTAATTTTCCTTATATGTAGACTTATATCCTTAATTTTCTGCGCATAGCGACACATGTAATTTTATCCTTTTTTTTTTTTTTTTTTTTTTTTTTTTGTAGTTCATTTTCCAATTTTTTCATACTCTATAGATGGAATCCATAACTTGGATTCTTGCTGTTTGGTGAGTGCCCAGGTTTGGCAGCCATAAGTGACTGAGGGAAGAACGCAGCGTTCAAACATCACATTCTTATCTTCCAACAAAAATTTATCGTTCATTACTTCTCTTAAGGACCAGTATTTCAGCCAACCTCTGGTGATTCTCCTATGTATTTCCTTTGTAATGAACTTAAAAAATTATAATTGATTTATCTTACATCAATAACCAAGGATTGTAGTTCACCAGTAACCAAGAAAAATTCAGTTGGTTAAAGGTCAAACTAAAAAAAAAAATATACCTTTGGCTTTGTGGCAATAGCATGAATTTAAACAAACTGATGTATCTGAAAATGAAGTTTTCATGAAGAAAATAAAATAAAATGAGTAAGTAAAGTTTAATGATTCGTAAATATAAAAACCCCGCACCGCTCTGTCATGTACATAGCGCTGCAAGTTTTGTAAACACAAAATTCGATTTATTTCATACCTATTAATATTTAACCTATATAAGTTAAATACTTTTTATTTTGTCTGTAATAACTCGCATTAAGCTAAAGGCGTGGCAGAGAGCCTTTTCTTGAGTAAGCACTAAATCTAGCTCCATGTAGGTAAATATCAAAAGGTATAAAAAAAAACAAAAAACTCAAAAATGTCGGTCGACAAAAGCGGATTTTGGATTTTGTCTGCAAAGCGGCAAGCGCATGTGACAAAGTGACATTTTTCGAATCGAGACCCTCGCTACTTTGATATCAGCAATAAACAAAAAAGTGAGAAATAACTTGCATAGTACATATTATCCTTAGTAAACATTGACTTTGAGAGATACGGGTTATTATATTTATCTCTTTTTTATTTTCTCTTTTCTCCTTTTTTTTTTTTAATTTTCATTTTTCAGACAAGTCTAATACAAAAGTAACACAACTCAAAGATTTATTTTTTGTTTGTCATCATGTTTAAGTTCAACTGTCTTCTATGAAATATCAAAAATGCATCGAATTAACTTCAAATCCCACCTGATACATCTAACTTGCGTAGGGGATCAAATGATAATTGGGTGAACTTTCCATATTTAATACAAGACCGTAAAAATATTACATTTTTCTATTGCGGGTTTTTGAATTATGTCACAAATGAAATACATGTCCGTAGCGGGTGGCCTGACAGACATGAAGGAGAGCAGCATTTAACAGTACTTTTTTCCAGTATGGGTCAAACTAACGAAAACTAACATTATATCAGAGATCACTCGTCCATCTTCTTTTCAGACTATTAATTTTTATTTAAACTTACAAAAAAGAGTAAACATTGACGCTTCTAGGCGCCTGCTTGATTCACGAATATAACTCCAATGCATCTGTGTATCACAGTCTACATCGTTTCCATGCATTTGATACTGTTATCTTAATTTAAAATTAAATGTCTTCGATAACAAATACATTCAAAAGAAAAGTATATTGAGATGAAACAGATGATGTTGCCATAACGACAAGGATTATGTAGGTTTAACACATTTCGTTTAAATATATATATTTTTTAAATATAATCACATATGTAACGATTAAAAACTGTTTACATACAAATTTACTTTCTCGATAATAGTGACGCAAAATATATTAACACACTTTTATTAAAATAAAATATAATAAATGAAGATTTATATATATTCATAATGAACAATCGATCGACTATTACACTAAATAATAAGTTCCTTATTAACGAGCATTACTTGGAATAAGACAAAAGAAAAATGTCGGTATCCTATTCAATAGCAAAATGTTAAAATTGGCTTAATTCCCAATTGAGTACTGTACAATAAAATAAGTGAGCATAAGTAACCAAATAAAATTTCTAGGAATGGTAATTTCTAGAGATGGTATTGATTACTTTTTTTTTTTTTTTCAATTTTATATGTATTACCAATATAAACCTCTTCTACAAAACGTAAACGCATATATTATTATTTGAAAACCAATGTTCATGATGAGAATCTTATTTACTAAGCAGAACAAGTCTGATGTATTAGGGATGTTCTTTAGAAAAATGCATTTTTTAACTGTTTTGCTACAACGAAACACTGTATCTCAGCCATGATAATTCTTATGATTATGGAGAAAACAGCATAGCTGAATAAGGAATTAATTATTTATGAACATTGAGTGCTATTTAATTATGAGTATATTAAGGTATATTATGGTATGGGTTGCAATAATAATTATGATATACTTACATAAATACGAGGTCGAATAATTTTCTTGTTATTTACAATAAAAGAATTACCTGAAAAAAAAAAAGAGTAATGTAAGGCCCAAATTATATCGATAATTCAATTAATTGTTATAAAAAAAAACAAGATAATACTGATTTATATAAAAACAATTCTCAGTTTTATACTAGTGACTTTTGGTTTAGTTACGTATTAAACTGTTATTTTGCTTTATTAACTTTTTCTTTTTGCATTACTTATTGCTATCCATAAAAAGAAGTTTGGGTGAACGCTTTGTATAGTTATAAAATAATTTTAACATTAAATTATTTTTTTATTTAAGAGGTGGTAATGCGAAGAGTCTGAAACAATGACAAGTAAAAATCAAGATTTTTTTACTACTAGCTTAATTTATAATACTCAAAATATATTGTGTTGATGCAAAAATAATAAAGGTTGGTATAAGGAACAAAAAAAAAAAAAATTATATAAAAAATTATTTCTTATGGTTTATGATGTTAAATGGTCAACTCTTACTTCTCTCGCGATGCCCAGTAGGCTACAAAGGTTTACTTCTAACGTAAGTCTTTAGATGGTAGTGATCAACAGAAGGCCTACCGCGCCTTCCTTGTCTTCGAGATCAAAATCTCCAAGACGAAATTTTTGGGACCGTTACTGCACTGTACACTATGCATTCATAGATGCTTCCATCACTCCGAACAACATTGATGTTACGCGCAGTTTTGAGCCGTACTTTGACCAATTTTTGAATTAGTAAAAATATATTTGAAGAAAATGTCATAGAATAGTTCATAGTCATAGAAAATGAACCATAAATTAAATCAATCTTTGAGGAAAACCATTGTTAATTCATTAACTAGGATGGAGGATTATCTTTGGTTACAATTAGTGGTACTCGACGAGCATAATAAGCCTAAACAAAATGAATATACAAAATCATTTTTTTTTTTTTTTTTTTTTTTTTTTTTTTTGCACCAATAAACCATCGTGATCTATTTTATTATTTTACTTGGATCTGTCAAAAAATTTGACTCAAAATGTATATTTAAAAGCTCATATATTAACATTTGATAGAAATCTCAATTTGACCCAAATGGTTCTTTGTAAAAAAGGAGGTATTGGAAAAGAGCCTATTAGTCCAGTAAAATAAGGCTCCAAAAGGCCGTTTTCAAGAAAAAACTGCGGAACTTTTATTCTCAACGGATCTTTATATTTCTTGGGGTGCTGAATCCGAATCTGAAGTTTGCTACCACGGCAACTATCGGTTTCATATTCAAAATCGCAAAAAACCAAAAAAAACCTTATTATTGTTTTTTTATCTATAACACGATAACGAAGCTTTTTTCTAAGAAAGTCTTCAAATATTAATTGTAGCTGGAACTAGTACAAACATAATGAAAAAAGGAAATCCGAAATAGGACCATTTTTCGCGAAGTTACGTTATTGGGAAAAAATGGAGAAGTTGGCCAACTTGCCGTCAGTCCCACAGCTCCGCGAAAACATGTTTGTCGTACTCCTTTGGCTATAAATCTGAAACTATTTGTCCGATACAACATTACATTTTTTCATCGTATAGCTGATTAAATTTACTATACGAATCTATAAATGAAGTTTTAATCAATCCCCGTAAAATGTACATGCCAGCCCTCTAATAAAAACGTACTGTTGTAAAATCCAAGTGTTTTTTGGCACATTTGCCGCTTTAACTCCTCAAATATTTGTTCTATCCGAAATTTCTTTTTTCTATCTCAAAGCTGATTAAATTCGCTATCAGATGCTATATATGTAAATTATATTAAATCCTGCAAACCACCCAAGCTAGCTAAATGTGTATGTTTTGGCAAAATATGTAAATTATAATATGTTCAGTAGACAGGTGTGGGTATTTCACGGTGTTAATTGTAAGTTACATATATAGGATCTAATAGTAAATTTGACCAGCTTTTGGATAAAAATATTAAATTTTGGATCGGACAAATGGTTTTGGAGTTATAGCGAATAATGTGCCAAAAAAACATGTATTTTACAAAAGTAAGTGATTTTTAGCGTGATAGGCTGTGTATTTCAAGAATTTTGATAAAAATTTTATTAATAGCATATAATTGTAAACTTAACCACCTTTCAGGTTGAAAAAAAAAAAAAAATTTGAATCGGACAAATACTTTCGGAGTTATAATGATAAATGTGCCGAAAACCATGGCTTTAACAACAGTACGGGTTTTTAGGCGTCTGGGATATTATAACTCCGAAAGTATTTTCCGAACTTCAGATTCGGATTCAGCACCCCAAAAAACATAAAGATCCGTTGAGAATAAAAGTTCCGCAGTTTTTCTTCGGCAAACCCTTATTTACTGGACTATATAGACTATTATAGATAACAGTTTGGTGTAATGTCAGATGTGAGGTTTTTATTTTATTTTATTAATCAACAAAATTTATATCAAACTTGATCAGTATAGGTGATCAGTATAGATAACATGTTTTAAATAATAAAATAAATGAAAATGAGGTAACCTGTAACTCCCTAATGCATTACAAAAGATATTTTTAATGTAATTTTAACTAACTTAGCTAAGATTGCTTAAATCCTCACTTAATAACTAAAAGTCTATAGGAAGATCACCATAGTCACATTTTTCTAAATCTTCAGAATTTCAAACACGGTGATGGTCCCCACCAGACAGACAACTCTTTATATTTACTCCTTAATAATTGCGGAAGTATTATTTATTCTTTCTTGCCTCAATGGACATTTTACCAGTTATAAGGACCCTATTGACACTGCGATCTAAATCTGGCGAAATTACAATACGATTGATTTCCAAGAGATCACTCTTCTAATTCTAAAGAAACATTAATCTACATATTCCAAAAATTTTAAGAAGGTAATGCTACTGAAAATGTGTTTCTTAAATTTGGAAAAACCAAACCATTAAAATGAAATGGCAAAAATTTACCAATAACATATAGTTACAGTGGAGCGTTGATTATCCAAACGTCAATTATCAGAACGTTCAATAATCGGAACCTTTTATTTATTTTTTTTTTTTTTTTAATAATTACCTTTTTGTAATTTTAATTAAATCGATCATCTTATTACTTATTTGTATTGTTAAATATAATTTTATTTAAAAATAAAATAAAATGAAAAACAAAATTACTTTTACTATGAATGTCTATAAGGAAAGCTTAAATTTATTTCACAGAAACAAGCAAAAAATGAACTTCTATCATACCTTCAATTTTGTTTACTGAGAACTGTGTACATAATTAGACCATTTCATTTGTTTCTCTCAGTATCTTACTAATCATTTGGTTGGTAATAGATCTCACCTTAAGTCTTAAATCGTTCTTTTTAGGTATACATCGCCTTTGTTATCACTTTTTGTTTTAAAAACTACATGTCATCATCCAATCCAACAAAAAGGAAACTAGAAATCTTTTCATTTAAAGATAAATTGGAAATCATTACGTGGCTAAAAAAAAAAGTGAATTGGGTCAGACATTAGCTATTAATTTCTAGGTTGGTAAATCAACAATAACGGAAATCCAAAATATTTCTAAATCAATCATCAGATACCTCATAATCTTCACGGGAAGTTTGAAGATAAAAAAAATGACATTTTAAAAGGAGAAAATTGGTAGATCTGTACACTATGCTTGGTGAGCGAGAAGCTCGATTTTATTAAGGTTTGGGTAAGCGAGAGGTTTGGGTTCTTCATCTTGTTTAAACAAGATTTGCTTCCTGTTGACTTAACTTGGATACTGATGAACCATAAAATTGTGCATTTCCTACAATTCTTCGGAATTGAGCTCTGAATAGATAAAAGGACCTAATCTTGAACAATTTAGCTTATAATGAATTAATTCTATAACAAATCTAGAATAGAATTGCTATAACCTTCTTAACCTTGATAGTTGAACAATTGAAACGGGTATAATGTTTGGTGTTAATAACAAATTTTAAAACTTCAACATACCCTCATTAAATAATATTTTTTACCCATTACATTGTTGTAAACACCTGACCAAAGTATCATTATACTTTCAGCAACAAAGTTTGAGATCAAGTTTGGCAAAAGAGTTAAACTGTTTGTATAATTAAATTCCAATTGACAAATTCCAGTATTGATTCCTCTAAAAATCCACAATGTTACAGTCAAGCATTATTTTATTCACTATCAATTTCCTCATTATTCTCATTATCGAAACAATAAGGCATTTAGAAATACATATTATGGTTCGTCTGTAAATAAAACAGATTTTAAAAAATTAAAACATTAATTCTGAATATTTATAATTGATATAAATTATTTTATATCAAAAAGGATTTCACTAAAAGGTCAATTGTCAATGCTTAACATTTCAAATTATTAATGAACAGAAAGAATTTACCGACCTATAAATATTGTTCTAATCACTGATATCTTCCTACCTGATAATTTTCCATAATGTTTTAATCAAAACAAATTAAGAAATTTACTCAGAACATACTATTTGAATACAATCATCGACTCTATAAAATCTAATTTCCTTTTTTACCATTTTTTTAACCAATGATTTTAACTATATTTTATTTATTTAATAATAATGAAAAATCATAAAATTTATTCAACATAACAACAGCATCGAAATAGCAAGCTTGACAATTCAAAATCCTGCAACCATATAAAAATAAATAACTTTTCTTTTTCACTCGACGTCAACAGCATCAAAAGATAGAAAAAAAATAGGAATAACAATATAACAAACGACTTCTAAACTTCAGGGCCACCGAACCACACTTGTGAGGAGAAGCACACAGGTTCGGTGGCCCTGAAGACCTGCAACGCAGGTCGAAACGTTGGCACGTATTAAAGAATTCTTCTTTGACGTGGTGTTACTTTGACTGCATCCCTATCTTCTTCTCCATTCATCATCCAGTCAACCATACTTTTATCATCTAAATGTTTTATATTACGTTTTCTATTAATATTAAACAAATACACTACAATGCTTCCAACAATGATGTTCAATTTACGACATTGATCATTGTTATACATATCGCACATCCTAAAGTGATCAAAAAAACGTATTTTTGATTTATAATCATGTTAAAAATGTATCGAATTAACTTCAAATCACACTTCTACATCTCAATTACGGTTGAGGTTAAAAGATAATTCATCTTTCTCGTAAAAAGAAAAATTAGGAGGTTCCAAAGGGTAGTTTTCTACAATAAAGACTATATTCTTCCTGATTGGGAACGGGTTAATTAAATCCAAAACCTGCGAAAATCCTATATCTAGCCTCCATGTGAGCACCTTAAGTGACAGTACATTGGGCAAATGAGGAAGATCGTAATACTTACTCAATAAAAATTAAAAAAAAAGCACTTTATAATTTTTAAAAAAAATTAACAAAGGTATCTAAAATCGATTTTCTGTTATAGGTATCGGCATCAAAAATCAAAATATTTTGCTAAAATCATTAAAAAAATTAAAAAAGAAGGAATATTAAATCAAAAATCTTAATTAATCAATTTAAATGACATGAATATTTTGTAAAGGAAAAAAATTCCTTTATATTTAAATAAAAAGATTATTTTCTATTGTTTATTTCTTTCGGAATAAAACAATTGTTAATCATTGGATAATATACTTACAAAAAACTATTTTAATTGTTAGCTGTTACGTTTGGCCGGTCAAGAAGACAACGGCCTGAACCGGTTGACTAAACAGATTATGTAACGGATCAATAAACAGAGCTAATAATCAACACTTTTCCAGTCACTATTCATTAACTATCTCTTTGATTCCGTTAAATACTTTCGATGCTCGTGTTTATTTTCAATTTTTAACTATTTCAAAACCTCTTAGCAATCACTGAAATGAGTTTAAAGGGATCGTAAACAACGAATGATGGATTGAATATATTTTTTTTTACTCATTGTTTCAATGGCGTCTGAAAGAATAATAATGAAGGAATAAGCTTATTTTGGGATTTTATTTTTTTGGGGATGATACAGAAGGAATTTTTTAATAGAATTCTTTACAATTTCCAAGTGCAAGAAAATAGGATGGTTCTCCATTAATTCAAGTATTATCTGCCTAGAATGATTTCTAGAAATTAACGAAGATGCACCATATCTTATGATTATAACTAATCCCAATGATAACAACCAGTTCAATACACAGATTACAATAAGAGTGTCTGAAGTTGCGAAATTGGTCGGAATTCTCACCGGAATAAAAAAACTGGAGGATGTTAGATGAGAATTCCAGTTCGAAGATGAAGAATCTGCAAAAACGTGCTTTAGTGCTATAATTCGAGCAGGAGAAAAAGAGTTCTTCGAGTGGGCTGATTATGCATCCGACCTGATTTAGCTTAAGATGATAAAAAAAGGGCATTTTTTTATCATTTTTCTAAATCCTTTCATTCCTCTAATAATACCATTTGCGCCCAAATAGATATTTTAAGGCTTTGTTACGAAGCACCAATTAACAAATTTTTCATAACGTAGAAATTAAAAATTCTTAAACAGTTAACAGTTAACTCGTTTTAAAATATGAAATATCCCCTTCTATACAACCAAAATTAAAACTGTTGAATTAGAAAAAAAATTAAATTTAAATTATCTCATCGTTTTCGACTACATCAGCATTTACAAGACAAACGTTCAAAACTACCGATTTATAGCAAAAATCTCATTACGTGACAGTTACCAGACCTATCTGGACACACGGAGTTGAGCTTTGGGGCTCCATTAAACCATCTAACTCATCTCGTATACACTCCTTGCAATACAAAATCCTACTTTGTCACAAATAAACTTACCTATAAAGACCTCAATACTCCATAATCATTCAAATCCACTAGTCTCTCAACTTGCTTCCCGTTCATACCCAACAAAACTTCTGAAAAGAAAATAATGCCCTTAGATCTTTTTATAAAGAACTTATTGCAGTGCTACTAATTGGTAGTTGCTTTACAAAAACTTTACATGTATTGTAAATTGTACACCAGCGTTATCATCGCATATACTTGACGTATTTTTATTTTATTTCCATACAGTTGTAAATTAAAAAAAAAAAAATATTAAAAAAAAATTCAATACAGTAATCTGCAATACTAACTGCCAGCCTAAACAGTTCTGTGCAAGTAATCTTCCAAATATAGTTGAAAGCCTTATGATAGGTCGATTTTTAAAGAATGTACCGAAGCAACAAATTCTCTAAATGTTAGTTTGCCCGACTGAAGGAATCCAATTTAAACTAATGCGAAATTCAGCGTTTTGAGAAATAACATATAAGTAAAAATATGTTCTTTTTACTTCAAATTATATTATAAATATTTAATTTCATAAATAATAATTTTTGTTAGTTTGACGGGGAAGAAACAGTACATTAATAATAATAAATTAGAAATAAAAAATACAAATATCAGAATTAATTGTTAATTATGTTTTGAAAGCAGAACATATTTGACTTGTACCATAAATATAGGTTATGACTTGCCCTCATAAAATAATACAATAGTTAACTTCAGTAAAAAGATAAAACACTGTGAAGGTAGAATAGACATGTTAAAAATCGTCCATAAAACCGTTAAAGTGTTTAAAGTCATATACTATTCTAGATATTGTATTTTGTCATTATTATTTGTTTTATCTTTTAATTTTAATGTTTTCGTTGAGGCTACACAATACCTTTTAATTCTTCTCAACGCAAAATGATTCGTTAAATCCTCTATGTAACGCATTGTGTTACAAATAAACTTCCTCAAAAAGATCCACAAACATATTCCATATGTTGCTGATTTATCCCAAAAGATACCTATCCTTTCATAGTACACTTCATAACCATTAAAATTCACCAGTCTCTTAACTTTCTTTCTATTCCATTCAAAATAACCTTTCGAGGAGTCTGAAAAGAAGACCGCTTCGGGACCTTCTAATACAGAACTTTTATTGAAGTGCTACCAATGGGTGGTCGCTTTACAAGCAATTGACTTGTTATTTTTAGAATTATCTTCACATTTACTATATTCATTTTATCATGCATACAGCTGTAAATTACAATAAATAAATTAAAAAGGAGGAAACAATAACAAATAAAAAAATAAATAAAATTAACTTATGTTATTTCTTTATTAAACAGCTAATGTTTTTATTTTTAGAATTGATAATAAATGTAGGAACTAACATCTGAATATGATATTTAATAGAAGCAGCAAATAATTAATCTATTTTGACTATATTGATCCTTCTACACAATCATATCAACGTTCAATCATGAAATATTCACCCTTTGAATAATTCAAAGACGATTTTAGTAGCAACTTCACTAACGTGTTGACATAACACGAGCAATAAAATAAAAAATAAAAAGTAACTAAATAATTCCAAATATTCATCTATGCACCTCTGAAATCGAAAAACACACATACTATTATACGTCAATACCAGAAAATTCGTATAGCAGATATTTTTAAAATTACACCCACTTAATTCTGGACAAACAAATTACCTCATTATTCATAACCGCTTTCATATGTCGCATTCATGAAACGACAGTCACGTAACAATCACTAGTTTACACATAATACGCCATAACCGGGTAAATGCTAAAGAAAAACATTCGAAAATTCTATACCAGAATATATACATTTTTTATATTATATAAATAATCCGAATTACTTTATAAAAGGACAAGCTGTTATTCATTAGTGATCACTAGGGCTGTGAAATATATGCATTTGCATATTTCTCCTAACTAAAACATCTAATATTATCAAAATATGCATGTTTTGAGGCAATTAGAATAAATTTAAGCTATTTTTAATAGGCATGTTTTGCCATAAATGCGTATTTCTACATATTTTGAACTAGACTTGCATATTTATCTACAAATCCGGTATATCAGCATTTGACATTTTTATGTTTCCGAGCAGAAAAAAAATAAAATATAGATAAAATCCGAAAAATAGCTATAAGAACTCTTCCCATTCATTTGTTTCGCCTAATCAATGCTGATTCTTCGTTTTCAGCGAACTTTCGATCGTATTTGCTACTCTTAGGATTGTTTAATCTGATTAATTTCTCATTTATACTTCGCTTAAGTACGTGGATATTATGACTTCACTTTTCATCTCACCCTTCCCCCTTCCATCATTCCATTACACAGTATCTCACACAGAGTCATATCATTCGTAAACTGTTCTTTTGTGTTAACTTAAAATGCCTTAAGTCACTCTAAAGACAAAAGATCTTGTAGGAAAGTACGTAGGTGAGCTTTCAAATGTTTTTTTTTTCTATCCTCTGACTTTATTCTATTTAATTTCATGCAAGGAAACAAGGAATTTAGGGAATGGGTAATCTTTTGTTGCCTTTTGGCATTTTAAGATTTGTTTTCTTCTCGGCCATCTCTGGTGGGTCATCTGTCGACTGAAATTACTCCTTATTGTGTGTCGAGTGTGGGAGGAACACTCTGCCGGTGATGGTGGACATCGGGTTAGTCCGTAGGACCAGAACCCCTTCCCTCAGCGAGTACGTCCGCTAAGGGGATTGTGTCTTGCCACCTCCCAGGCTTGGCGCTATTTTCTGTTTCAGCCCGTCAATGAACTTGACGTGCCGGCGACCAATGAAAGCTGGGATTGTATAATATAATACACTGGTATACGACAGTTTTATATTTATATTATGTAGAGCGGTCGTTTAGTGTAGAGCGTTTCAAATCTATTTTGAGGTCCAATAGACGATGTATTTTGTTCAAAAACCTGAAAAAGTGGTTGTCTGCAATTCAAATCTACAATAAGTGGCATGAATAAGTAGGGAGAGTTTCTTTATGGTCGTTGCTTATTGATTTAGATGTACATTAATGTTTTAAAGTATAAGGTCTCTGGTTTGTAATTGTTGTTTAAGATTTCTGGCAAATTAATGTCATGATTTTTTTCGTTTTTAATGTTCCCTGTTTAATGTGTTTTACTTATCTTTAATAAAGGTTTTTAACATTTGTTAGATTTAGCTTTTTAATGTTTTTCTTCATAATGTTCCCCTTTTCAAAACAATTAGTTATTTAAACTTGAGTTTGTACTTAAGTAGGGGTATGTACTGCAATTTTTTTATTTTTCTAATAATGCAGATAGCTGCATATTTTCGGTATTTAATTGCAAATTTTATCCAATATCTCTGCATATATAGTGCATATTTTTCAGTTTTTATTGCACATAATTCACAGTCCTAGTGATCACTAGCCACAAAAACGACTGAACCACATTTTAAATACACCCTCATTTTAAAATACATAAAATCTTTTTTTATTTTAAAAAGATGAAATTTCGACTAGGTTTGGTTCTTATGGTGACAATAAAGAGCTTGAAATCGATAATGAAATTTACTTATTTTCAATCAAATTGTTTTAAAAAACGATAAATATGTACATTCTCGATGAAATTAAAAATAAATTAATTGGAAGTCAAAACCATTTTATAGCTTTTTAATCTCAAACTGAAAAAGAAAATGGATCGTCCATTATTTTGTAAACTTAAATATTATGTGCAGATGTTGATAAGAAAAACGAGATTCGTCGTAATGTCATAATTAGTCATGATGATTTATTTAGAAATTAAACACCAACACCGCAACCACAATTCCAGCCCAAGTTAAGTTAACAAGAAATTGAAACAACAAATAAATCAGCGATCAGGCAAAGGTGGAAAGATAAGCACCCTCAACACGATCTGAAAGATCCCTATTACCACCTAACCAGGAAAGAGCAAGTGATAATATTTTGGTTGCATACAGGATACAAAAGTTTGAAATGTAAGACAGCCCTCTATTTGATATTCTTTAGTCATGCAACTTAGTGGCCCACTAAAGGCAACAGATAGGCCCATCTGAACCAATTTTGAGACAAACCACTGTGGAACCAGTGATGATATGAGGAGGACTATCTACTTCACTAATTTACTTCCCAGCTTAACCATCTAAACGGAAAACCGAAGTCATGTGATCACAAGACTACAATATTTAGTATAATGTACTCAATGAATAACGATACCTACATGCTGAATATGTGAGTTTTTAAAAAGATTAAATACTTGTTCCCTAGCATAAATGTAATATTAAAAAAAAAAAAAAAAAAAAAAAAGCTTGAAGATATAGAACGAATAATAACAATGAACCATCAATTCTATTGAAATGTAAGATGCGTTATAGCAAAAAAAGTCCCTACAAGCTACTATATTAAAAAAATAATAGTATTTAAAGATAAAAATGTGGTAATCTTTAAAATCGTCAAACGAATAATATTTAGATATATGTACACTGATCATAATACTCAACACCAGTCCTAAATAATTAAGCTTAATCAACTTATGAAATGAAGTTTAACTTAGTAGTTAAAAAGATTCTTTCAATAACGGCACTTGAATTCTGAATAATTCTGTATTTGTATGATTTGCGTAGAACTTACAACCAAAAATGGCAGGATGATAACCTTATTAGGTCGAATATAAACTGAATCGAATTGTAAAAAATATATAATTGACTTTTAATACAAGTAATACAATATGATCAGAGATGCAGTAAAATCGTTTATGGTGACATTTATTTTTCTCTGTTATCTTTCCAAACTCTTATCCTTACTTTGCTTATTTGTATCATCACTTTTTTATGTATCTGTTCAATTCAATAGGCATTACTACACAATTTTCGCATTTTTTACATTACCGTGATATACATGCCATTATTTATTATCTTTTAGCTCTTATGATATACGTATGTCATTAAATTTAGCAACGAAGAAGACCTACAAGGCAAGTCGAAACGTCGGCACTCCGTTATTTCAGGTGAAAAAACAAAACAAAAATTGAAAATAATTATTTAAAACACCCGAACATTTAAAATGTTATTTTCATTTTTTTTTGTTTTATTATGTGAATAATAAAATTTAATCCATTAATTAAAGTAGACAAAAATGTACTTATTGGACAGTACAACCCAAAAGGAGTAAATTAAGAAAGACCTCGAGAAAAATTTTCATTTCACAGACGACTACACTTCCTTCCTTCACCTTGAGTATTAGGGAAGTGATTAGTATCTTATGGTAAGTAGGTCTCATGTTGGTGTGCAGCTTATAAAAATCCAAATACTTACAATATTATGCAAGTCATTTGGTCATTTTTAATAGTTAAATCATGTAAATATATATATATATATATATATATATATATATATATATATATCCATCACAATTGGGCTATCTTAAGGATTGTAAAAAATTATTCAAAGCAAATCCTAATTCCATCAAATCCCTTTGAACCAGAATCACCTTGGCAGCCAAAGTAAAAAGTCAAGGATTTGTTCCATCATTTGACCATTTATCAAACACTCTAGTTCCTGTATAATGTTACATAATTGGACAATTTTACGGCTATTGATTTCGTCCTCTTCCGGAATCGTCCTGTTAAGAGATCGGTTATTAATATGACAGATTGTCGTAAACGTATTGGTTTTTTATGCATATATAAGAAAATTCAGCTTTTAAGATTTATTTTTAATGTATAATTTATTTCAGCTGTCTATAATATGTCAAAATAATAATAATAATGAAATGAATAGTAAAAATTGGAACAATAATAGATAAAAATAGTATAATAATAAATAGCAGATAATATTACAAACGCAGCCAAGGAGTAAAACATAAATACATATATATCAAATTACTATTACAGTTTATTTTTAATAACAAAGTTGTATGTGTAAATAATGGGTTGTTTTAAAATTAATACAGATTTGTTGTTTTAAAATACAAAAAATAAAATATATGATTTAAAATATCATTAATATATCAAAATACTCTCCATTTATCTTAATAAATTTTTACCTGATAGAGTTAAAAAGCAATTTTCGTGTGGTCATAGGTGATACATCATACCGAGCAATGGCATGTAAAGGTGTACCGATTTGCCAATTTACCATTTGATGAGCTAGGGGATTTGAAAAATTATGTACTATTTCTTCTTTGTCGAATCACTATCTGATAATAGAATTGTCTTAAATTATTTAATAGGTAGTAACACGAAAATTGATTTAAACCCGATCAGGTGTAAATGTATTAAGATAAATGGAGAGTATTTTGATATATAAAAAATATTTTTAATAGTTTATTATATTTTTTTTTAATTTTAAAACCACAAATCGGTATTAATTTTTGAACAAGCAAATATTTACACTTACGACTCGTCTCTCTTGTTCTTCGACGGTCGATTTAGCTGTAAAAGATATACTCTTTAGTTAATAAGTAGATTGTATCCTAGCAGTGAAATGGCGGGTCTAGGGGAAAAAATGTTTATGCCCGTTTGTATGTTTTGTGAAAAAAAAACAATAAAATAAAAAAACAGTAAACCATTACATGCTATACCCCAGGACATGAAAACTTCAAATGATTAATAGAGTCGTTTCTTATTCTGAAACGAATATGCGATCTTAAGTTAAGAAGCGGGTTAAAAGCCACCAGCTCAAATCCAACAAAAAAAATGGACATAAAACGTTTTCTTTCCTGGCCCCCTCTAACACAACAGAGATGAACAAACTTCTCAAGAGATGGATTTTTAAATGGCAAATGATGTGATAAAATACTTCGTTTTTTTTCAGTTACGTCATATAATAACAAAAGTTGAATGACTAATATTGAAATAGATATGTCTTTTAGCAGAAGTCTATATTTTTTTAGCGTAATATTTATTTCACCCTCGAAAATGTGACATTTTGACACAGTTACATGGAGAATATTTTTTGTCATACCTATAACCTTTGTCACTAGGACTTACCTTTTAGGAGCTATATTGATTTGAATGAAAAAAGTCACGTTTGCTTACATTTTCTAGGTGCTGGAACATCTATGACACACTCTAGCTCTGCCGGTGTTTATCAAATTCAAAATATTTCGGCAGTTTCCTGATCAGAAATGTAATGAAAAAAAATTTCTAGTATCATATAAAGTATAGAAATACTTTTATACAACCTTGGTCGCTAGGACTTACCGCTTAGAAAAACCATATTGGTTTGAATGAAAAAAACTCGCGCTTGAAAATCCTGTTTTCTCTCAATTTCATTTATTTCGAATAATCATTAATTTTTAATTTAAATTAATTATTATTATTAATATAAATTTAGTCCAGTCAATAAACACATTGTAGAGTGCATGGAATATGCAATAATTTTTGACTTCGTAGGTTCGATAGGAATAGTTGGAAGGTAGCAGTACGTAGCAGATCAAAATTAAAAGTCATTAAATTTCGTATAAAATTAATCATCTACATATTCGTAGAAATTCCAACGGTTTTTGAGATATACGTTATTAAAAATCGACAACTTTAAAAATAAAAAAAAATGTTTACCTCTTTTTTTGCTAAACATTTTAAGCAAATACCAGAAACGTATATAAGAAATTGAAGTAATTTTAATGCTCTACAATTTTGATTCTGACGTTTTTTCTGAGAAACAATTGTGGAACGTAATAGAAGCAAACGTTTGACAAAAAGTGAGGTGACATTTGTTTTTTCCCGAAAATCACCTATTTTTAATAAAGTATATCTCTTAAACGGTTAGAATTACGACAAATTTATATATCATAAATTTTATAGTAAATTTAACTAGCTTTAATGTTTATTTGAAATATATTTTTCCAGAGTCAACAGTTTTCGAGATACTATGGAAAAACCAAAAAAATGGAACTTCTCCCCTCCCCCCCACCGTTAGCTCACCCCCAAGGGGCGGGGACTTTTAGTATGTTTACCTTCTAACTATTCCTAACGAACCTACGAAGTCAAAAATTATCGCATATGCCATGCACTCTACACCCCTCATTTCAGCACTTATTGACTGGACTAATTGGGAAGACCTGATTATAGATGGACATGATTTGTTTTTCACAGTTAGGGAGAAATTAAGTTGTTTTTTGTGTATAGTGTCTTTTTAATTGGTAGATTGAACGGCTTAGTTAAATAACTAAAACCGAATAAGTAAATGTGCTATCAGAATTTTATAATGAAAAATAATAAAGTCTAAAAAGACTTAAAGAACCTGAAGACTCGTAGTCGACATCTCTAATCTCTGGCCACACAAGCTCCCTTCAACTAACACCATCCATAACCAAATCCCCAAGATCAGTCCTGAACGGAATTTTTCGCCTGCATGTTTCGTTCTACATCTTGGACCTTAACTCAAAACTGATTGTCTTTTTTTAAGATTCGGTATTTAATAATTACACCCTTCTTAAATACATTCTGTTCAACAATCACTTCCAAATCTCTCAGAATATTAGAGAACATAATTTTTCACATTCTATAGGTAATAAAAAAAGAAATATTATATGGGTGAAAAATAATTTTTATGAAAAACATAAAATAAACTTGACAGGCACATATAATCATAATATTGTTCTTCCAGTTTATGACGGGTTTTCATTAAAACTAATATGTTATGTACCTACAATGCATACCCATTTCCATAAAAAATACTTTCTTTTGTATTCCCCCCAAAAAAAACAAAAAAACAATTTGCTCCTTCTTTCACCATTCATGAAAATGTTACATAAATTACATTATTTATAAAATTTGAAAAACAATAGAATATTTTTGCAAACCCGACAACTCACTAAGATGAAAGACATCAACATATTATGCACAACAGAGAGTATTAAATGATATAATAACAACTAAATAACCCATAGTTTAAAAAAAAAAAAAAAATGAAATAATACCAAATAACTAAAATTAATTTAGTATCAATATATTTAGAACGAAAACGATATTACCTCTTCCTGAGGAATGACGGTTGATGAATTATATAATAACTAAATGATATACCTGATAATGATAATGAATATAATAACAACTAAATAACGCATAATTTAAAAAAAAAATGACAACACAGGATCACAAATAAAAAAAAAAAAAAAAAAAAAAAAAATAATACCAAATAAATAAAATTAATTTAGCATCAATATATTTAGAACGAAAACGATATTACCTCTTCCTGAGGAATGACGGTTGATGAATTGAAATATTAATCCCTAAGTACCAAATGTTTTGAAACCGAACTAGGATTCCAAGTTAAAACCAATACTAAAAAAAAAAGAAGAATATAAATTTTATTGCATTTTGTAAAGATAAAAAATAATAATTTGAGTCTGTAATTTAATATTTGAACTTAAAAGTTGATAAGTAATATCGGTTTATCCATTAGTCACTGCTAAGATAAAACCAGGTAAAATACTTATCAGCAAAAAGTGTTATCTAACAAATAATCTGGGTTTGTGGATAACAGTCAACATCGGTTTGGATAAACTTAAAATGAATTTTACATGATTAAACTAAAACCAATATAATACAAAAAATGTTTCTTCAAAACATTTTATTTTTATGGTAAAGAAAAATAATAATTTTTTCAGTGCCATGAACAATAATTATCCCGTTTAATAAACAAAATTAATAAATTTTAAAATAAAAGCTAAATGTTACATTTTCAATATTATCCAAAATATAGCATTGCATACTTTGTCAGATCTTAAAATAGCATCTGTCAGATGCTGTGTCTTAAAAATTAAAAAAAATTAAATCAAATACAAATGTAACCTTGGAGAAATCTACGGAATTGGATGAATATGATTTCACAATTAACATAGAATGATAATAGAGATTATAAAATATTTCTAGAGGAAAACATGAAGCACACTAAAATAAGCCCAAACGGGTAAATTAAAATTGTCATTAAAAATTCTAACATCATATTGATTTAAATTAATTCATTATTTAAAACAAATACTGATCGTAAAAGAAATTTTTAACAAATATATATTTATCAAAACTGTATAATGAAATACATGTGGAATTGCAAGAACTTTATACAATAGGAATTGAAATATATTTATCCGGCGATTATAGTTCAGGTAATAGCAATGTGACTGTGAAAATAGGAATGCAAAGGGTTCAATAATACCGGATTTCGAAAAACAAAAATTATGTATTGTGCTTTCGGGAATGGATTTCCAATCCATTCAATTTATATTTAAATATGGATGATGGAATTAAATATAGATATGGATTTCCAATCCATTCAATTTATATTTAAATTTAATAATTTTCTTTATTAAACGGGATAGTTATTGTTCATGGCACTGAGAAAATTTTAATTTAGCATAAAAATAAATTGTTTTGAATAAATATTTTTTATGTTATATTGGTTTTAGTGTAATCATGTAAAATTCATTTTAAGTTTGGTTCATAAAATTCGCCGCATTTCCAATAACAAAAATTAAGTGTTGTGCTTTCGGGAATACGCAAGGAATTGTAGAACGATATGTAGATAGGGGATAGTGTCAAAGTGGATCTTGGGGATATGGGTTTTGATGAATTGGGATGGAGAAGGTAATGGTCATATGTCGGTGGTGTTGGCATCGAGCCTTCGGGTTTCGAAGCCTATTTATTTATTTATCTATTTCAAACGAAATTCGTCAAGCAAACATGTGTATTCTGAGGTGGAAATGAATTATGATGGATAAATGGATTAACGATATTAAAAATCAAAACGTATTTTTTTTTACTAACTGCAACATAAGCTATAAATTCATCAATAGTAATAACACTATATGACAGAGGCTCCCAACCTCTCAGAAAGAAAAAAAACCCGAATAATTTAGGTCTTCGAAAGGTTCTCGACAGTCATTATAGTTTAGTAACGACTGAATTAAAATCGTCTTTTAACGACCTTGGACTTGAAATTCCGCAAGACCTTGAATATACAGGCTACCACTGCCTTGAGTTATATCCGCTCTGAAACCACTGTTACTCTACAGATTCTCTTAAATGTTATAGTAATTTTAAAAAGACAGTGAGAGTAATATTTTTATTGTTCTGGGAACTCTTACATTCTTACAATTACACATACTATTAAGGGATATTAATTATTTAAGAATTAATTCAACATTTTTCGGAAACTATCCTTTACATCATAAGAAAGAAACATCAAAATAGAGTTGTTTTAGTTGAGTCGTCTATAAGATCTTCAGATTCTAAATAATAGTCCATCATAGCGGAATATGTTTTTTCCGCTTTTTCTAAAATAACTCAAAAAATAGCTATATACAAATTTAAGCAGGATAAAATTTTCAACATTTATTACATATAAACATTTTTTCGCCGATCAGCCGTTTATCTGCTAGAGCATCGCGAAACACAAAATCTCAGCAAATCGTGAATCACAAGGAAATCATAAAGAAATTAGTTTTCTCATGCTAAAATTGAGCATATAGGATAATAAAGATAGCATTGTGACATAAAAAGTTTTTGAGTTATTTTTGAAAAAAAGGGATAACAATCATTTTCACAGGTTTGTTTTTGTTGTTTTTTTTAAATAAAACGTATTTCCTGTTAGAACTTCTGTTGGTAAACATCAGATTCGTGTTCATCATTCCAAAAAAAACCAGCAAAATCAAAAATTTCCTTATTAGGCTCTTTTGTTACACAAGCTGCCTGGACTGCTAGACAAGTGTTCAAAGCTCCTAATTAACTACAGGAGAATTATTTATTATAGCTTTTATTTTACTTTTGGTAAAATCCTTAACGCTCCTCACTATTTAACAAACAAACCTCTGGATAAAGATATTAATGTTCCATAAGTTGCTGATTTGACCCAAACCAGATCCTTCTTCTTTGATAGGAAACTCCATACCCACTTAAATCCACTATTCACTCAACTTGTTTTACTCTCAATTCCCAATAATCCTCCGGGGCCTTTAAAAAGAAGATGACCAAGAGGCTTTCCAATGTAGAACTTTTATTGACGATCTAATAGTGAGAAGCACTTTACATGGTATTGTAATGATCTCTTCAGATTTACTTGTATATAATCTATACAGTGGTAAATATCAATAAAACGTTTGTTAAGAAATTGATGGTATCATTAACAATGATTTTATATGATCAGTTTGATTGGTATGATAACTCTGGATTAAATATCAAGGTCCAGTAATTCTGGATAGCCAATGTTTAACTAGGACATTTTTATATGCCGCTTATCAGAAGTTTAAACCTTCTGGCAGCATCTTTAGCTGTTATACGCTATTAAAATTTGACAGTGGTACGATATATCACATTCTTTCATATATTTAAAATTGCAGAAATAAAATTCTTCAATTTCTTTAAGAATTCGAGCTAATATCAAAACACAGATATTCACAGACAGTCCAATGACATACCCGAAAAGAGATTAATTGTACCAACCAAATTCCCTCCAAAGAAAGAAAAAATGTAAATTTTATTTTATCAATTCAACACAGACCTAATTGCTCAACAGTTTGAAAGGTTTAAAACAAATCCCTAATGTCTAATATGAAAAAATACAAAATAAAAAATGTATTTTCTTTAGACCTTAAAATAAGAATCACAACATCAAAATCTGCATTTAGAGAAACAAATAATTTTGCGTTCACATTTACTATACAGATCAAAGAAGAGACCCCAGAATCGGGTGAGATTTGATACACCCTTAACTTGTGTCAAATAAGAGAATATTTGCAGTATAATTTTTTAAGATCCTACTACATTGAGATCCTCTTTACTAAGGAATACAAATTTTGGTTACTTCTTAAATTTTTTGTACTACAAATAATGCAATGAAATGAAATGAAATGAAAATGAAATGAAAAAATAATCTTTATTCTGGGACGTATTGTCCCCTAAGAATAACAAAATTGTGTCATAAAATAGTACAATGGTCTGGCATATATATTTTCATACAAAGGTATTTATATATGAGGAACAATAGACATGCAAATACAGTTAAGTAAATAATTGTCTAAATAACTTTAGTAAATAAGATAACATAAGAAGGATAAATGAAATAATACTAAAAATAAATAAAATAAAATAAATAAATAACCCTGAGAAAATGAGAAAAGATATATACAGAGAATGAACTATGTCTAAATGTACATTGGATGAAGAAAATATTTACAGAGATAACGATATATACTTGTACACACTGCCTTCATTCACTTATACCTCTATACACCCAACCATACACATATGATTTGTCGATAGATAAAATTTCTTTGTTTAGGAAAAACATTTAAAGTAAAAAAAAAAAATATTAAAATTAAGAAAAAAGAATTTTTATAAAAAAATAAATAAAATGGTTATTTACCGATGTGGAACAAATAAAAGAGTATTATTATATGAAAGAAAATTTATGAGTCAATTCACCGGTATCAAATTTATTCGATGTATTACATATTGTGGAACCATTTATTTTATTATTTTCTTTCTTTATATCTAGTTAGTAGTAATGTATATAGTCACTTAATTGTAATCTAAATTCTTAGAATAGAAGTAATTTTCTTTATTCCTGTACCTACCCAATGTAAACTATGTTATTCTTGTATGAATTTGTCCATTAAATTTGTTTTTCTATTTTAAAGCCTACTGGATTTTTCAATCAGTTAACTATACAGAAAGACAGCGTATCAATATAATTCCTAATGAATTAAAATTAGAAAAACAACAAGTTTTTATCTCCTTCATTTTGTAAAAAACAAAGACAGAATTGGGAAAACACAAAATTATTTTTATTTTATTTTACTCTTTCAATAAGATTTCTTAATAAAGTTCTTAGTAGGAAAATATTATTTAAAAAAAAAATATAAATGAGCTTTTTAGGCTCTCACGATTGAAGAGGTTATGCTAGTTAATAAATGAAGTCGAAAAAGTAAATTTTTATGGAAATAGGATTTAATGTTTAAAATTTATTTTCAATTTAAAAAATATTACGAACACCATCACTACGGTACAGCATACATATATTATATTAAAGGAAAAATGTAAGACTAGAAATGAATATGAATGAAAACAAATGAATATTGGTCTGTCACTAATTCTGAGATTAAAGGAATATATTAGCGCAGATAATAAAAATTGAAAACTTTTCTTACTGCTACCAAATTTGCTTGTTTAGGCTAATTGAAATCAAAGTCAAAATATTATTTTCTAAAACTGCCTGTTTTTCATTTCGTTATGGACTGTATAAAACTCATACAGTTGCCACATTCCACAATTACAGATTACGCCAAATATTTTAATCTTACCTTATATTTTCAACATTTATAATTACCATTTGGATTACTAGCGAAATAGGAAGTCAACGAGAGAGAAAGGAAAAGTCGTGTCTCTGAACGTTGTGCATTGAGGAATCAAGGACATTTCTACAACATGGTAAGGCTACGCGCCGAAAGGCACTTCCCTTCACTTGGGTAGGAAAAGATTATCTTTGGGGTTTGTAGGTAAATCCCAAAAATGTGGATTGGCCTTAAATGATATTTGATAAAGAGATCTGTATTATACAGCTCCTTCAAAGCGATTATTAAAATAGGTCTAATTACTGTCATGTAAATGTTTTTGTAACTAATCGGCATCATAGAGCGTTGGTCCAGATGGTGTTCAGGTAGCTGATCTGTTCAACAAGGATTAGTAGAACAATAGTAAGTAACATTAAGAAGAAGTCAAAAAGTGGTTCAAGATAAAAGCACGGTACAGGATTGTTGAATAAAAGTACCCGAAGAATTAGAAATAAAGTCAAATGGAACAAAGGTAGTACTACAATTATTAACATAAATGGCTTCCTTAAGGAATAGCAGCAGGGTTCATATAAAGTGAGTTTAAAGATTTTGAAAGATAGATTGACAAGGATCACCGTAGTAGGATCATGTACAATTTCCAATAATAACTTTTTAAAAAAGAGTTTTTCAATTTATTATAAAAAGTAAAAAGAAAACGTTATCAAACTTCTCATGTCATAAAACTACAAGTGGTTGCAAACAAATTCTTTTAAATAGTTTATTACTTTATTGTTGGAAGGTGTATTAAATTTCATGTACTTTACCGTATCTTAAATTTACGAGCCTTTATTTTATTTCTGCCTACTATATTGTTTACATTCCACAAGAATGTGTTTTATTATAACAATTTTTTGACACATAGTATTTTGGATGACTTTAACTTATAACTTCTTGGAGACTGCGGGTGAATACAGAGTCGATAAATCGTAATTTCATCGTCAATTGTGTATATTGAAATATACAGTTTTAAAATTTCCAAATGAAACAGGATTAATTTTTTTTTTTCTATCAAAGAGAACTCATATAAAAAACACCTTTCAAAAGGCGTACACGCTTCGTCGACACTATGTAAAAAACTAAAGAAAATGATAAACTTTTTTTTTTATTTCGTTCGTTCACCGATGTATTCTACAAGCCCTTATAAGTGAAATTTCCCATCTGATGGGCAATTTGAAGACCGAAATCAGTAATGTAATTTTTACAAATTTCTAGCATTTACAACAAGGTAGTACTTGTAGAAGACAGAGGTAAACGAAGGAAATAAAAAAATGCGTTTTTTTCACATTCGTTGGTTTTACATACTGGTGACGATATGAAATAAAACATTGTTTTCCAATACAGTGAAAACTGATAACTCATGAGGAGGATAAAATCATTTGGCGTTATTTTTAAACAAGATTGTGCCGAGTTAAAAAAAAAAAGTGAACTTACAAGATGTTTCCTTTTTTTTACAAACAAATTTATAACAAATACGAAAGAAAGAGCTATAAAACTAAAAAGTTGGCATTTCGTCGTTGAAACATTTAATGCTGATTAATGTGATAATTTACTAGTAATTACAAAATTCGGAAGCCAGTCCACATAAGAATTCCCAAGCAGTTTGCTTCAATCAGAGGTTACCTTAATTTTAAAATTCGATAATATGCAGAATCAATAATATAGATATATATTTTTCTATCTATCGGCGAATCGTCAGAACCAGCTGCTGGTTATATAAAATTCTAGAAAGAATGATGAATTTAAAATTTATTTAATAAATACAAGCGGACATTATATGTGTTTATTGTCATGGCAGATCCACTACTGACTACTTAATACAAATGGAGTCCGAAGTACAATACGCGTTCTATCAGAAACAGGAGACAATGCATATATTTTTTTATATCCATAAAACCCACCTAATCCGTTACTCAGAAAATTGCTGTCCTTGAATTTCAAAGGTAACCTCTTCATATTTATTCATAACTTTTTTTTCCCGTTTCAGAATTTAAGTAAAGTTACAGTATCAAATAAAGGTGAACAAAGGAATGGAATTCCACTAGGTTGTGTATGGATCACAACACATTTCACACCAGCATGCGACACACATTTCAATGACATGCGACTAGCCAAGAAACTCTGAACATGTGAGGGCGATGTTTTTTGTATTTTTGTGAACTATTCATAACTTGACGACCGAATAGCGCAATACCATGGTCGACCAGACGTGAGCCAGTTATCGCTGTTTATTAGTGCAAGTGAGTGCGTAAGGAAAGTTATTTTGTTTTAAATACCTGACTGAAGAACAAGCAAACACGAATCTAAATAATAACTTACATATTGACAATCAAAGAACAATTTGTATAGTCTATACTGGAAGAGACGCAAAACGATCAAAACATATATACATAAAATATAAATTTATTCTAGAAAAAGTAACACAATATAGTATCATACTTAAATTTTGCCCCACGGAAGAACAAAGAGCTGAAATGTTTACAAAGCCCTATTTCTACCTATAAAAGAAAAATCCCAGTAACTCACTAATTCTCGTTGACCAATGGACGCAACCTCAGGTATTGAGGAAAAAACGAAATTGGTTCCCTTTAATAGAATAATTACTCCTCAAACATAAAAACTTTTCCTATACATTTGTTTCCCTATACATATAATTTTTTAACCACCATTACCCACTTCTACTCTGAACTAATGGTTTTATGGTATTGCTCGTTCTCTTCCTGACAGTGAAATGATAATATTTTGTTTCTTATTTAGTTCTTATTATATTTAGTTGGCATAATAAAATAATATATTGTTAATTTTAATCATTCTTAATTTTTATTCGACTGGTCCCTCTTAATAAAACTACAAGTTACATGTACAGAATTACTGTTAATTCTCAGGATTGATAATTCGTTATAAAATGAAACTAGGTATAACATTTATCAACGACCAAAGAAAATAGAACAAGAACAAAAGTTCAGCAACTGAAGGTGCTTTATCAGAACCGGTTGGGAAAAACCGAACTACCATGCTCAAAATACATTAAGCGATTATCAATTCCAAGATGGGTTATAATTGTTTTTTTTTTAATATATGAAGCAACCACAAAATCAGCATTGCTCAGGTCGATTCTGTTAACCATTCAAAATAAAAAGCAACATGATTTAATAGTATCATACAACATTAAGTTCTGTCATGTTTAGTCTAGGCACCAAATCTGGACAACAACCACTTTTATCTGTCATAACTCAGTAGCAATTAATCGCTAACCATACTATTCTTACAAATCGCCCATCCCCTCTTATAGTAGTTACATGTAGCTCTGAATGTTCCGTAAAAACCAAACGACCTATGTCCCCGTATCATTAGTAGATCCCTCTTGGTTCAACAACTCAAATAAAATATTGTTATTAAAACATATTACTCACTTCCCTGAACCCCAAAAAAGTTTTCAACTATTTACATTTACTAAATAAAACACAAATGCATCGGATTACTCGTTAACTGAACAGCAGTTAATCTTCCCAGACGGGTCCAAATCTCATTTTTCCGCTACATCAGTATAATACCGGGAATTCAACATATAAGACTAAGCCATGTCCGTTTTGTAAGGTCTTTATAGTAAAAGTTGATCGATAACAATGGTGATCCTCTACTGCAGTTCATTTAGTTTAAAAAAACTATCTATCGTATATGATTTACTAAGCACTAACAAACATATATAAGTGTAGAAGACAGAAATAAAAGTCAGTTAAAACAACATAAACTCGCTCTATCAGATTGTGGAAGGGATTTACTTAAAATTTGGTGGTGCGCTGAAGGAGAAAATACAAACGGAATGAGCAAAGTATGCACGCTCATATTGCCCCCTAAGCAAACAAATCTACAAAGAGAGGCAGTGGTATTATTTGAAGGGCGGAGTGATGTTGATATAAAGTTGTATTTATTTTTTTATTTATTTCTGATTTTCCATCTTACCTGATGAAGGCCATCAATGATATGGCAAAAACATTACTAATATATTAAAATTTTGTTTGTTAATATCATACCTACATTTATTTGATGGATTTCTCTTCACATCCTACTGTGTATAATGTTCATTTAGTCATTCAACGTAGCTCTCCAATGGTAATAAGCATTGAGAAATTTTTCAATTCTCAGCAGTGGTATAGAATAAGCCGTCTTCACTGGAAACTATAAAAGCATTAAAAAAAGACCCACCTCCAAGTAATCACTAAAGACGTTCCTCCAAAATCCGAACATAGAATGACAAACTCACTATAAATAACATTTCCGAGGAATGGTCGTTTCACAGAATAAAATTAAATGAAATAGGATACCAATTAGCGTGGCAGTGGCCTTGGGGTGGGATAGTTGTGGAGTAGACGCAGTTATTATTTCTTTCCTCATCAAGGTGAACCTATTAATACAAATACGAAGATAAAAGAAAGAGAATAATAGAAAAAAATGACACCAAAGACCAAAAATTTTACGCTATATTCAAACTATAAATTAATTTACTAACTACCTTCCGAACTTAAAAGACAAGAAACTACTCGTAGTTTCCGACTACTCTAACATTTACTAGACAAACGTTGAATCTCCCAATAAATTACAAAAGAATTATTTACTTAACAATAATTAGAACCATTTGGACATGCGGAGTTGAGCTTTGGGTCTCCACTAAACTAAAGATTAAGGTAAATGAATCTTGGAAATGCGAAACTCTACGATCTATGTGTTCCCCCTAACACAATATACACACATATTATTTCACTTCTAAGTAGGAAACAGCAGAAACCAGCATAAATCAAACGCTTGTTAGCAAACTGAATCCTTATTAGTCCTGCATTAGCGGAGGTAAATCAAAGCATTAAAACCTCAATGTATATGACCTCAAATTACAAAACAGAAAAATATCCAGGAGACAGTTATAGAAACACTAATCATAGAAGTTAACAATTTATACAATAACAAATATAAAATATGGTATAATTATGTCTTAACTTCAATAATAATCTTGATTTAATAAATACGTTTTCCAAACTAATAAAGCTTGGTTTTTTGGGGTTATAAGTGGGTGATGAGCACGTATACATCGTAATGTATTAGTCATAAAGAATTTTTTTAAAAATAATTTATTCATCCGCACCTGCCTATAATAAAAATTGAAAATTAGCGTAATGTATGAGATAGCAAAGTTATTTAAAGTGACTTGGGCATGACATGAGGAAGAACGATATCCAGCTGTGACTTTTCCATGGCAATCATTATGAAAGTAGATCTCCTATCCACCTTCTTTTCTGTCTTATTTTTGTTTCCGGGTACACTTTATATATCTATATATTTTATGTATATGAGATGTATTTTGTAAGCCAATCTTCTTGGAAGGTAGAATTGGCCAAATAACCGTGCTTTATTTCTCCCAGAAAAAAAAAGAATAAAATATTGCTACAGTTTCTAGTAGTGGGTTGCTGTGTCCTCGTAAAATTTGGTAGAATAGTTTGTTAGTCCAGTCAATGGCTTGAAAAATGGTGTAGAGTGCGGCATGCAAAACATTACTATTTACTAAATTATTGCGAATTAAATTCTCTACATCTTTTATTATATACACATTTTTCATATTCTTTACCGTTTCCGAGATATACGCTTGGAAAGCGTGAAATTTTACGAAAAAATAAATTTCACCTCACGTTTTCTGGTAAACATCCCTCCATATCTTCTAAAACGTTCATCATAGGACAAAAGTCTTTATAAATAATATTGCAGAAATTCAAATTTCCTTTAAAATACACATATATATGCAAATTTATCTTCGACCTGTCAAAAGTTACATAAATTTTAACGTCCTTGATAAAACACCAAACGTCCTTCACATTTGCCAAGCATATATCTCGGAAACTGTAAAGAATATGAAAAATTTATAAATAATAAAAGATGTAGATAATTTAATTTGCAATAATTAAGTAAATAGTCATGTTTTGCATACGACGCACCGTTTTCGAGATATGAGCGCATAACCAAAAAAAGGAACCTTTCGCATCCTCCCCCCCCCCATCTGTTCTCAGGCCCGAAAACTCCAGGACTTTTAGTATGTTTACTTCCAAGCTACCCTGAACATGTTTCCGAAGAAAAACTTTGGATTACAAAGAACGCCCTCTATAACCCTTCATTGACTGGACTATTGTAGTGAGTTTGTATGTATAACTAACCGTTGCTATATGTTGTCAGCATGTAAGTTGTGTTGGCAACGTACTTAAGGGCTTCTATGATAGGCCTAAGTTCTTTAATTGAAAGGTCTGCAGTATTTGTAAGTGCATTTTATTTCAATACCAAAACTCTAAGAGGCTTAAGTCCAAACTGATTTTAGTAACTACGAATAAGTAGCCATTTTCTATTTTAGTTTTAACTTTGATGGTCGTCTGAGTAATGGGTACAATGGGGCAAAAGTTAACGAAAATTTAATATAAAATACATTCATTCACTATACTAGTGTGTTCCAATTCTTTCACAATTTTTAAAACTAAAAATCTTAAAACTTATTAATCATAAAACTATAACAATGAGTAAACCAATAAAACTTTATTTTTTGATAACTTTCATTAAATATAAAAAGTATCTGTACAATTTTTCGAAAGTAATTAGGATTATTTTTGTCCATTTTATTCTTTTTTTTTCCGTGAGAAATAAATTACGGTTATTTAGCCAATTTCGCCTTCGAAGAATGCGCTGGCTTACATCATTCATATACATATAAAAAATAAAATAAAATAATAATAATGTTTGGAAAGTAATTAGAATATGATAGAACATAAAAATAATTTTATTTTGGGACCACTTCTCTTAAGAATAACAAATAAGCACAGAAATAAATACAGTTAGTCAGTCACATCAGTACAACCATTACTGATTAAATAAATGGAAATGAAAAAATAAGCATTTTCAGATAACATTATATGTACAGATTTTTTTCCCTGTTCCAATGTAACTTGTTCGACAAAAGTCACAAATTAAAAATAAAGAGCAATCCTCATGATTAGAGACCGGATTCCCGTGCTGATGCACGTAATCGAAGCACATTTTAGGTTCTAAGTACACGAAACCGCACTTTTGTATGTGTCAAAGTTTTTGGTTTATGGTAACATCTACCTATATTATTTTTCAGGGGAAAAAAAAATCCATGGTTTCCATTTATTTCTTTGAAATAGTTAATGAAATAGTATAACCTTGAACAAAGAATTAACATTCATAGAATTTCTAATTTGATTTTACTTCACCTCACAACCTAATCTCTCATATTATTTTTATTCTACAGTAGTTTGGTTCGGTAAACAAGTACAAGCGATAGTGAAATTGCCCAAAGTGAAAGCCAAGCAATCGTCAAAAATTAGCATTTGGATGAAAACATATTCAGAATTAAAATCAGACAGTATAAGCATTTTTTGCTCTTCTTGCAATAAATCAATTGGTTCCGATCGAAAATCACAAGTGGATGCTCTTTGCAACTCAAGTAAGTACATTAAATCTTTCCGTAAGAAGCACACGATAGCATTTCACCATTCCCAACATCTTTTTATTTTAATAGGTGGGCACACAGTTAACACAGTTATGGCACAAATATCCAAGCAAGCTCCCAGCAACCTTTACTCATACAAAGTTGCTAGGCATTAGACAAAACAAACTTTTTTTACCAATTTATATTACACCACGCTCGTTTCCAATAATTCATTCAATAAATGGAGAAGATGATCAGGGATGCAGTCAAAAAGGAACACCACGTCTAAGTAGGAATACTTTAATACATGCCAACGTTTCGACCTGCCTTGCAGGTCTTCTTCGGAGCGAACCACACTGGTGAGGAGACGAATGATAACTCAACAGTCAACTTTTTCATTCAATAAACTACCGTCCAAGCCCCTGAACTTTGTTTTGCAAAAATAAACTTAACAAAAATTTCTGACGAGGGCAGCTTAAGAAAAAATTATCTTGAACACAGTTGTAAACAATCTCTTTAGGAAAGCGAATAGAAAACAATTATATTTACATCATGATAGATTAACCTAAAGACCACCAGGGATTTAGAAGGTTGAATTGCACGTTTGTATATGTGTTTTATTTGCATTGAGAGTTTGGCTAATTTTTATTGAACGTTATTACAATTTTCACTGCAAAAAATCCGGCCTTTGCTCACGATATACAGGTAGTAATGTGTTAGACTCGTAACAAATATTCGTTTAATTAACACAATGTATACCAGATATGGGGTCTTTTTTACTTTAGCCATTCCAGTTACTTTTCTAAGTAACATGCGATCTAGATAAAATAACAGTTTCTATGAGATAATCTAACTACCATATGACCATTTATATTCAGTATTACGTTCACAATATACAGGTAGTAATGTGTTAGACTCGTAACAAATATTCGTTTAATTAAAAAAGAGGACGGCTTCACAAAAGAAGGTGTATACCAGCCTGATATGGGGTCTTTTAGCCATCCCCAGCACCAGAAAGGCTGCAGTTACTTTTCTAAGTACACATGCGATCTAGATAAAATAACAGTTTCGTCTATGAGATAAATAACTACCATATGACCATTTATATTCAGTATTACAGACAGACAATAATGGATAAACCACCACCTTGGGCGGAGGATTTAAAAACCTCCATCACCACACTGACACAACAGATTACCAGACTTATAGAACTATTCTCAGGATTATAGGGTACAACATTACAGTATGTACTGCACGTTCTAGTTATCATTTTTAACCTGCTTAGTTTAAATATGAATCTTCTAAAACTTAGCAAGTTACTAAAATCAGAAGAAATAGCTTTCCAATACCTAAAGAGATGTGGATTACAGCACAGAACGAGAAAATGTATATTGTTTATATACGCCTGGGATAATGAGTACGCAACCACTAAATTTTGTAAAAAAGAATTAAATGTGTCTTCCAAGACTATAACAGACTGGAAAAATATGTTAAGGGAAGTTTGTGCCATGGATATATTACAAAAACCTATGATAATTGGTGGTGAAGGGTTGAACGTTGAAATAGATGAAAGCTGTTTTTCAAAAAGAAAATACCCAGTGGGGAAAGTGTGCCCAAATCAACGGGTTTTTGGAGGTGTGTGTGTGTGTGTGTGTGTGTGTAGGTAGACAAGAGAGGTTTTTCTTTATGCAGTGCCGAACAGAACAGCAGCAACATTAACGGAATGCATTAAATATTCTATACACTCTGGTACCACATACTCCGACTTATGGAGGTCTTATAGAGGTATAAAAAAACTTCCAGGTATGAGGTACAGTCATTCTACTGTCAATCACAGTGAAAACTTTGTCGACCCTAATACATATAGTCGCTATGGGCCATTGTAAAAAGAAGAAATGAAGAAGCCTGTTTGATTCCTACTTATGTGAAGTTGTATACAGGAGAAGGTATAAAAAAAGGGATATTCTTGAATGTATCTTGGAATCATTGAGAGACTATTGGCCTCCAAAATGAAAAATTTCTATGAATTTATAAAAAAATACCTACTTCGATTGTTTTTATTCAAATATTTTAAATAAACAATTTTTTAACATATGTTCTTCACTAATATTAATTTAATAATAAGATAAATCACTGTTTTAGAAAAAAGTAACTGGGATGGCTAAAGTAAAAAAGACCCCAGATATGATAATATAATAAAGTGACTAAGTATTATTTTTAATTTATATTTTTCTGTACTTCTTAAAATACAGAAATAGATTTGTCTTAAATTAAATTAGTTTATCAATTTATATTTATTAAAGAAATAATCCTCCGGTGATCAAGTAATAGAGTTAGTGAAGCAAGAAATCAACTTGACCACGTGTAGTGCCGGTCAATTTAACCGGCAAGAAACCAATCCAATTTATATAATTTCTGACTAGCTAAATCATAGCTGATAGCAAAGCTATATAATTAGACAGCTTTGCTAATAATGTTAATATTAAGCCCATACTAAACAATGTCTAAGTCTACAGATATTTTGATATTAGCCCACTAAATCAAGAACTAAAAGCCAGTCGATATGAAAAAAAATTCATTTCAACCTGTAATTTTCATGAAAAATTGCTGAATTATTATATATAGATATTTTCAAAAACTTTCCGGATTTCACCTCACGGCTTCAAACAAGAATAAAAATAAGAGAGTTAAAGCTATGAGAACTTAATAAATTGATAGAGCACAGTTATACTTGGTTAATTAATGTGGATCCTTAATCAACGCTGTAATATAACAAAGAAAATTGAAACAATTGTGGCCACTAATAATACTGATGATTATAAAAAAAATAATAATTTGATGCCACGACCATTTTAGTAAACTTTAATTAATATCAACAATTTTTTAAGGGATCTTCAATTATGTATTTAAAAAAAATATTCCAGCTTAGTACTATAACAAACACAACCACTTCTGTTTTTCTAATAGTTTCAATCAAATGTAGTGAGGCATATTTATAACATAGACAATTTTTAATTTTTACGACAAATTAATCAATTGATGACTTATGGATGATTTTTATTATATAAATATGTTTCCATTGAGAAGTATAAGATTTTACATAAATGAAAAAATATGTCGCTTGACTGCCATGCTCCCTGGTTCGAGTCCGGCCGAAGGCAGCAAATTTATTTTCTGTTATATCGTCCGTGGCTCGACTTCGAGATCAGGAGACCATCCTTGGGCACACCCAGCCTCGCTAAAGTGGGTACCCTGAATTGGGAAAAAACCCTGGCGGTCGAGCGACTATTCAGGCCAAATCACCTCCTTTAACAACCAATGGCCGAGGAACAGTACATCCTTACCTAAGTACTGAACCCAAGACCCTTCATTGTCAGTAGAGCAGGAAAGAAATATGTTTTTGTTTTTTTTTGGTCCAAAAATTACTCGTCACCTATCTCTGATCTGTCATTTTTAGAAGTTTACATGTAAAGTCTGAGGATTTTTCAAAATTTGTTTCGCCTATGAACTATAAAGTTAATCTAATTTCGTATATTGTCTTATGAAGCAGGATTTTACCGGTCATTTCTAATGAAACTTTATATAAAAACAATAATACCTAAGATTATACACTTGGTAGAAAACTCCACCACATTAAAAATCAGAGAATGTGAGCTATAGTTTTACTAATTAACATACAATTATAATGGTTAATTTACGATAAACGCTGATGAAATGGTCATAATATTTAAAAATAATCAAAAGGAGGAATAGAATATATGAACAAACAATTAACCATCGAATGAATAATGTTAAAATAAATAAAAAACAAACATAACTAATGATCAAGTAAATTAGCGATGTAGATACCACATATCTCATATCTCCCTTCCACCATCCCTTCAAACCGAAATACACTAGAATAGCAATGACGCGATCCTCCTATCTACGTCTTGGTCTACCCTTCGGACGTTTACCCAACGACTCGAAACTGATTATCAATTTTGGAAATCAGTCATTATTAAGTCCAACGACTCTAGACTCTATACATGCCTATTTAAACCTCGCGCTGTCAACACTTTCTTAGATTTAAAATTTGCAATTTTTATATCTTTCCCAGCTCTTTTGACTGACTGGTTGAAAAAAAGTATGGAAGCTAAATTTTTCTTAATTTTTTTTATTTGAATTTTTAATTGTATGCGATAATACTTTTTGAACATTTTATTTTAATTTACTATCTGTACATTATATAAGAGACCTTTACCTTTATCGACCAGCTGTAAAACTTTTTTAAAAATGGTCTTGGCTTGTTTTGGTATTCTACGGCTCATTTTTACACTAATCTATAATGGTTACATATGACTATGTTTATATGTACATGTGATCTACATCTATATTAAAGGATTTAATATATATCTTCTTAGATTTCCAAGTGATAATTTAGTCATATAAAGAAGAACTAATATTTTTTAATGAATCAGACAAATAATAATTCCTGAATCGCCTCGCGTAGGGGAAATGTAGTAAGGATATTTCCGAGATCCGGGTTCATTTAAATGTTTTTGACTTCGTTTGGTAAAAAAAAGTGGTTTGTAAAATGTTGTCCTGCCGTCGGGCGGTCAATTAGATGGCACCTGGTTTTATTTTATTTTATTTATGTATGCATGCTCTTTTCTAAAATATGATTAAAATATTGGCAGGAAAATTTAGTTCGTATAAGGTTTAGCTATGACCTGCCATTGGTTCAAGAATCAACATAATTTTTTTTTTTTTGTAATTATCTTTTTTTTTCATATTTCTTGAAATACTTGAAAAACACCAATATTGTTCAATCATAAAATAGTAACTTCCATATTCCACATTTACATACCCTGATTTGAAATGTTTTTATTAGATTAAATTACAAGCAGAAAATGGACATTTTTCATATCCAGTGTTATCCTTGATCCACTAGGTAACCATGCATCGAATGATATTCTTATTTAATACATAAATTGTGGAGGATAGTCCGGATGAAATCGAGTGAAAGAAGATTTAGAACTAAGCGCAAACTCATTGTCAAGTATACCTATAGGGTATTATTATAAAATTAAAATCAATAAAATTTTCAAAATACAATATAATGAATTTTCATCGTTAACAACGTAAAAAAAAATCTGAGGCGGACTACACATCGCCGTTCATTGGTTTAGGAATACCATCACTAAATGGTAAACTAAATATTTCGGGAATAATATAAATTGCATTAATACGAATAATACACCAATGTATATATCCTCATTAAATAATAAAATAATAAATAATTCAGAAAAAAAAAAGATGTTAATTATAAATTGTATTGTTTACTTACGGACAATTTATTCTTAATCATAGTTTTTCTTTTGCACATCATCCTATCAAAAGGTCTAACTCAAACAATACATAACAAAAATGTAAAAATAGGAAGGGGGATAAATAATGTAAGACTAAACTAAGCAAGATCCAATCTAAAATTTTAAATGCAAACACTCTGAATAAAACCAAATATATTCTAAATGAAATGATGCGTGGAGATGCAAAAGGGGGTAAATCGCCCACCCTTCAAAGTTTAGATTGAGTGTATGTGTACGTGTGTTTCCAAGTCATCGTAGGTTCAAACTTTGAAGGGTGACGATTTACCACCTTATTGAGGACGCTAACTAAAAAAATTAAAAATAATTAAAAGTGGATTTACCCCCTTTTGCATCTCCACGCCTCAAATATGAAATTAATATTACTAACTTTTTGTTTTACTAATTCTTTTAGAATGTGCAATATACACACACCATTTCATACACGTATACGCAAAATCAATTTCCTAACTATGACCACCATTCCCTAAAGTAATTTGCATGAGAATTATTACATATTAATTGGTGCATTAATCAGAAAATAGGTTAACAATAAATTTATTACAAATGGTTTAAGAGAGTCAATACTTTTAGTTATACAAGACATATACTTATTAATTATTGATTTAATCATTTTTCACACAAAGAATTACATTATCAGGTAAATGAGGAAATTGAAATATTCCACCTTCAAATATATTTCGTATAAATTTAAAAGAAGTATACAATGCCTCTGGTTTGAGGAGCTCCCAGAAGTAGTGTAGCCCGAACATGAGTTTTTTTTATATAATTACCACTTAATCAAAAAATTCAAGAATAAAATTGTCGGAATTCCTCCGGAAGGGAAAGAATTAAAAGACACGAGTCTGAGAGTGAGGTTAATGTAGAAAAAAATTCTAGCCAAGTTCCTTCAAGTTAAACGGTCAGCCTTGAAAAGAAAGGTCTTGCGATGTCTTGTAATAGGAAGGGCCCATTAGATTTATCAATGTAAGGTGTTTATTACGAAGCATTATATTCATTTGGTATTTATCGTTGCAGTGAGATATTAAGGAGACTAGTTTTTCCTTCATGTCAATTGGTGGTCTTTAGAAGTAACTCTATTTAAATGGTATGTTTCCTGTCGAAAAATTAGCAAATAGAAGGAGGATGGTTCGTTCACACTTTCGATTGAATGTCAGTTATTCCGAGTTTACAAGATAAGATTTACAAGTACCAACATTAAATGAGCACATACATATATAGATAATCTTTTTAGAAAGATTTCAGGACAGACTTTATGGACACATACCACAACTGACATACTCGGAAATACTCTTAGAAGGCTGAATTAAAACTGGATGATAGTTTTGCGCAAATAAATCCTTTTTATAATTCATGCAAGGAGGCACTATTGAGCGCTCTTTCCCCTCACGTCTTTAAGTCCTATATTACTAATCTTTTTGTTCCTTTAATAACAGGTATAAATAAAAATAAAATGAAAGAGAAAACAAAAGTCATAAAACGGTGAGTTTTACATGCAGCTTGGAAGAGGAGAGCAAAGCTGGGGTCTTTTTGCACCTGGATTGGTTTGAGTATCCCTAGGCTGAGTGTATATTTTGTATACAGAGTATGATTGGATTTTTAACTTTTAATTTAATTTTTATTTTACTATTATTATTGTTGTTGTTGTTTTATTTATTTAATTCACTTCATATATTGTGTAGGGTAAACCAGAAAGTAACTGACACCTCAAATAGTCCTTGATGCCCTGACTGAGAAATTTAAAAAAATAAATTAACCCCCCCCCCCCAAAAAAAAAATTAATCAAATATCTTTTAAATTGTACAACTCAACTGCGTTAAATACTTTCAATTCTTTCCATATTTTTAAAGATATTCTTAGTGTGTCAATAAATAATTTTAGATTAGTTATTGTCTCAATCTGGTAAAATATATACCAGTAATAATGTTTGGTGTGAACCTTGTTTAGCTTAAAGTATATTAATTAAGGAAAAATGACTGAAAATTCCAACTATATTCATTCCAACTCAAGTTTTGTTTTAAGGGTGTCAATAGCTGTCTGGTTTACCTTAACTAAAGGTTCATCTTAGTTTTTCTTTTTCTTCTTCTACATTCATTTTTATCGTAAAAATTGCGTGAACGGACTACTTATTCCCCTTAAATGAGACACATTTACTGAATTATATGTACTGAATAAAATTTTAAAATATAAATAAATAAAACTTAAGAAAAAAAAGGAGTACTCGAAAATCTCATCGTATTAAAACCATAATGGAATGTGATAGGGAAAAAACAAAACAAATACCAATAATAAATTAAGTACAACTATTGATTAGTCAAATAAAAACTGCCAATTCATGTAAAACGACAAAATATTATTATTGTAGATAATGAAATAAACAGAAAGTCCTGTATGGTGAAACCACAAGTAGATAATTAGAGTTATGAGAGGGCATTAAATTACCAACAAGAAAATAAAGAAAAAAGTAATATTTTTCATATTATAATCTGTATCTGTTTCTCGGGATTCCCCGTAATTGCCGGTGGCTGGGCAGTGGAGTGATAAGATCATTTATGATTTCTGATCTTAATTTTAACTTAAGTTATTTATAAATAAAAAATAACCTTTAATGAGATATAATTCAATTTTAGAAAGATAACTATTTGATTTTTACAAACATTTTATTGCAGTGATCATATAAGTTACTAGATTCAACATGTGACATTTTTACATTTATATAGAGATGTGTCGATTCTCAATTTTACTAATCGATTCTTGAGAAATTGATGATCTAGAAACTAATCGAACCGGCGACTTTGATGATTTGTGATACTTAAGTATAAAATTATTATATATAGTTTCTACTTATATAATAATTTATGAACTCAAATATGGTTTAAAAATTAAGATTTTTTAAAATTATTTTTTACATTATAGTACACTGTTAGTTCAACCATGCATTATCTGTAGTAAATGATAAATTATATAAGCTGTTACTAATTCATTTCTTGAATAATTATTGTTTTCCCAATACATCTCGATTGCTCTTATTATTTCATTTTGTTTTGCAATAGTACTTTATTTTCAAACATAGGTACCGGTACCAAGAACCGATGTTATGTTATCAATTTTCGTACCCAGACTACACTACATTTAAAATATATATATACATATATAAAATTGATCTCAATAATCTATGTAACTCAATGTTACTTTAAAAATATTTAAATATTTTGATGATCTACAATAAAACAGAGAAAAAAAATGAGGAACTAAAATATTCAACTGAATATGATATGAAACAATAAAACGATACAAAAGGTCAACTTTTTTTTTTTTTTTTTTAATTGTGACTACATTAAGAAGTTTTCAACAAAATTACAAGTTATTTTTTTTTTATTTATTTTTTTTTTTTTACGCAAATTTCTCTGCAACGAATAAATGTCCAAGTCATAGACTCCAATTTGGAAGGAATTTTTAAGTTACAAATCCTGTAAAAATAGGCTGTATGGGGACAAGTTTATAAAATCACAATGCATGAGATTTGTTTTTTTATTCTTATTCTGCCCACTACTTAATTGAATATGTAAATAAATGTTATAACAGACCTGTGAACCTATGACCTAAGCAATTTATCTCAAAGTTGAGTTGACACTAAACCTACCGATATTTCATGTATACATATTTCTACCACAAGTTCTCGGTAAAAAAACAAAACAAAAAACCAACATAATAAGGGAGGAATGGTAATTAAAAAAACACTTTAGCTGACAAGTTAGCAAATTTTCAATGACTTATTTATCTAATATCATATATATAAGAGGAGTAAATTGTTGGAGGCATATTTTTGGGATTGCTAAGGCGTGTAAACGTTATGGATCTTCGTTATATAATTTTTCATAACTGACACCAACAGATAATTTCAAAACATTCAAACTACGCCTATCAATAAAACGTTACGAAATATCATCTTGTCAGGTAAATCTGTTTAGATTGTATTCGCAAATTAGAATAAACGCATTTATATAAGTTGGGATTGAATTGGCTGCACACAGAAAGGCGGAACCAAACGGATGATGAAATACGACAGAAACAAACAAAAAACAAGGAAATAAAAACAAAAGGCCTCTGTAATGAGATAATTACCTGAAACCTGAAGTGACCGACTGGAGGGAGAGCGTATCTGATGCCGGAGAATGCCTGGAAGGGACGTCCGCTGTTGGAGGTGAGTTCGTAGCCCCGGTAGTGGCCCGATGGGGCACTCACGATGAGGGGCGAAGCCCCCACAACGGCCTGTAGCACCACGACCAGCAGCAGCATGACTGATCGCCGGCTCACCCCGCGAAGCTTATATACCAGGCTCCCCACCGCGGAGCGTCGTTATCCTTAAGAGGGTGTCTTCTTACTGGAAGATAATACAACAAGGATATAAAAATTAATAAATAAATTGTATTGTAAATTTTATATTCATTGAGCATAACTGCCTTAACATATCCGATCGAAATAGACCACAACCACCTTGATCCTGCTCAATATATTCAGTTGTATTAACAATGTAGCAATTAAATAAATAAATAAATCAAAAATACATATCAATAAATCAACACCATAACACTATTACTTATTCATAGCGGATGATTATATCATTCTAAAACAAGTTTTCAAATCTAAAATAACGAGACACCAATCCTTTCATACTAAACTCTATAACCACACAAATCCACTAGTCTCTCAACTTCCCATTCTATTACCGATAACCCTCCGAGGCGTCTGAAAAGAAGATGGCCTAGAGACCTGCTAGTGCAGAATTTTTATTTAAGTGCTACTGATGAGTAGTTCTTTTCAGGTTTTGACGTGTTAGTGAAATAATAATCAACCCATTATGTAGATGTATATATTCTATACAGTTGTAAATTTCAATAAATGGATAACAATATATATATATATACATAAAATAACGATCATTTTAAGAAAAAAAACCGACTTCAAGATTAAACATACATGTACAAACTTGAACTAAAAAGTAAAAAAATGATATTTTAATTATTTCAAAACAAAGTGCATTAAAGGACAAACAACGAAATTATCAATAATTTAATACCAAGTAACAATTTATGATATATATTTTGTGATTCGGATAAAACCAAGAAAATCAAAAATGCGCTGAATTTATTTCAATAAAATGTTTTTGGGACCACCTCCGGGACGACCTACCGATCAAAAAAAGAATTGTAAAAATCGATTCATAATTGACGGAATAATAACAAACACATAGAATAAATAAATAAACTGGTTAAAAAAACGTATAAGTAAAAAAAGTACGTATAAGTAAAAAAAAGTATATTCTTTCCTCTTTTTTTAAAGTTGTATGATCCTATTATAACTATAAAAATCCTTTTATCTGCAACTTTAAGTGAATACTGCATTTTGCAAACATATAACCAAGTAAACAAAAATGGTAAGAAGAAATAACTAAGAAATGTCTAAAACGTGTTCTTTATCAAGACAATGTTTTAAAATTATTTTTGAATAAAAGATATTTGTTGACAATATTCGCCCAGGAAAAAAATATATAAGTGCATTATAAAAGTAAAAAAATATGCATTTTACATCAAATTCAATTGTATTAATAATAATTCATGCTGCAGACGGTGAAGAACTTATACACGACTGCCTACAATATGATATAAAAATAACAAAATTAATTTATACTTAGTTTTTACTTATAAAAAGAACATAGTTTGTCTAGAGAAATATCGCATAGGCACCACTCCATAACATAAAAAAATAGTAAAAATTGACAGAAAAAACACATGATGTGGTACAAAGATTAGATTAATAACTGTCTATAAAAACGGTAAGAGTTAAAAAAAAATAGTCATAGACTAGCCTATGAATTGTATTTTATCATTATTATTATTTTTGTTATGATTATATTTTAATTTTGTTAAAATACAATTTTATATATATATATATATATATATATATATATATATATATATATATATATATATATACACAATGTCATACATAACAAACTCTATACAACAGGAAGTAATTCAAATAATATCACTTTTTTTAAGTAGTACATTTATTTTTTTAATATTAAAACTTTCCACATTTAAAGGGCATAGTTAATAATAGGGTACCCATTAGTAAAAATAAATCTTAAATAAACCATAATATCTAAATAAATAAATGAAAATAATGATGATAAATAAAATATACTACAACTAAGCATGAAATAAATCAACAACACCGCCAAACTTATAAATCATTTATACTCTCAGGCTAAGAACACCAAACCATTCCTGGTTTTCCCCACTTCTAAAATGCAAAACAAAAATCTTGGATATTTTGCCGCTCTTACAATCTTGGTAAAGCTAAAAATAATTCTAACTAAACTTCGTAAATATGGAACAAAAAATATATATATAAATGCCTATAGAAATATAAAATTCAAAAATAATTTTAAACGAGAGGAAAATAAATTCATGATTATTACAAAATTAACAAAATATTCATATTACAATGTGACTTTTATTATGTTTTTAAATACCATCATGAAATGTGTGGCAATGATTTTTCAATATACCATACGTTTACCGAGTGCCCTTACTGTGTAGATAACTGAATCAGAAATACTTCCAGACATCTCAAAAGAGCTGGGAAACGATGAAAAAATTATCGTGAAACAGAGAGCCCTCCTTTACAAGAAAAACTATAATGTAAAATATAGAAAAATTAAATTAACTTTCTATTAGGAACAGACGAGCGTTTATGACCCTTAGGTTTTACGCTCAAAAATATCAAATAAATAAATAAAATAAAAACACCATCGTAAGTATAATAATAATAAATAGCGCTTTTAGATAAATAATATTTAATAATTATTATTTCGATAGACAGACCTAAATAATAGTCCTATCTTTTTAATACTTGGATAAAAGATAAAGCCTGCTATATGTGGTTGAAAATTTGGCTAACGTTATTCCAGTTACTACTTAAATCTAAAAAAATTGAAAAAGAAACTTTACACTACCGGATAAGTTTTCTCTCTCACCTATGAATAAATACAGGAAAAAGTTGGAAACCTTGATGTCGGAATCCTTGAAGAAATTCTGTCTAGATACAGAGTTAATACCACAAGTACAGGGGATTCTTAACTACATATGTCCATTGAAGATCCCTTTAACAAACTAGTTAACAAAGTGATTCATGATTTTAATCGAAATACCACCACTGACAAGAAAGCCACTAATTGTTTAACAGTGGAAGTCAAAAGCTCTGGAAGTAGCTGAATTTAAAGTACTAAGGAAAGACCTAAAAAATAAGTTGGTTTTCCTAATAGACGAAATTCGAAAAACTGGGCACAAAACCTAGGAATTTCAAAGTCAAAATAACCTTCCAATTCAGATACTGTGGTGTCTCGTTCCAAAGGAAAATCAACAGCTTTATACGATCTATGAATTAAAGCAGGAATGATCAAAGTGCAGATGATGTCAAGAAGCCATTCGACATAATAACACCCAAAGATTTAAGAGTTGAAATAAATAAAATAACCTCTAAAAAAGATTTATAGATTGTTGAATCGAATTCTGAAGGAGAAAGAGGAATAACGATTAAGAAATTAGAAGAAAATCGCATTTTTATAAAATTATCGAAAAGATAAAAGCCAAGACTTATTTCTAAAGACATCGATGAAGATTTGACCATGGACAAAATAGTGGAACATAATTATGGACTGAAAATTGATAGTATTATTTTCCTGAAAAATCCAAGATCAAATCACTGTTAAGGATAAGTTTAGGTTACAAAAAGCATTGGGCCGAGGACTACTTCAGGATCACATCACTCCAAGGAGCGGTGCCAGGGTCCTACATGTCCTCAATGTTTAGGTAACAACTCTATTAAAGACTGTAACCGACAAGGCAACAATATGATAAAAATGAATTCTCAGTAATATAAATATTTTTTTTAAAAATGTGTTAGCGACACCAATAATATTTGTCCACACCTTCCACCTTTATATCCCATAAAAAAAAAGATCAGCTGGACTTCAGGCTTCAGTGCCCAGGTTTCCGGCTGTAGGCAGAAAATTTATTTTGTGTTGATTGACTGGATGAATATCTCGAGTAGGAACTGAGCGAGTTCTCTTCATAACAGAGGGTCATTATGTTAGTTAATCTTTTTTAGTTTTTTTTTTTTTTTTCGAATATTCAATCTGACATTGATGATGACCATCAATGATATGGTCGAAACGTTTACAAAAAAAAAATATATATATATATTGCCTAATTTTTTATATGTAATATGTATGATCTCTCTCAAAATCCAATTTCGTACAAGTGGCAGCCCCGGAGGGTCACTTAACAAGGGGAAAAACCTGGAGGTTGAGCGCAATTTCGGGCAAAGCCTTTCAGAACCTTTGGCCTAGTAACACAGTAGATATTTAAGAAAGTAGGTAACCTAAAACACTGACTCTTCATGAGTTATAATGGTACAGGCTCTTTTTTATATTTATTTTTGAAAACTACAATCGATTTTCAAAATTCCTCATTGTCGTAGTCAAGAAATAAAGGAAAATTCATTAACAACAAATTAAAAGAAATACCCAAATAACGGCGTTTGGACCAAATCCATACTATATCCAGATATCCATCAGATATCATCTTCTATCCCATCCACCATATTTAAAATGTAATTTATTGTATACTTGTAAGTATGGTGTGTACAGAAATAAATAAAATCCCTCCCAACAGGGTTAACTGCTGGAAAAAAAAACAAAAAAAACTAAATTCAGAGACGTTTCTCCTATATGAAATACAAACAGGATCATTATTTTTTTTTTAAATATTGGCAGAATTACCTTAAGATTTTTCTCCAAAACAACCAACTTTGAACACTTGGATCGAATTATGCGAGGATACTGAAGTAAATAATAAATTAAAAAGTATTAAAAGAGACATCAAACAATGGGAAACATCCCATCGACAAAACAGAAATGAAGAAGTGGTTATTTCAAGTTTGAGGTTTGGCCAAACTCGTCTCACACATGGCTATCTTATAAAGAGATATAATAAGTAAGAAACCTTACCGAAATGTTTATCTTGTAAGAGTCAATTATAACAATCAGAAATAGAGAAGATAATCAGGGATGCAGTCAAAGTAACACCACGTTTAAGGAATCCCCTTCCTTTCGACCAGTCATCGTCCTTCTCGCAAGTGTGGTTCGGTGGCCCTGAAGAAGACCTGCAACTCAGGTCGAAACGTTGGCACGTATTAAAGAATTCTTTCTTAAACGTGGTGTTACTTTGACTGCATCCCTGATTACCATATCTTCTTCTCCATTCATCATACCAGTCAACCATACTTTTATCATTAACAATCAGAAATATTCTCGAAGAATGCCCGCTGCAGGAAAAGCTAAGTTTAGCAGGAACTGCACAGAAAACTTTTGGCAATGCATGGATATAACAAATCCAAAATCGATAAAATTGTTACATTTATCAAAGAATATAATTTCTTTAAAAAATAATAAAACAAAAAAAATGGAACGGGACAATGAAGACCATGGAAGTTGAGTGTCAAAAACAATCTACCGATCAACTTGGAAAAATATCCAGTCACGAAAAGTAAACATCTGTCCCTGGATCGTGGTTAGGGACAACCACATCACAAAGACAAAGAGGAATTGAATCAATCTTCTATCTTGCTCAAGCCCTGCTATTCCTATGAAAATGTAAATAGACCTGAATGAAGATACGGAGCGTAAGTGTGGTTGAGTGGCCCAGTTTGTATTGGTCTAATAGTTTCAGGGTTCGAAACATAACCCTAAGATTTTTTTTTCCACAATCCATATTCTAGAAAGGTTTCTTTAATTATTGGAAATTGTTATTCTCTGATCATGCATTCGTCTTAACGTCTCTGTTCTCAATTATGGAGAAACTAAATTAAAAAATCCATAAGTAATAACTTCAGTAAATAATTAACGGTTTTTATTTATCAATGAAAATCTTATATTGTATAAACAATGAAAAAAATAAATAAATAAATTTATGACTTCCAAATAAACTAAATTTCGAGTTAGTACTCATAATATTATAAGAATGATTAGATTGTTACCGTGTCCAGTTCTGGAAAGTCCTACATAATATTGACCGCGGGAGAAACAGTCAGTCCGAAGATCAAATACGATTTTGTAAGTCTTAAGCAAAAGAAAGTTTGATTGGAAATTGTAATCGTTGGAATTGGAATGGTATATCAGTTTGAAATATTGGAATTCTAGGAATAAATGCGAGTTTTTCAGTTCCTGTCCCAGTGAGAATTATAATAGTCCAGTTAATAAGCATGTAGGGTGCATGGACAATACTATAACTTTTTATTTAAGGGGTTCGTTAGGAGTAGTTAGAAGGTAAATATGCTAAAAGTCCCTAGGAGTAAGCATATAGGGGGAGGAGGGGAGAAGGTCCCATTTTTGTTTTTTTCGATTATATTACGGAAACGGTGGACACTTGAAAAATATGTTTCAAATAAAAATTAAAGCTAATTAAATTTTCTACGAAAATGTTTCGGTATATATTTTTCGTACTTCCAACGGTTTTTTAAATATAAGTTATTCAAAATAGATAGAAAAATCACTTTTACCAAACTTTTTGACATATTTGCTTCTAGTGTCCACTACATATTTGCTTCCACGACCGTTTCTCAGAACAACAGTAAGAAACAAATTTGTAGACCATTAAATTTTCTTTAATTTTATGGATAAGTTTTCTATTTTATTTTCAACAGGATCGAAAGTTTAACAGTTTTTACATTTACAACTTTTATTTTTAAATTATTTCAAATCAAACAATGATAATGAAAATATTTATATGTAATAGTTATAATTAAAAAAAAAAATTAATTATATAATGAAAAAATAAGCATTAAAGTTCGTCATCTATACATTATTTAAGCAAATCTAATTTGTAACAAATTTGGTTCTAATAATTTTTTAGCTTACTTAATCAATAGTTTTAGAGCTGTGGGGAGGAGAAAAATACAATATTTTGTCAAAAACTGTAAAACGCCACATTAAACTTAATTTTATAACAATATAATCGGTTCAGGGGTTTGGCCACTACAAGCGGCCAAAGATTGGCTGAGTTGCAGTAAGCAGCATTTCTCCGCTAAAACACGTTTGTCAGTACCCTTTGTCCAATCTAAAGTTTCTTTTTTCCATCTAAATTCTTGTCTTTACTGACAACTCATATACGAAATTTTGTCGTCAACGTTTTTTTTTTTTAATTTTCAGAATGTTTTTTTGCTTTAACTCGGACATTATTTGTCCTATGCGAAATTTCTTTATTCCAAATAAAATCTGGTTAAATTTAAATAAATAGTAAATTGTACACAATGAAAATCAGTAAATTTTATTATTGCGAAACCTTCATTGTACTATGAAGATGATGTAGTTAAAATTTAGTACTCGTTAGTTCAGTTTGTTTTGTTTAGTGATCACAAACGAAAAATGGCTTGTCCTTTTATATAGTAGTAAAGATTAATCTATTATCTCTAATTTTTATTCAACAATAAGAAAAAATCTGAATTGTGGCATGTAACTACTTTCCAATTGCATGTTTCTTTAAATAATACCCGCTTCATTCAGAGAACGCAATTACCCGATCGCTCACTGCCGTTTTGGAGTGTCCCATCCATCAAAATGAGTGTTACGTAACCTACCCCACATACACCCAACAGGAACAATTGTAAATCGTAACACTATTTTCTTATCAAGAGATAGAAAGACACATTAAAATGTAACGAATTCAATGATATGGGGGGTCATAAACCGGGTAGTTGAACTTATGACTCTCCCATTCCCTTTCGCACACACTCATCTCTCTCTCATTCTATTTCTCTAACAGTCACTCTTTCCCTCTCTCAAACTCAGTCTCGTAGTATCATATGTGATTATATATATATATATATATATATATATATATATATATATATATATATATATATATATATGTGTGTGTGTGTATACTTATATAAGCAGAATGTATGCACGTATATTTTATAAAGGTTTATAAAAATTAAATAAAGCGTAAGGCTTAGGTTTTTGTTTACAGTTATTTGAATGTAACTACTTTAATAAAAATATCAACATCAAAATTACAAATGTTATTTTTTATTTATTAATAAATATAATCGTAAAATAAAACAAGTAAATCAGTGGATATGTGCATGTATGTCAATTTCTTGTAAAGCAACTAACCATTAGTAGCATTTCAATTTAAGTTTAATATTAGATCCCTAGGGCATCTTTTCTTCAAACATCTAGCAGGTTTATCGGTAAGCAAGTAACACTAGAATCAGACTTTGATAAATAAATTTAAACCGAAGGTTTTCAAACCTTGTATCTATTGAAATTTGAAGGAAACAATTAAAAAAAACTTTACAATATTTAAAATAGAATTTATTTTAAATAATTGATTTAATAGGCTTAGCAAAAATGAATAAAAAAAACAAAATTAAATACGAAATAGATTTTATTTTCTTTAATTTTTTTATTATAGCCTTAGTATTGTGCATAAATGTTTTATGAAAATTACTTCTCAAATTTCTAAACCATACTACAGTTTATTGTTTTTGATTTCTCCTTCTGATTTTAATTCTAGAGTTTTTACTTTTTTTTTATCTGACGTCTATAAATAATAACTTAAACTATATCTATAAACACTAAAACTTAACTGACCAACCATTGTTTTTTGTTTATTGCGACTTAACGTCTACATGTAATCCAACTAGGGCAGGAAGGAAGGGTTATTCTACAGGTTACCAACCAACTCAAGGTGGGAAAGTGAAGATTCATTCGTGGTTTTGCCATGAAATAAATTTTAACCCACCCAGTTTGGTATTCGAACCCATGACTACTGAGTACTGAGCGCGCTCAAACCCTTTCCCAAACTCTTTTAAGTGTAGCGTGGCATTATACTACTATTTTGCCAAGACTTCTTTAGAAGAATGAAATTATAGTTCACTTATAAATTACATTTATAATTATGTATCGAAGCGACCAAATTACTTTTCTACTAATTTTCACTATAAACCGATGTTTAAAATGTAACCTATTTTAGAATTTTATGAAATTTTCTCCATTGAATAAACAAATCTATCCATTTAGTGGACAAATTAAAATAAATGCTAACTAGTGCACTTAAAAGAAATTTTTAATATGTCACTTAATAAGATTGGTTTTCTTTCAATAAATGTAGAAAAAATAGGATGTGTTGTATACTAAAACTTATAAACACTTATACATTGCTTTAGTAATAGACTTGATTGAAAGATTGATTCTCACTCAAAACATTCTAATCACAGTTATTTCTTTAAATAAATAAATTACATCATTTATCTAATTTATTTATCATTCCTAACTCATCTTCTATGAGTAAATTTCTATAAAATGGCAAAAAGGTTTTATTTGCTGACTCATCCACGATAAGATACAGATAAGGGTAGTAATAAAAATCATGAAAAGATTCTCTCGACTTAGATAATTTAAAAGAAATTTTTATCATTATGCGATGGATTTTAAACTATTACATTAAACTAATCAACTAAGAAGGATTATAAGATTATTTATTATGTTATAGGGTTATCTCATATAAGCATCTTAGATACCATCAGGAGAAAAAATAAGAATCAAGTAAAATAATAATTATTTTTTTTTTTTTTTTTTTTTTTTTTTTTTTTTTTTTTTTTTTTTTTTTTTTTTTTTTTTTTTTTTTTTTTTTTTTTTTTTTTTTTTTTACAAAAATAAACCAAGGTACATTTTATACAAATTAATATCTTTTAAGTAGTTTTGCCAAGCAAGCGAACTGGTATTGCGACTGTGAGTAATCGGACTTATTGGAGAGAACTCCCTTGATATTCATTAGAAACGACAATAGGTGAAGTGTTTCTATAAATATAAATAAAGTAAAAAAATAAACAATTAAATTAATTATTATTAAATGGATCTAAATATACGACAGAACAAACTATACTCAGGACACGATTAACCGTGGTCACCATCAACCAAGTCTTCATTTTTCATAGCAACATTCGAACTGATGGTTTTTAGCCAATTGTGCGACGGTAGATAAAATTTCGCTATTTAAACAATATAAAATTGGTAATTTCAAGCAAAACATTTTTTGATTTACATATCTTCAGCTTGGAGGTGAAAATCATTACGTAACAAAATCAATTTTTTACCGTTTCAATATTCAAACCGGAATATGTTTATTTAACATTTCTCATACAGTTATATTCACTTGGTGACTGTTTATACTTATGGAAAATGATAATAGCACATGAGCAACCACAGCCTATACATTTTGGCAAAATTAGTCCGACCATATCTTTCAAGTATAATTTTGTGCTGGATCCATTGCCGAGGCTACATTTTGAAAAAAGCCAAAGGCAACACTGCTAAAGCCAGTTTAATCCACATGCCACAAATTAAATACTTTGTCCACTTGCTCCAACTGAAGTTATACACGTGATACACCGGCGAATGAAGAGACTCGTACGTTTCTCATTGTATTTCATATAAATTACATTAATAAATCAGTTTAATGTGTCTCCTGTAAAGTTTTGAAAAACTGATTATGGCTTATTTAGTTTATTTAAATGAGTTTGAATTTAATTATGTATGTTAATATTATAAATAATTGATTGAACTCAGATCGAGAATAAAACTCAGCTTCTTAATGACATAGTTCATATGTATATTCTAAAGATAAATAAATCAACATATCACTAGGTAATAATGGATAGATAGAAGACTTTCCAAATAGGGAAGAGTAAAAATGACACGACATTGTATAAAAATTATTTTTGGACTAAAGAGGACCATACAAATTATAAAAATGCTATAACAAAAAAAAAAAAAAAAAAAAAAAAAAAAGTTAAAAAACATTAAAACGTGACTTTTTTCATTCGAATCAATACAGCTCCTAAACGGTAGGTCCTAGCGACAAATGTTATTCAACAAAAAATATTCTTCATTAAATTCCTGATCAGGAAACTGTTGTCAATTTATTTATCGGAGCTGCACCAACATAGCTATAGTTTAAAAAAAAAGAAAAAAATTAAAAAAAAAAAAAAAAACAATGGTCTTACCAATCGCTGCCATATATTTATTAATAATAATTAAAGGCGACCTGTCTCATAAATAAAATAACAATAACACAAATAACCGTAACATAAAATTGCCAAGGCATTTAAAGTTGGCTTGAAGGTATTTTAATAGTAAATATTAATGAATTGAATCCTAATTATCAATATAAATTATTTTCGTTTTGACCCTTGCAAAGTATATTTTTGTAAAGATATAAAATCAAAATATGAAACTAAAGATTTTGGGCTGCTTGAAGGTTTCAAAATAGGGGCGACTATAAAAACATATTGCATTATAATCATTAAACGGCAGAAGAGGGCCGTAAAAGTTGTAACAATCGTGGTATAGCAAAACTTAATTCACATTGTTTTTAATAATTACTAAAAAAATATTCAACAAGACATTGCATAGGAAATATACTATGATTAGAAACAAGCAAATAATATTAATGTTAGTGATATGTTAATTAGTGACCTTTACTACAGACAGCAGCTTCGAAATAATACATAGTTGTTATCATCAAGAAAATAAAAAATCTTACCTTTAAAATAATAGAAGTACATATTGTTATAACTAATATAATAATTAAATAACAATAATTATTTCAAGTTTTATTTACCTACATTTCAAAACATAAATAAAAATATTTCTACCTGAACCAATATAAATGTCATGAAGGGCAAGAATGAACAACTAAACAATAGATACCGGAAAAACCCGAAAACGCCATAAACTGGAAAATCCCAAAACCGCCATAAACTGGGAAAATCCCAAACAAGTAAACAAAAAATTTGAGTAAGTAAATTTGGTTAAATGGAATCGGTAAAATAGATTTCAAAGATTCACTTAATAAGAACTAGTTTAATCTCCTTATAAAAGTAATATTAATTTATCTTGTTTTTTATGTCTAATGTATCCTTTTTTTTATTTTTTAGCAGTTTTCTAAGATTTCATACATGTGTTTATTTTACAATATATCTGTGAATAATTTATGAATTTGTATTATAATACAGAAATTTTACTCATTGCCACTGATCAAACTACCATCATTGATAACAAATGTATAATGAAATCACATTTTTGAAAATTAGAAATATTTACAACTCAATTATAAAAAATTGTGGAACTCACGAATATATAATCATTAAATAATAAATTGTACACCATAAAAATTTAGGTTATGATTTTCAATAAAAATAAGTAATTAATTAATTAATTAATGACTGGGGCTTTGTGCTCTGCTCTCCAGATTGTTATATCACAAATAGTTTTTTCCATTTTTAATGTTTCTTTATCAATGCATTTCAAACCTTTTATAATTAAGTTTAAAATCTTAATAGTTTCACAAAGTTTCTTGTTTTAAGGTACAGTTTCTGATACTCTCATCTTATATATTTTAACTTGGGGTCACTATTTTTTTGCTGTTATATGTTTTCACATTCAAAAAAGTAACATTCTGACACGCTCTAGGTCTGTCGGTGTTACTCGGATCGAAAATTTGCTGACAATTCCCAAATCAGAAATTTGATGGAGAATATCTTTTGTTATATAAGAGTTGTCGCTGGGACCAACGGTTTAGGAGCTAAATTGGTATGAATGAAAAAAGTCACGTTGTAACGGTTTTTTTTAAACATTTAAATAGGTAACATTTTGACATGCTCTAGCTCTGATGGTTCCTCAGATCTAAAATTTGGCGTGTACCTAAGCTTATATCTATTATAGCTAAGCTTACCGTTTAGGGGCTATATTGGTTTAAATAAAGAAGACACGTTTTAAACTCCTATATTCACTCAATTTACAATTAGTTTATTTTGAATGATTAATTTTTAATTTAATTTAACTATTAATTTAAGTAATTTCATCTTTTTAAATCTAAAATATAAATTGGGTAAGTAATAAATTATTAATAAAATAGACATATCCATGATCTATTATTTACCCAGTCAGGGAATAATAGAGGTTTTTTTTTTGGTTTTTTTTTGGGGGATGGGGGTTACGGCCGTTTTCAATGTGATTCAACTACTTTCGGAAGAAAATCTGAAGATATTCTAGGGAAAAAAAACAATTTTTTAAAATTAAAGAAATTAAAGAAATTGGAATAATTACAACATGCTTATGAAAAATACCGAAAGATAAAAAAATAAATTAACAATAAATTCAAAATAATAATGAATATAATTTGAAAATGTTATACAGAGAAAAGAAACTACAAATTGATGAGTATAGATTAGAAAACTCTTAATACATACTTTCATATACAGACCTTTTAAAATTTGAACTTATACCGATCACTAAGTCCGAAAATGTCGACATCTCAGCTCTGACTGAATACTGTTTAAATATCGGATACAGTCCATTGGATAACACACACTAACTGATATAGTCGATGACTGGAACATATAACATTTAAGTTAAGAAGAACCTTAATGAAAATACATCCCAAAAACACCACATTACCGAAAGAATAGAAAAATAACCAAATTACTTAAATAACATGGACCAACTAACCATTAACTAATGCTTATTCATTTAAAAAACTAAAACGCTATTACCTATACAAACATTCTTCTAGTTTTAAGATACTGTTACTAGTACGAAGTCTCATGCCAGTTTAGTGAAATCTTCTCTAATGCAAGGATACACCAGGTAAAACTGAAGTGAAGGCTTTTTCTGTTTTGTATACGTGCTAATATCAATCAACTATAATGCGAATCTACTTCTTGCATGGTGTACGTTTACAAATGTCTCATCTCAACGCTTTGCAACAGAAGAGAGAAAAAATATAGGTTACACACAAAGTGCAGCTTATATTGAATTTATTTTTAAATTCACAGCTCTTCTTATATTTTTGTAGTAGATATCACTTCCAAAATTTTTAAATCATTTAAATTCCGTAGGTAGGTATGATGATTGATGTGTCAATTTCAAATGTCTCGATCCCAATGAGAAACATACCAATTGTTTTCTCAAGAATCATCTTGAGAAAACAGTATTGAGATTAGAGAATCTATTGAGATACCCTTGTAATTCTTATTCAAGTATAGATTCTTCTTTCTAAGGAAAAAAAAACTGATATTCATTCATTCTTAATAACACAGCATGGTTTTTGTGTCTTCTATTTAACTCAGATTTAAGCTTGGTGCCAAATTAATAAATGAAACCCAAGACGTTATGATGTTCAAGCTCAGTTTTTGAGACCTCTTGTGAAATGTTGCACAATTTTTCGCTGCAACTTGCATACATTTTATTTAATCCTTAAACTTTTTTTTCCGTAGATAGACTTGTTAACTAATTAAACTAAATATTTTTAAGTACTCAATAATAATCAAAAGTTTTGAATAATTGGCTATAACACCCTTCCTTGGATTCACAGTTAGAGCAACGTTTCGCTGCAACGCTTAATTATAAATCTAATAGCTTTAACTAGCTCAATTAATGGGGGAAAAAATTAACAGGTTTTCTTAAAGACAGTGGTAAATATCCATTTTTTTTTTTATATACATTTATTGAAATTTATAACTCATCTGTAGTACCTTATTAAAAATTCTACACTAGAAGGTCTCTTCTAGGCCATCTTCGTTTGAGACGCCTCGGAGGATTATCAGGAATGGAGTGGGAAGCAAGTTGAGAAACTAACGGATTTGAGTAATTATGGAGCTTACTATGAAAAAAATAGGTATCTGGTGTGAGCTAAATCAGCAACATATGGAACATTAAGATCTTTATGGATAAGTTTATTGGTGACAAAGGGTTGAAAAATTAAATTTTAATTCACTCATATATACACATTGTAATATTTAATTTGGCTTAATCCCACTATTTATAAGGTTATATTAATTATGAAGTTTAATTACCTGGTTTCTTTCGATTTCGATGCAAACTTAAAAAAAAATTAAATAAACGTATAATTCTTACAATCATAACACTCCAGTTGAAAAAAAAAAAAATCATCCATTTTTTTTTTTACGTTGATTTCGATTTGCTACTCATTTATAATGTTTCTAAATACAAAAACTAACCTTAGTGCAAATGTAAATATTTGCCTATCAGACAAGAAGTAGGAGTTTCTATATACAAAATATATATATATATATATATATATATATATATAGAGAGAGAGAGAGAGAGAGAGAGAGAGAGAAAGAGACATTATTTCAATACCATAACAACAAATTCCTGGGTTTTCCATGTTATAAAAAATTCGGTATTAAGAACTCGAAATACCTTATTTTGGCTAAAGTGAGTTAAGGATAAAAAAAAGTTGTTTCATAACATACTAACAGCTGAGTGATTAATATAATATTTAATCATAATAAGAAGTGATAAAAATGTCAAAACATATAGAAACTGAGATCCCATCGCTACCTGTTATCTTGTCCAATGTACGACCATTTAATGTGGTCTTGTGGAGACTAGAAAGAGGATTTTCACATATTTTTAAGTTTAACAACTTGTTCCCAATGAGAAGAATATAGTTAGTTAATTATTTTTGCGGTTTACTCATCAGAACTATGGTTACTGGACATGCCTCCTTATAGCTTAACACCCTCCAAATATTCTAGGTAATTGGTTTAAAAAGAATAAGTACTTTTATTTCCCACAAGAATTAATTGGAAGTAAGTTCAATCTTAATAAATTGATAATGGAGAAAAATGTTATTTACCAGGGGCGTTGGTACATAAAAGAAAAGATAAAAATACAAGAAAAGCTAAAGATGTTTATTATGAGTATTCTTTGTTTAGGAATCAGCCAATTCAGAGTTTTTTTTCGAATTCATATGAATATTTAAATGAAGAATTACCAAATAAAGAACAATTAATTAATAATTTATTTTACGTATCGGGAAAAATAAAGTTTTGTTTAATTTATTGAGATTTTATTAAGAATTAGTTTTACAACCAAATACAATTTTCAACCAAATGCAAATTTTTTACCTCCATAAACATTTTTTTTCAAAATTTATTCAGCTGAAAACAGTATCCATTAACATTTGCTAATAACAACAAATCTTAAATAATAATTTATTATTTTATGTACGCAATTTATAACATTCATTCCAAGAAAGAAAAAAAAATTTATTAGTAGATAAACTAATTATTGTAAGTAGTATCCAGAAAGATTAGTAGGTTTTCTGAACGAAAACTCTGTGGAACACGAATAGAGTAAGCCAAAGAAATAAATATGTAACGGGTTTACCAAACCACGACAGGTTTTGATGTATGAGGTGTTACAGGAATCACACTATAAAAAAAAAAAAAAAAAATTAAACAATTAAGATGTAACTTAAAATCAGAGACCAATTATTTATGGGTAAATTTGCAATAACTGTTATATAGTTTTTATATTTTATTTACTGTACTCTAAAACTTTCCTTTAAAGGTAATTGGATATATTTTGAATCTCTTACAACATAGATTAGACAGAACGAATAAGGCGGCAACTTAAATTAAAACATAAATATGGCAAAGACACTCTATAAAGAAAATATTTCACCATCACAAGAATAACTACATATTATCAATCCATGTCTGATAAATACACGTTAACATTCTTTAATACCTATTATACATAGTAACATGTTTAATTAGTTACAATAAAGAAAATATAGAAATAATCGAAAAGGTTTTTATGATCTTTTTTCTGAGAAATATTAAGATATCACTACACTTATGTAGTCGAAAAAAAAATATTAGCAATTTGTCAATTCGAATTATAGAATTTCGATTCAATCGATTCTTGCGAAAAGGATCGGTATCGAGAATCGAAAACCCAAACTAGATTCCTTAGTATCGATCTGTATCATGGACTTGGCCGACTACAACCGCTAGTCCAAAACCTAAGTGTTCAAGATAAATATTTGCTAATAATGAATTAAGAAATAGGATTACAATTTCAAGCTGAAGCAACAACGAAAATGGAGCCAGACAATAGCATAGTTTTACTTTAATATGAAGACTATAGAGGAAACACGGGTTATAGATTTTTGGACGGCCAATCCAATGGTGCAGTCACTTGCGGGTATAAAAGGCCACAGATGAAACAAGCACTTGAAAAATAATGCACAGGAGAGGAACGGGCTATCAGGAACGCTCCTAGGGGAAAACAGGCAATCACCTCAAGGTCGAGAACTAACTGCCTATTCATACATACATATACAAACGTAGCTATATGTATGTTACGTATGCATTATAACGCTGTTGTGATATCGAATACATACATATAATTATATAACAGGCCCTGGACAAGTAGCCAGGAAAAAACAAATTTAAAGTTGTATCATTTTTTTATGTTTTTTGCTAAGCTAAAAAAATAATAAAAATAGGATTTGGCGCGTTCTTCCCCTGTACTCTTTATATTTGATATTCTCAGACGATTTATATTATTAAAAATGAAGATTACTTATCGTTTCCTTACACTTTTATACTGGTTTCCGAACCCTAATACCGAATCAAAACAACACCCAGAGAAACATCAAGGCACCCTCCCAATTGACAGTGTTGATTCATGGACATTAGCGAGTTCTGAAGTTCTAAATAAAATCTAGAACCTTTGGTGTGCTAATTTTCTAATTTCTAATTAATTTATAAATAAATTACTTTATCATAAATAAATAGAGTTGGTATTTTTGAGCTCTGATATGCTTTACTTTTCACTTGAGGTAAGCATGATGGTATAGAAGGATCAATACAATTAGGATAGAAGAATTAATTGCCACTTCTATTGAGATTATTTTATTATAAAACTAGTTTCGAATGCTAAACATTCATCTTCAGTTCTTAGAGGTAACGAAAACGTTATAGTAATTCGTAATAGTACTATTTTATATCTATTAATACTAATAGCTCTTAAATCGATTATTTAATGATGATTATCGAATCATTTTTTTCGTACTAAAACATCATTACTTAACAGATATTTTCATTCTTGCGATAGTAAGGTTTTATTTTATTTGTCCATATGAAAAGATGAAAACAGGAAATAAGAAAACCTGTTATTACAAACAATCACCGAGAAAATACTCCTTTCATAGACGGATTACCTTGAGGCGTTACACATATAATTATATGTATAAATATATTAAATATCTTTATACATATAATTATATAAGTTTTAATATTTCATTAGCATCTAAATTCATACTAATTAAAGTTTAAGAAAATACACATCCTGCAATTTGATTCTTTAAATAAACTGCTAGCACAAAATTTCCCAAAGATGGTATATTAAAATTATATTTTCTTATATAATTATTTTAATAATTACTTAACTATTAGTAGTATTATAGTATAATAGTATGTGTCGGTACCGAAATTTATCAATTTTCCACACCGGTATCGCGGTTTAAAAATAAATCACTAATTATATTTTGCACAACATAATCCATGAGGGCTAAAAATTTAAACTTAACTAAAAAATTTTCTAAAACAAAAACCATAATCATCCACAACTAAATTAGTAAACAGCAAATAGCATTTTTTTATCTAAAATAAATATATGTTAATCACGATTCAGATAATGTACAAAAGAATAACTTATTTTAAAATTTTTATTTAAGAATACAAATATTCCGAAGGTTTTTGGGTTTCACTTATGACTTTAACCTCACACAAAACACTGTACATGGAAGAAAGTATTGATATTTCTCTGGATGACGTTTTGATAGCGTATTAGAGCTCGAAAATCACTGATGAACATCTAATGAAATAGAAACTTATCTTTGTTTTGGAATAGAAAAAAAACCATATTACAAAAAAAAAAAGAAAAAAAAAAAAAAAAAAAAAAAAAAAAAAAAAAAAGAAAAAAAAAAAAGCCGCATATAGTTCAATAAAATATGTAAATATAGATATAAACTGACAGTTAAAAAGTTGGTAAAAGAAAACTTAAATTATTGTGGGGACAAGTATGGTATGTACCTAACCAATATATATTTAAAAAAATTAACTTTCAAAACTTTGCTCATTATAAGATGAACCAGATTTTTCGAAAACCAGGTCAATTGTAAATGGTTTTTAGGATTAAAAACTTGAATATCAACTAACCGTAGAGTCCTAACAACACTGGGTAGATACATGAGAGTTTTTTTTTTTTTTTTTCTTTTTACCATGGATAAAATGGAAAATACATGGATTAGATTACCATGGATAAGATTACCAGGAAAATACATAAAATTTGTATTGTTCTGACTAAATACAATAATAGTTATTATTACTATTATTTCTGATAATATTATTTTATTAGCACCACAGAAAAGAGGTTAACGACCTTAGCTTGTAGTTATCACTACAACAGAAACCTTTACTTTGGCAACATGAAATGTTGGCGTCATTCTAGTGTAAAAAAACTCAACATTTCTTAGTGGACATAGAATCTCTTAATAGATTGTGAACTCGGGGAGCTAAACCAACATTAGTGGAAAAACTGGGGAGTTATTATAATCCTGCACAGTTCAAATCCTCCAAGCCAAATCGTGGACAATTTGGTGGTGTCCATCAAACAAATGGACCACCAAGATAGAACTCAAAACTTAGATTTCAAAGACAATCAAATCTTCATTCATTTTAGTTTCTTTATATATCTTATCAGAGGATAAGTAAAAGTAGTTACCAACGTTCGATCAGCATTTAATATATTAAACGAAGCATGTTGGATAATTAATTTTAGTCAGTAACTAATTTATTATTTATTTATTTCTTATTTCCTTAATTTACCTGTTTAATTATGAACATTAATTCTTAAAATTAAGATTGGTAAATTATTTGCCTTTTCTATTTGAATTTTTCATTCGAATCTTAGTTTCATTACTTACCAATTCTTACGATTGCTTGGAGGCGAAATGGTTTACTTTTGAACCTGATAACTTTTAGAACCCCTTCCAATATGCCTCCTTAGAACTCATAACAGCTGTTACAAATCAAAACTAATCTTATGATAAAAAAGTGGCAATAATCCATCAATCCTAATTGTATAAATACCATAATGCCTACCTATTCTAACAAAATTATTGAGAACTGTATTATTACTGTTAATTAAACACAACAGGTTGTTTACAAGCTCTGGGTAAGTTTTCGTGGTTTGCCATCGTACGTTCTAGGTCAGTATGGTCTAGAGTTTATCAGAGGAGAGACAGTATTCGTAGGGTTGAAAATTCCTCCCGCACCTTCCCTTCACCCATCATTTTTTGAAGAGTCATGGACAACCCACAATTTGTGAAAAAAAAAGAAAATTGAATCGAAAAAAAAATTACAGGACTATTATTTTTACTTATTGTAATACGGTACTCATACTAATCATATTTTTATATTTAATACGTAAGAAGAAAAATTATTTTCATCTAGAATAGTAATTTTACTAACACAACAGCCTTGGGTTCATTTCAACTGAATTTTGTATCTTTGTTCGGGAATTTTTATTTCAGCTCATAACAAACAGCTTTCAGTTTTAAGTCCAATAAATTTCAAATTAATGGACTATAATGATCGATAGAACATCTTTGTCATTTTGACATGGTTATGTCCTTTGCTGGGGGGTCTATACTTTTTGAGTGTAACGTTTTTTCACACTCAAAAATGTAACATTTAGAAATGCTCTAGCTCTTTTGGTGTTGCACGGATCGAACCTTTGACGCCAGTTCCTTTGTCGCATGAAATTTAATATAAAATATTTGTATGTAGCATATGTCGTTTGGAACTACCGTTTAGGAAATATATTGGTTTGAATGAAAAAAGTCACGTTTGTCAACATTTTTTAACAGCTGAGGCTTTTCTCCACACTCTAGCTCTGTTGGTGTAGCTCGGATAAAAAAAATTGCCCCTAGGACTTACTGTTTAAGAACTATATCGGTTTGAATGAAAAAAGTTACGATTGAAATCCCTACTTTCTCTTAACTTTACTTCGAGTCATGATTAATAGTTAATTTATCTAAATTATTTGATCCTTTTAATTCTAAAATATAAAAATTAGGAAAAGCAGTAGATTATAGATAGATATATCCATGAACTATTGTTTTTCCCAGTCAGGAAGAAATTGAGTTTTATCCGTTAAAAGTTTCCTAAACGAATTACGTGAGATTTCAAACCGAGAATAATTCGTAACTTAAGCCTGTCGCTTTGGATAATCATAGTAGATGAATCATCTAAAGTGACAAAAATAAATGTCTTTCATTTGCTTTTCCCTCAGGGTGATCATCTAAAGATAACGATGAAATAAATAAATGTGGGACTTGAGATAAAAAACACTGAATTCTCTCTTCAACATTCTCTCAGAGGATGCTGAACTCTCTCCGCGTGTGGAGACTCTGATACACGTATTTTTTTTGTGTTAATAATTTTTTTTTTTTCGTCAGTGCCATATCGTTCAAATGTCAGGATAGCCATATTGCCTGCTTCTTTGAGGCATACCAGAGGCAGAAATGTCATTGGAATATTAAATCAGTTGAATAAAGTAACAGTAAAAGTCTATTTTGGAATGGTGGAACAGCTGAATTTACCCGGATTATCAATCGCAGATCTCATCAAGATCAGAATCCCGGGAAAAAAAAAGAAATTGTAGATATAAAATGCAGTCCCCACCACAGAACTGGATGAAACTGAACGGTCAACTGAAAAATTAATGAAAATGTGAGCATGGATAATTCACTTCGGATCAGCACTGATGAAACAGTACGATATGATTCATCATTAATTTCAAGGAGCCCCTTTCCCAACTACAACCAAGCCTTATTTTACTTCAAATATAGAAATAATAAACCTTGTTTAATAGTTGTTCAATTTATGTAATTTAAAAAAAATAACAACGTAAATAACTATCAATTAGGAACAGAAAAAAATGTATACATATATGCTATATGAATATCCCAGATATCTACTGGCGATAATATTCTTATTTATTGGTATCTAAGATGACATGGAACAAGTTAACTCTGAAATTGGCCACAATGGTAACTTGATCGATCACCTTCCATTCTTTCAACACACTATATAGAATTTTTTACTCCTGGTAATAATTCTACTATTTGACTCGTATTGATGTAAAAACAATTTAATTTCAATAACTGGATTTTAAAAAAATAGTTCAATATTAATAACATACATTCCTGAAAAGTAGAAATGTTAAACTCAACAACTAATTCCATGAGACCAAAGATATGATAGGCAATGGATATTTAGTAAGAGAAAAATAAAATGGTTAAATTAAAGCATATGGATCAACTTTTAGAAAAATGATTCTTGAATGACACTGTTTTCCAGATCTGCCAGGATCTGACGATTTTTTTAAGGCCGAAGGACATCCTTGGCCACTCTCTCCATCCACAATTAGAATTAGCTTTTTCGTCCTTAAGGATTGCTGTTTTAACAGTTTTTAAGGACACTGTTTTACAGATCTGCCAGGATCTGACGATTTTTTGAGGACGAAGGACATCCTTGGCCACTCTCTCCATCCACAATTAGAATTAGCTTTTTCGTCCTTAAGGATTGCTGTTTTAACGGTTTTTAAGGACACTGTTTTACAGATCTGCCAGGATCTGACGATTTTTTGAGGCCGAAGGACATCCTTGGCCACTCTCTCCATCCACAATTAGAATTAGCTTTTTCGTCCTTAAGGATTGTTGTTTTAACGGTTTTTAAGTTATCCGAAGGATAACTTCCGCTATTGTTGTCCTCCAGGATACTGTTTTAAAATATTTAACGGTTTTAAGATGGCGGTCCTTAAAACGACACTCTTATAATAGTAATATAATAAATAGTAGAAAATTTGTGATAGATTATATCATATGTTTTCGATATTCATGGTTGAGAATATTAAGGTTGTAATATAGATTTTTTTGTGTATATTTAAATGAATAGATTCAGACTTACAATTTCATAAGGAAGTGATTAGAATTTAATAATATACACATGTTTAAACGGAAAGATTTTGCGAAAAATATTATTCTCTGTATTCTGAGAAGGCTCTTGATAACCATGCTTCCCGACTTCGAATTCGAGGTCGGAAGCCTCTGCTGGGGTCCACCCAGCCTCTCAAAAAGTGAGTACCCTAATTAGGGGAAAACCTGGCGGTTGAGCGTGAATTCTAAGCCTAATCACCACCTTTCACAACCGTTGGCTCAGAAACAGTACAGCCTTACCCAAATACTGAACCCAAGACCCTTCATGAGTTGTAAGCGGTACAGGTCAAATTAATTATTTTTATGATGATTATTAGTTTTATTTTTATCCTTTATTATTATTAATTATGTGTATCTGTAAATAAATACATCCTTCCCTGATGTAGATTGTACTAGTTCAATTAATGTTTAAAAAAAAAATCCTTCATCTTCGTAAGATTATTGTACTATCAAAAGTGCTACTATGCGGCACCGAATTACATAAGAAAATTTTTATTGAAATTTCGTTAAAAAAAAATCATTTATCCATGATTTCAGTCTATTTTTTTATTATTATTATTTTTTTTTTATTGCAGTGGTATTATTAAGCAATAAAATTCATAAATTTTAACAGCGTTTATTCCTAAACCTTTTTCGAGACCTAAATGGAGGATCTTTCGAGCTAAATGACATAAAATTAATTGTAGTAAACATAAATATAGTTTTAAGTAATAAAAAAACAAAACACGAACTAGATAATGAGACATAAGGAAGAATATTCAAGTTAAACGATTCTGATGATCATAAATTAGTAGCAGATCGTTAAAATTAATGACGTCAATCATCTAACTACTAACCTCGCGTAGTTTTAAGTGTTTATTTAGAAAAAAATTAATAAATAAAAAAAGGTGCTGAAACAGCACAAGCTTTTAAATATAGCTCCAGATTTTTCGTGAATTTATATTTTTACATTAATACTTGCTTGTGGAAGTATTACTTTCAAGTTATGATTAATTTTTTATGGAATGTTAATAAACAAGTTAAATTTCAATATTTATTAGTTTTCAATTATAAAACTTTATTCCTTTTTTGTTATGTTGGTCAATTTTCATTTCTATTTGTTTCCTTTTCAACATATTATGAATTAATTATTATTACATATTAGTTACATAATTATCTTACATTCATAATGTTAAAATTACATCACCAAAGAGCAAATATATCCACTGTTTAATTGCAGTTGGAACATATATAAAAAACAACATTTGAGGAGTTTTGTATCCATGAATTTTAAAAAACTAATTTTTGTAGTTATTTGATAGTTCTTGGTCGATACTATCAAGCTATTTGCTATTTGGAACATTCATCTCAATCCGTTCAAAACCCACTATCAGAAACAAGATGGAAAACGTCATCAAAGTAAGAGGTGAAGTATGTTATAATTCTGTCATTAGTACTTTTAATAGCATGACGAAGAAACACATAACTGTTCAGGAACGTTTTAGAGATTTTTCTTGTACTTCAGGTCAAGTATTAAGGTATTTTAAATTTACTTGTACATTCAGATGAACAATAAATTATCAATATTAATATAATAAATTGATAAAGCAACTCATCTTTTTGATTTAACAGTCAGAAAATTGAGTAAAACCATGAATTTAATTGAATGCTGAGAGGAAGGATGAATAAAAACAAAAATTACAAAACCAGCTCAATCCAAATTATTTGTATTGTAAAGAATTAGTCAGTAGTGGCAATTGTCTAGAACAAACAGGCTTCCAGCGAGGTGTCGCGTGTGAACATCATCTGGCCAAACTCCAGGCTCACACCATCGAGCAGATGCACCGGAACAAGGCCACGGCGCTCATCTCGCTGGATTGCACTCAAGCCTTCGATTGCATCTCGCACCCCCTGTTGCTGCACCGACTGGAGGAGTACCGGTTTCCCGTCGCCCTGTGCCGACTGATCGGAAGCTACCTCAGCGGAAGATCATTCGTTGTGCGGGTCGGCGGGAGCCTGTCTTCGCCAGTCCCCACCACCTGTGGTGTTCCTCAGGGATCAGTGCTGGGACCAATCTTGTTCAACATCTTTACGGCGCCAGTGGTATCCATCAAGCACCCTGAGTCGGTAGTGGCTGCATACGCTGACGACGTCGCAGTCTACGCGTCCAGCCTCAACCCCGGCCGGGCTCTCAAGATGGCTTTGAGGGCGACTTCCACCATCGTCGAGGCACTGAAGTCATGCGGCATCAAGGTGAACTCTAGGAAGACTGACGCCATAGTGATGTCTTTCTGTAAACGCGGCAAGTACCAAAAACTGCCGAAAAGTTTTACAGTAGACGGTATTGAGCAGACCATTTCTAGCTCAATATTATACCTAGGCGTCAGCCTCGATAGGCACCTCACCTTTTCGACCCATGTAAAAAGCAGGATAAAGCTGGCCCGGGCGCGGACATACCGCCTCCATCACCTCTTAACCTCTCCTCAGATATCCCTCCGACTTAAAATTCAAATTTATAAATCCATTATAAGACCCACCCTCCTTCACGGTGCTCCACTGCTGCATCATATGTACACAAGTACACTTCGCGCCCTCCAGACTTTCCAGAACTCCGTCCTTCGGCGAATCGTCCGCGGCACCCGCCTAGAGAGGGCCAAAAATACCCGGATCCTCGAGGAGCTGAGGTTGCCTACGATCCCAGCTTACATCGGACGCCGGCACATAAAGTTCTTTGACGGGCTGAGCTACAGCGCCAACCCTCTCTTCAGGGACATAGCCCCGCCTCCAAGGCCTGGGAGGTGGCAAGGCACAATCCCCTTAGCGGACGTACTCGCCGAGGGAAGGGGTTCAGACCTTACGGACTGACCCGATGACCACCATAGCCGGCAGAGTGTTTCCTCCACACTCGACTTGTAGCCGGAGTGCCTCCAGCAGACCGAGACCCACCAGAGATGGCATAGCTTTAAATAAAGTCTTAAAATGCCGAAAGGCAATAAAAGATCCTTTTTCCCTGTTTTCCTTTCTTTGCATGAAAATAAAATAAAGTCGGAGGCTAGAAAAAAAAAAAAAAAAAAAAAAAAAAAAAAAAAAAAAAAAAAAAAAAAAAAAAAATGGTGAACGTAAGTTATGCACCAAAAAATAATGAAAGAACTAACTTTGCATAAGGCGTAGAAAAACGTTTTCAAATAGATTGCTAGATAGTCTCATACATTATAAATTTTAAAATCATATAATTTAGCATCTTTCGACATTCGGCAGTTTGTATTAAGTGAATTAAAACTATTTTTTTTTTGTTCACATTCGATACTTTTTACAATAACAGAAAAAAAAACAACAACTGCTGAATCTATGAATCTATTAGATCTATTTGCAACCGTCAGGCCTTCTCATGAATAATTTTTCACAACATAATTTAAAACTGATGTCTACAGACTAGTTCATGAAACAGTTGTAAAATATAGAAAAGAAAGGAAGCGCACACAGTGGGGAGTCCAGATAATCCAACGACCCTATATATTCTCAGTTTAGTCGCTATACTTGTTGCTAGTCTTATCATTACGCTATGCTCACCACTCTGTTGTGGGTTCAGCCTAGCCTAAAACCAAACCATTGCTGCGAATCTCAGCATCGTCAACGAAGTCACTTGAGTCCTTCTCCTACCGTTCCTACTAAGGTATTAAGCTAAGCACTAGATTCCGAAAAACGGATTATAAAAATATTCAGGATTTTCTACCAATAATATGATAGAAAGTGTCCTGAAACCAATGTAAGTAGGAAAAAATATCTTATTTAATTTAATCATCAGTTATCATTGGCGCCTCAGCCTCCACAGGATTCTGATACTAGCGACGCGGCTAAGCGAACAGCGTTGGGATTTCTGTGGGCCTGGCTTGTACTTCTATATGTAGGAGACAAGTATGGTCCGGGGTGTTCCTGGTATGTTTGTGTACATTGTAGTATATAAAGTGTGATTGTGCTTTTTTATTTTTTTAATAATACTATTGTTTATACTTTTATTTCCGGATTTATTTTCTATTAATATTTACTATATTTTGTTCCTTGTATAGTTGGAGGATTTTGTTTTATTTTTATTTTTATGTTATTTAATTGTACATATTGTATGAACGGGTTCTTTGTCATCCATATTATTTATTGACATTTAGAGAGGCAGCTTGAAATATTTATTCGATAAAACAATTAAACGAAAAAATTATTATCAGATTTGAAACAAGATAGAAATATTCAGAGCTCAAATATAAAATTATACAATAATTCCACCTCCTTCTATTCTTAGTTATATATTTTTTCTAATAAGATTTAAACTTCATGTGTATAAAAAAAAGTCTATATTATTCTCATAAGAATAGTTGAATTATATCCTAATTTGAATAGTCTAATATATCCTAATTTTTAAATTTCTGTAGAGTAAGCGCGAAAAGAGTAGTTTTGCGATAAATAACAAGCATTACCGACTTTCGGCTGTTCTTTTATGCCAATGAACATTATTATCTTACCTATTCTCACACATAATATCCCGGTTGCCGTGAAGAAGTCGATAAGTCAAAATTGAGTTACTTTACAGTGGTAAATATTAACAGTAAAGATCCATAAACCTGTGATTACTCGTAACACAATAAGTACGAAAATCTATTTTTAAGGATACTTTAAGGCCTCATTTGAAAGCAAAACAACCAAGTTTTCTCAACACAAACATCTGCCAAGATCGATCATTGAAGGAGCAGTTAATTCGTTCGCAAAATAATTTACAATAACTATCAATGTATTCTAAATTAAGCATTAATACATATTTAAGTACTGACATACGCGTTATGTCAAGAGATAAAACGCGTAAGAAACAGAAAAAAAAAATATATATATATATATATATACTATATAATAACGTAAATCCAAAAATAAAATGTGAGGACGGAAAAACATTTTTTCATTATTACTAAATTAGATTATTGGACTTACAGATTCAATATCTAGTGCTCTATTTTTATATTTATTTAATGAAAATTTTGCAGTACAATTAACATAGGTATTGGTGATTATTTTAACTAATTCGCTAGTTTAGTGTAAACTGGACAAAGCGGTAAAATTCGTTAAAATACCGTTAAACATGAGAAATTTCATTAAATTAGATTATGTATTCGCCGGTTGTAAGATACCTTTAGATATAATAAGAAGGCAAATACAAAAATCCTTATAAGAGGCGGGATTATTAAGTTTATTTTAGCTTCTAAAAACAGAGTTCTCATTAAAAAATGTGAAATATTCAAACCTATGAGAGACAACTAAAGAATGACATAATGGAGTAAATAACTATTTAAATGAAAATTACTAAATATCCAACAAATACACGGGAGTGGAACAAATACATCAAGTAAAAAACAGCCTATTAATAAATATTTATGAATCATTAGAAATATTAAAATCGTTCAAAACCAACCCAGGTTTTTGTTTTTGCACACAATATGAGCGGATAGATATCTCCAATAGTCCTAATTTTAAATTTGTTTCCAATAGAAACGGAAAAAACCAACCAGACATAGGGAAAACCTAAAGAACTTACTACTTGACCCTTTTGCCACCCAACATTTAGTCTTTCTAGGTCCTGATATTGTTAAAAAATCCTTTTCGTTCTGCCTCCTTGTGGCAAGGTGAGTACCTATATATGTTATTTCTTGTGTTATACATAGTTTATTTTAAAAATTAAATATTTATAATTTATGTGATAAAGTAATGATGTTTTGATTTTAGAATTTTTTAGAATGTTTTTAGAACTGAAACTAGTTTTCAAATAAAAATAATTCTAATAAAAGTGGTAATTAATTCATCGATCTTAATTGTTTAAAATGAGCTACTAAGAGCATCTCTCCCAGGTTTTCAACACAATGTGGAAAAGGTTGCTAGCTCATGATTCTGATTCTTGCTATTCGAGTTACAATGAGAATAACAAAATTAGTATTTTTAAATAAAAATAAAAATGTAATTTTAACCAGAACAACTTTTTTTCTGTGTCCATACTTAACTAGAAGAATATAAAGCCAGTACCGAAAAAATAGAGTTATATCGTTTGGAGGAGTAGCGAAAATAAAGGAGTTTTATTTGGACGGTTTCCCAAATACCTTTTTTGTCCTCCTACACTTATTTTTTAAAAATGTCTAAATTCCACAATCTATAAAAAAAATAACAAGATAACTAATTATAAAATTTTACTTTGCCTCTTTATATTTTCAGGAATATCTATGCATAGAGTAATTTTCGTATTGATAGATCCTATTCCAGCCAGTGATCTCAAGACTACCTGCCTGTAAACAAACCCAATGATTTGATGATGGTGGTAAAATGATTTTTTAAACTAGCCAAAGATGTTGTCTATTGTCTTCTAATGAATGTAGACATACTGGATGAAAAAATACTAGGAAGTATATGTCATGAAATAAGCTAGAGAATAGAACTCATGCAAAAATAGTTTCTATAGTTTCATTTCTTTTTTCTCTAAACAAAATTAGAAAGAAGAGCATTGTTTAACACGAGTAACAAACAATTTTGTTTTTACAAAATCAGACGATTCAGTTTAACACAGGATGTATAATGTGAGCTTACAGTCATGGCTGTATTATATTTTTATTGAATATAAAAGTATTTGGCTGCTGAAGACGGAATTAGAAACAAAATACCTACGCTTTTAAAATATTTTTGTAAATCATATAAAAATACCAAATATGAAAAGTCTTAAAAATAAACATTTTCATTTGTTATTGTAAAAAGCACCAATGTCCCATTCACCTACTGGGGTTCATTATTTTATCGTTATTACTTTCTATAGCTGTAATATTCAGCGCAATTTCATACTTTTAACACATATACTACCTACTAACATTTTTATGACATATTTCAATGTTTTTTGTTACATATAAATCCGCGCCATAGTCATGACTCACACTTATTGTCTAAAAAAAAAAACGCCAACCGACTAAAAAGAGATAACGTTTCACATGTGAAAATATTTTTTAAAGGATATTCATAATGTTCTAAAGCTTATTTCCCCCAAAAGCTCATGAAAAATTAAATACAGAAGATTTTATAGGGCATTTGATAAAAAACGTGAAGGGCTTTAAACAATTGGCTTTTAGACAATTATCTATTTTTGCGGTCTCATATCCCAGAGACGATAACAGTAGAGGTGAAAACAAGCATAATAATAGTTTTCAAAACAAAATATTAAATCATAAAAAGAAGAAAAGAAAAGCTTCTGTACGATGAACAAGTTTTAAAATAAGAGCCAATAACTGAAATAGGACCTTAAAGCTTCCCACTAATCCAAGCAGAAAATGATTGTTTTGATTGATTTTGAGACTCTCAAGCTTTCCTTTGCGACTTTAAGAGATATCAGCACTTAATGGATAAATTTATTTACTGTCTCATTCGTTAACAGAATCAATTTGTGATCTTTAAACAAATTTATTATCAAAAACTTTATTAAAGTTAAGGTAGATTGCTTCATAATTTTTAATAGGGGTACTATTATTGGATTTTTTGGAGGCCCATCAGATAGCGAAAAGTTTGAGTTATAGACAAAAATGAGCTACTGCCCCCCTTAATAAAATAATATAAGCCTCCCTAAAAATCTTAAAATAATCCCTCCTATAATATTGTATGGGAGCGAAACCAGGAGGCTCACTGCAAAAAATGAAGGCATTCTAAATAGATGGGAGAGAAAAGTTTTGAGGAAGATATATGGCCCTACTAAAGATGGAGATGTATGGAGGATGGACGAGTTGCAAAGTTAAAAAAAAGATAAAATTATACTGTCTAATTTAGTAAGGAAAATTTTGCTACATAAAAAACCTGAACAAATTTGTAAAAAATAAGATTTATAAAGAATAATTATTTACAAGATAATGGCCTGTAAGTCCTATATAAAAACAGAATATATATGAATTATTTTTTTTTTTTTTTTTTGTTAAAGATCCGCATTTATTTATAATCTGAAATTAATAATATTTGTAAAAAAAAAAAAAAAAAAAATATATATATATACATATTTTGAGGTACTATACTGTAGCCTCAGTTGTTAATTTTGATTTTTGCAAACGAAAAGAATCTATTTAATAGATAATCAAAAATAATGTTAGCACAAAGAGCAGCTAATTCATACTACAGTGGCCGCTTATAAGACTCATGGGTTATAAGGTTCAGCCGCCTATAAGACTCAAAATCGACTTGAACGTTCCGGACGTATCCAAATACACACAAAAAAAGTCGGTTATAAGACTCGCCACTCCGGATATATGACTCAGTTTCTCCGAAATAAAAAAAAAGAGTAATATTTCACAAACTGTATTGGGCAGGATTTTGAAAAATATGCCAGAAATCGAAAGTGAAGCATTACAAAATAATTCTCAGAGTCGGAAACAGAAAAGGGGTGGAAAGAACTCTACTGTTGAATGCTCGAATGAAGAAAGGTTTCTAAAAGTTAGGGATAAGGATGCTCGCGTTTAAAAAGCATTGCTTCGCCAAAAAGCTAAAGAATTGGCTGAATAAATGGGAGTACCGGTGGAGAAGACAGCCACCAACCCCTACGTGCGCCCAGAATACCTGTTTTAGTCGCTACTATTCGAGGGAAAAGGTTATTCTCCTTTATTTACGTAGAAACTTTCGTATTTTAGGCTGTTGACATTTCACTAAAAAGAATCATCATTAGAACTATGGATTCATATAAATGCATACGTGAACCATTCCTTTCCTCATACTTGAATATGTTTACAATTAAGACTTGATGTTAAGCCATTATCAATTTTATTTCAAAACTATCTAAAATATTCAGTCCGAATTTATGACAATGAGGCGTATTCTGAGGACCTGATATGTGAGTCTGTCATGAGAGAAGCCGGGAGCAGCAGTTCGTCGAATGTCACGAACGATGACGAAGTTGACAAGCAAGAAAATGATGAAGTGACGTTTCCACCTTCACACTCGGAGGTTCTACGGGCTCTAGGGGTGTTGAGTAGAGCTGTCCAGCACCAAGGGACCAATTTTTAAATGCATTATGATTACGAGCAATACATTCTTGAAATACTAGAAAATAATAAAAAACAAACGTAATTTTAAAAACCAACGTAAATTATGTTTGAGCATTATCTTGAACTCATACACGCTATTATATTATATTAACTGATAAAATAAAGTTTTTTTTCGAAAATTAAAGAAATGTTTAATATTAGTTTTTCCTTTTCGCCTATAAGACTCATCCGCCTATAAGACTCACTTTTTGTTGATCCCAAAGTGAGTCTTATAAGCGGCGTCCACTGTATATGCATCCTAGATCTAATACCATCAAATGAAACCATTATCAGTACTATACTATATATTTTGGGCAGAATAAAAAACTTACATATTTGAAGGGTTTGGTGGATGAAAAAAGCTGTCATATTTTTTTTTTTTTTTTTTTTTTTTTTTTAAATACTATCTAGTTCATTGGATGAAGACTTAATGTTTAGAAGTGTTAGGTAGACAAATTTGAATATTTTTGTAATAAAACAACTAGAAACAGAAATGTGAGAAAGTGAAGGGACTATTGCAAAATTCCTGCTAAAGGAAAATGTAAAAACTGAATTTCTCCCTGATTAGGAAAAACTATAGATCATGGATGCCTGCCTATAATCTACTGCTTTTCCCAATTTACATTTTATAATTAAAAAGATTAAATTACTTGAAATCATAATTAAATAAAATTAACAATCAATGATTTTTCGAAATAAACATTGACTGTTAGTGACTTTTCTCTACACAAAACTAAACGGTAGGTCCTAGCAACAAATGCTCCATTAAGTTTCTAATCAAGAAACATTCATAAAATTTTCGATCCGAGCAATGACGGTAGGTCAAAAAAGTCCCATCACAAAAAGTAGGTAAAAATGTTGCATTTTTTAGTGTAAAAAAAAAAAGAAGGTAAACCAAAAAAGTATAGAACACCAGCCAAAAAACATATTCCAAGAACAACTAAAAAACAAAACAAAAAAACTTTAAACATAAATTACTCAAAATCGTGTTCATTTATAGAAACCCTTTATACACCAAACCCTTAATTTATAATATACATATATATATTTTTTTTGTATCTTAAATATCATGATGATAAATTTGAAGATATGCAAAACTGATGAAAGGAAATTAAAAAGAAAAATACAACTTCATCACACAGAGGAAATTATAATAATTATAAAAAGGTTAAATACAGTATCTGATTATCCAATACAAGAATTGATGCCTAAAAATGAAATTGGCCAGATTAAGAAAACTGGTTGAAATCGAGAAAGAAGAAAAGTTTTATTCCCAATTAATTTTTATGTACATTTTTAAAAAAAATCATTACTTCTACTTTTATTTTTACTATATTTTTTTAAGAGGGCGTATTATAAAAACATATAATTAACTTTATATTTATTAATCATTTATAAGCACTCATGGCTACTTATGCTGAATATGGCCACGTCAACCTTTAAGATCAGGCTACGTTCTTCTAGCGGCAAAGTAAAAAATTCAAAACACAAAAATGAATTGGTAAAACTGAAAACTAATTTTACAGGATCTGTTCTTTAACATACAATAAGCTGTCTTGTTATTCACGAATACTAGGAATGGCTGAATAACATACAATAAATAATAAAATTATTTTGAAGCTCAAGACTTATGATCAAATGGTTAAATTTTTGTCAAATTAAGTAAAATATATTTCAGAGATACATTATTTAAGTTAAACTAGAGATGTGTCGGTACCAAAATTTTTCGATTCTCGATTCTCGGTACGTTTATTAAGGTTTAAAAATAAATTTCTATTACAAAAAACAAGCAGTATGAGAGCTAAATAAATCGTATAAACAAATTGTAAAAAATCGGTATTATCCTAGGAATAACCAACTAAAAGCAAACAGCATTTATTATCTAAAACATAAATTATATAAGTTATAAAATATATAATAAAAGAATTCAAATTCCAAATTTTGATTTAAATAAATAAACATAACAAAGCTTCTGGGATGTCATTCATTACTCAAGGAATAGCTAATGTTACTATCAACTTTACTTAACACTATTGATTGGAGGATGCACTGCTATTTCTCTTGAAGTTGTTCGAATAGTGTATGAGTGCTCCATCATAAATAAAGGAAAAAATCGATGATTTTAAATAAATAAATAATATAATTAAAATGATTTTAAAAAATATTGTTTTATAGTGCAGTAATGCTGTATAATAATTATATGAATAAATATTACAAAACTATCACTAAAGTGAGTGAATCGAGAGAGAGAGAGAGAGAGAGAAGACATCGATTCTTCTCTCAAAGGTGAACTGTAAACTTACAAAGATAAGCAGCAGGTCATTATAACGATTTAAATTTCGGAAAAATCTATAATCAATCTGTGACATATTCCTTTTGAGAACAATAAGATGTATTCAATGTTATTTATTTTTATAAATAAATATATTTAAAACAATTTGATATAAATTTGTAAAACAGGTGTGAGTGGATAGATTTAATGGCACGTAATAATGAAGTATTCAATCAACTTTCGGACTACATTATGAAAAAAAAAGCAACTGATAACAAATTTGATTATGATTTTTTATAAATGAATACCAGGGAACAGGGTTTGTATTTCTTACAACGTTATCTTTTGAAAGGTAAGTTTATTAAATGTACAAATGCACATGTACATACAAGCTGAGTATACTTGAGTATACAAGCTGTTTATTTTGTTTGTTACCTCATGAGGTTTTTGTAAACCTTTTTTTACTCAGGTTACACGAGAGGTTGGGAGATTAAATTATCTATTAAAAAACTACTAATTTCTGCTTAATATAGTTGTGAAAATATATATTAAAATAGATTAACACAAATCTGATGGGCAAAGAAACCGCACTTAAGTGGCAGTACTGAAAAACAATAATAACAATACAGAGTATTTCTATTATTAAAGAATAATCATCCTATGTCATAATTCTAATAAAAATTATAATTATAAAATAGGATGAACTTTCTAATAAAAATTCCTCGTTCACTCAAGTAAGTAAAAAATTCATTCCACGAAAAATATATGAATTATTGTATTTAATCAACTTTTGAGTTAATAAAACTTCTGCAATCATATAAAAGGAAACAAAAAGCTATGATTAACCTTCAGAAGTCATTCATCTCTAAATTCATTATAGTACTTACATACAAACAAAACGGTTTTTGTAAAAATTATTAATTTTTTTATTAAAAATTCAAAATTTCGAACATACATATAAGGGATACTCCAGCATCTAACTACCTAAACAGTGAATAAAAAAATAATTCAAAAAAAAAAAAAAACTTTTCAAATAAAACCAAAAGAATGTTGAATAAAAAAATTTTTATCACGAAAAAAAAAAATGTCAAATAGCGTCGTGTCGCGTTTCACAAAGATAAGAAAATTTTATGAGAATAAGAAGATAAGAATAATTTGAGAGAATGAAACGATTTTTGTAAAACATTTTTTTTTTACTCAGGCAGCACAGAAACGTGGTAAATTATAATATATAAAGGAAACTATAAATTCTTCTTATAATTGTGAAAATATGTATGATTATAGTTTAAAGTTTTAAAAATCTGAAGTGGCAGAACTGCCAAACAATAATAATCATAAAAAAAAGGATTGTCTAAATTAGGAATTTCTCGGTCACTCAAGTTAGTAGAAAATTAATTTCACTACAAATATATAAATTTTCAGATTTAAAGTCTATTATCACCAGTTTATCCTATTTAAAACTTCTGGAATAGTGCAAATCAAGAAATTAATTGTCCCAAAATTCAATATACATACATACACATAAACAAATAGCTTTTTGCAAACATTCACTTTGTTTTATTTTAAATTTAATTTTGATCGAAAATAGATAGGTCTAAAAAAAATGCAAGACTGGAGTATATGCTGATAGGTGATGAACTCCCACATTTTTGATATGCAATTTTTTTACAGTTTTATATCACATCCGCTAATTGAATGGGTCCGCCGAAAAACGTTCTAAGCGACTAACAAAATTTTGAATAATCAGTGAAAGAAAATCATAATCTAATGTTATTGTTAGTTTTGTAAGTTAGATTTTTTTTTCACCTTGTAATTTGTTATATTTACATGTATAATGACATAATGGAGTACTACATCATTCTAAGACGTACTAGTAAACATTTTAAAAACTTTAGAATCGCCACTTCGAAAATTTGTCGCTTAGAACGTTTTTCGGTGGAGCCATTCAATTTTCGCAGTTTGAGTGACAGCTGTGGGTAAAAGAAAAGTAGTTACAAAAAAAAAAATTAACATTTTAAAAATTCGCTTGGAACTAAACCTATTTAAGGCCTAGAATTCCAAAAAAAAGCCTAGTCCAATCACAAGAGTTTATTTTTCCAATAGTTTTTCTACAAGATTATCTTTAAGTAGAAGGTTTTTTCCCCGAAGTAGTTATATCACACTGAAAACGGCAAAAAAAAAATAAATAAATAAAAAAATATAAATCCTTTTCCTAAACCAGCCAAACTTTACCTTTATCGTCCAGCTGTGAAAAAATGTCAATAATGGCTGTATTTGGGATTCTACGCCTCTTTTAAGTTTTACACATGTTGAGAAAAACAGATTTTTTTTCTAAACATAGAATAAAAGGACATAGAAATAAAAAAATTATTATCAATTGTATTGTATGAAAACAACGTAATTTTTTAACTTCCCTGTTTAATGGATTAACATCATCAACGAAAACATGACTAATTCACCGACAATTTTATATAATGGTGAATGTGCACGACAGGGTATCGAAGTTTTAAGAGAATCAGAAATAAGAAATGCTTGATCAGAGTTAGGAAAATATACATTGTTTCATCTTTTTATTTATTTCGCCGTTAATGATTTCGACGATATAAGATCCTTAGCCACAGATACAATTAGATATTTAACTGGAATGAACAATATTCAACATTTGTTTATGAAAATAGAAAAATATAGTCTGGATCGTACTTAGCATTACAAGTCAAGAATATAGAGTAACAGAAAATATAAAAACGTACTATTGAATAGATTTTAAATATACTGTGAGTAAATATTGATAATTACCTAAATAGTAAACGAAGACAGCAGTAACTCTGTTCAGAGAAGAGGTGGTACTGCGAAGGGTGTGAGGGAAAACCTTGAAAGAAGGTTGTAAAGGAGGTTGGGAAAAACCAAAGCTTGGGAAAACCAGAGAGGAGCAATAAGAAAAGGACCTACCAGGTACGGAAGCATGGCATATGAAAACAAAATACAATATCGTATCAGGAAAAAAAATGATCAAGCAGGGATATAAATTCTAATATTAACGAATGTTATTTCCGAATAACAAATCCCTGATTTATTTCTAAAAATAAAAAATCTTTGTGAACTGTTAATTCATTATATCCACATAACATACGGAAAAACGAAATACATATTTAATATATGTATGATTGCATTTTAATATATATATTGATATACATATTAATATATATATATTGATAATCAGCTGTAAAACGAACATTAAAATTTACGAAAACTGAATTATCAAGATCATTACGTTAAATTTCATTAGACTGAACCAATCTAAAAATAATTTTTAAAAATATTAATTTTTTTTTTTATTAAAATAAGAAATAAAAAAAATAATCACTGTTATATATTATTTGGTCAAGGGACTTGTTATAATCTGATAAAAAAGAAGAATGCAAAATCATATTTCCATGAAACTTTATTAGAATTTTTTTATTTTTTTGTAACGTTTCATGACTAAGCCATATTTTCAAGCCCTGTAACTATAATAAAAACTATAACAAAAATATAATGACTAATGGATATTACAAGGTAATTGAAATTGTGATGTGTATAAATAAAAAATATATTTTATTTTCAATTTTTTAAGTATACATAAAATAGTTATACATCACTACTATTGTTAATTTTAAGGCTTGGAAATATGGCTTAGCTACGAAACGTTGCCCTTTTCTTTTCCGACGATTAAGCTATCCATTTTTCAATATGTTTTCTTCGAATTAATATTAAATCTGCTGGTGACTTTAATATTTCCTACTCCGTATTGTTTACTTTTAAGTGTACAGATTTGATATAATACGTTCCGGCATCAAAATAAATTATACCTATAAGATATTCGACCATTAATGTATCGGGAAAAAAATTCGGTTTTGACTAAAACATATAAAAATACGAAAAGAATGAATATAACTATTATTGTAAGAAATTTAATGGGCTATAAATTCTTTTATAACTAATTATTTACATAAGATCTATTGTTTTAGTGTTGTAAGGGGAAAAAAAATATTCACATAAAAAAGCACACTTGTGTCGTCAAAGACAGCTTGCTTTCTACACTACTACCAAACTACTGATTTAAATTTTGTTAATTTCACGTATTGATATGGCATAGCCAGAATGAATGAGGAACAACTTAGAACGTGTGCTTTTGTTAAACCTTGAGACGAGAGGCACAATATGATGTTTATATTTAGGAGCCGTGTGGAATTTAAGGAGGGAATGGTGAATCATAGATTTCTATTTGTATACTCATTTTTGTTTTTTATATGTTTGAATGTTTGATACTTCAGATATTGAAAACAACTGTACGATGGCATTGATTTGCAGTGGGTCTTTGATAGAAGCAGTAGACGTACGTATAAGCAGAAATGTACGGGGAAAACTTTTCAGATGAAACCTTATTAGTCATCGCCTTAGTGCTATTAAACACTCCTGACAATGAAAATGGGTCATCATTTTCGGGCTAAAAACAGGCCATTTTCTACATTTTTCTATAGGCCCATTAAATTTATTTTCTCAGAATTCTCGTTCTCGCCAAATGACACTAGGGACTTCAGTTGTCTCGCTATAGCTGGTACTTTATGCCTAGCTCAGTTCATAAGTTAATAGTTGATGGCTCAGTGCGGTTGTTGATTATTTGGTCTCGCAAGTTTGTTCACTTTCTTAAGACGGTTTAGAAGCGAGTCATAACATATTTAAAAAGGTGCGCTTGGAACATACAAGAAAATCTAAATAAAATATGAATCTTTATTTAATGAATACACTTCTGTTTGGTTTGGAACCATATATATCCACTGAGCGACTGTTGTTTGCAAAACAAATTCAGACAACGAAAATTCTGCTGTAGACCAGTACCTCATAAGAAGTATGGGTCGTGATACTGAAAATGATAACGGAGAAATGAACCTTCAGATGTTTCGTGACATATACCAACTTGAAATCGGATTCTGAGAGAATACTTTTTCACGAACGACTCATATCAGAATTAAAAATAAACAGTTGTATCTTTTTTTGTTCTTTGAATTTTTTTTATTTTTAATACCTTACAATTATTGATATTCAATAAACTTCCATTTCTAATACTTAGCGTTATTTATTCTCTACACCATGGTATTACTACTAACAAGCTCTATCAAAGATTTATTTTAAAGCTAGGTGTATTGAAATACACAATTTTTTAAAAGTATTTAGCTTTAACTAACCTTTTTTGCATTTATCTCCAGACCCATGTTTACATACATGTTTATTGAAATTTCCTACAAGATCCTAGAGTTTCGTGAATTTTGTCCACCATCACCGAACATCAGAAGCACGGTAGATCGGAACAAAAAGCTAAACATAACTTCTACGTCAATTTAACTTAATTTATCCGTATTACAAGACAAGATTCGAATGCGTTCTGCATCTGGCCCATAAATTACGAGTAACTAAGTACTGAGAGAAAAAAAAATTGACAAGGAAATACTGTTGAGGCCAACATGTGTTATCCCAGTTTTATTGTTAGGTCCATGGGGTCATTTATTATTTAATATTAATTAATTACAATGATTTAATCAGTTTTAGTCTATTGCTTAAATTTTATATCAAATGATACGAAATTACAGGAAGAAATTGTCCGATATTACAGGTAAACTACAAACCTTTAGATGTGAGAAAGTGGTCTTTCCAGGACTTGCTCTATCTGACAGGGAAACCCAAATTATAATACCACGGCCAACAGACGAAAACGTAACATGGATCAAAACATCCGAGCAGACAACACCAGCAACCTGCGAATCGACAGCTCAAATGGGCGCATCATATATATTTGGATTACAATTATATAAATATCTGATCACAAAAGAGGCCGAACCACATTGTGAAAGATGTCAATCTCTAATGACCATTAAACACGTAATAGAAGATTGCATATTATTACAAGACTTAGAAAAAAATAAGATACCCCCCGAACGACAGAACTTGCTCTTGGGGACTCAAGAAATTCTATAAACAAAATTATAAATCTATTTAAAGAACATTCACTTTACCATAAAATATAATACAAAAATTATGATACAGGACGAAGAAAAATAAATTTCCAACATTTAAATGAAAAGGGCATAATAACCTGGAAGTTGATCGCCCAAATAAAAACCTCAATCTAATCTATAAAGAAAGTGGACTAGGAACAACGATAACTGAGCAGGCAAGAAAATGGTCCTGCATAGAAGCAAAATATGCAACAGAAGCCTGGATCATGCCACAACCATGGATAAACAGCAGAAATGAAAGACGGAACCTATCAGAAGGGATAGGAACAGAGCTCTTTAAAGCGCTATCAAAACCAAAACGTCAAGACCAAGTTATATGACGTGGAAAGACAAATGATCAAAACACCACGATCGTGACGATCAGCACCAAAATCGAGATACAAAATTGATATGGTTACACCGGACCAAGATAAGCTTTAAGTTTAAAGTAAGCCGAACTTTAGATGTACATACGCATACAAAAAGGGTAAAATTACTGTAATTAATGAAAACAAAGTTGAACAAGGAGCCAAGCAGCGACTGGCCTGTTCTGTTTTTTTTCTGGTGTCAAAAATACAGTTGAAATAAGATTACTCCCAGGCTTCACCGAAAAGCTTCGGTTGGTAATCTTCGAGAAAGATTACTCATTACGACGCTTCATCAAGAGCTTCCAGCTGCCTCCCAAGACTTTAATTATACGTAAAAAAAAAAGTTATTTTTTAATAAATCAATATTATATGTACCCTTTTGATAATTTATTCATTTCGATTTTTAATTTGTCGGTACTTTATTCATTTATTACCTTTTTGTGTATTCCTATGTAAATATGTGTATGTTATTACATCTGAATTTAATCGCATCAAATGTTACAGTAAACATTTTTTTCTATTAGGTGTCCAAGATAATCTCTTAAATTACGAGAGATCCTCTGACGTTACAAAGAGGTTACCTTTAAAAAGAAAATGAATTCAGGAAATTTTTCGAAAATAAACTGTTAGTTGACATGCTAAAAACTAAAGAGGTTTTGAAGGCAATAATCTCAAGTTGTTATAAAATATACACCCAATAATCCAATGAATACGCCATGTAAACTGCGCTAAGTTTCCCTGGTGTTTCCATTGGATGTCGACATTCCATCAAGTGCCAGAAACGTATATATGAAATTAAAGTAAATTTAATGCTCTACAACTTTGAATCCGACATTTGTTCTGAGAAACGATCGCGGAAGGCACTAGAAGCAAATGTCTGACAAAAAGTGAGGTAACAATAATTTTTTTGCGAAAATTATCGATTTTTAATAACGTATATCTCAAAAACTATAGCAAGTTCGACAAATATGTATATGAACAGTTTTATAGGTTTTTTTTTTTTTTTTTTTTTTTTTTTTTTTTTGAATTGAATCATATTTTTCTAGAGTCCACCGCTTTCGAGATATAATCGAATAATCCAAAAATGGGACGTTCTTCCCTTCCACCGTTATCTTATCCCTAGGGACGGGGACTTTTAGTATATTTACCTTATAACTACTCCTTATGAACCCCTGAAGTAAAAAAAAAAAAAAACATTACCGCATTTTTCATGCACTCTACGACATGCTTAGTGACTGGACTACTGTTCTCACTGGAACAGGAACTGTAAAACGTTCACATTTATTACTAGAATCCCTATGTTTCCAATTGATCTACCATTTAAATTCAAACTATTATAATTTTCAATTAAACTTTCTTATGCTTAATATTTACAAAAACGCTGTATTGTATCTTCGGAATGACTGTTTCCCCTGCGGTCAATATTATGTAGGACTTTAACTCGAAATTATGTTTATTTGAATGTATTATGAATGAACTATTTATTTATATTTATTTGAAACATATTTTTCTAGAGTCCACTGTTACGTAAAATATAATCGAATAATCCAAAAATGGCACGCTTCTTCCCTCCCCCCCCCCCATTAGCTCACCCCTGGGGGCGGGGACTGTTAGTATGTTTATCTTATAACAACTCTTAACGAAGCCCTGAGGTAAAAAATAATCGCATATTTCATGCACTCAGCTCTCTTTGACTGGGGTCTCACTTCTCCGCGAAAACACGTTTGTCGGTACTCTTTTGGCTATAACTCCGAACCTAATTGTTCGATCCAAAAAAAAAATTTCCATCTGAAAGCTGGTTAAATTCATTATAAGAATCTATATATTATGTTTTGATCAAGCCCTGTAAAATACCTATGTCGGCATTCAAAAAACCGCTTACTGTTTTGAAATCCAACTTTGTATGTTTTTTTGGCACATTTTTTCACTATAACTCCAAAACTATTTGCCCGAACTGAAATCTGGTTAACTTTACTATCATGCCCTATTTATGAAATTTTGATTAAGTCCTGTAATGCACCCAAGGTACCTTACTGAAAATATCAAAATAGTCATATTTTGCCAAAACGTACATATTTAGTACATATTGCTGGATTGGGTGTATTACGGGACTTAATCAAAATTTCATATATGTCGACCTATATGCAAGGCATCCGTTGTGCCATACAGTGAATAAAGTTATAATTGTTTCAAAACCTGAACAGAGGCTTTGCTCCTTGAGTTTTGTTTATTTTTTCTTTCTAGTCTGTTATGATGAATGCCATCGAAATGTTGCGGCAGAAACGTTGCCATAAAAAATTAAAAGATACAGGTTTATTGGTTTAACATCTCATACTTTTTTATTATTAGGCTGATCTCTTAAATTCTATTTTCATATTTACCCAAAATAAACAAATCCAACTCTTACAATAAAGTAATAAAAATAAAATGTTACTGCCGGTAGACCCTGATAAAAAATCCGATTTTTTCCGAAACGGATCTAAATTTATAATGAAATAAATAAAAAGGTAATAAAATATTGCAAAATACTCCACATCATACGTTATTCTGATAAAACTCTTAATTAATAACAAATTGTGATTATTTTTTTCTTTCACTTTTTCAGGGGAAAAAATGTTAATTATACTATGGACAAGAATTACTATTCAGATCTAAGATACGATACATAATAATTTAGACAGCAATCCTTTGGCAATGTCCGAAATATAGCACATTTAAATTTAATTTTACGACTGTAATATGCAATGAATAATATTTCTAATTCAACCCAGTGTTTCATGTTAAATACCTGTTAAAGTAATTTTAGTTTGATATAATTTTTTTTTTTTAATTGTGAAACTCTTTTAAAAATTTGTTAGTTATGAATATATTGGAGCCATGAGAATACCCTAAATTTCATTTTTTTTTTTTCCTTTTGTAGTATCACAATTAGAAATAAATAATTGAGCCAAGTATAAATTAATGGTGTACAAATACTAGAACAGAAAATGAAGTGCACAAAGATTTTAAAAATCCACTGAGACCTATTTGGTTAGAAAAGGAAAACTGAACATAATGTTAACACCACCACCACAATTTTAACGCAAAAATAAAATTTTCATCACTTGTAAGAAATATTTATTCGATTGAAATCGGAAGTTTGATTAAGTACTGGCATATTGAACGGAGTATTTAAGATAATTATGTTAAGAGGGATTCTGTTAAGTTGAGATTTATTCTGAAACATTCAGGAGTTCTAACTGAGAGGGACTGTATAAGAAATTGGTACCAGGGATGTGTCGATTCTTGATTTATTCGATTCTTAAAAAAGGATCGATATCGGCAATCGATGAACTAAAGTTAACTCCTAGGAACCGATCGATACTGCTGACGTTGGAAGTATATATTATATATATTTTTATATATATCTTATTATGTATGTTATTCTACACTGATTATTCTTTCAATGATAACAAAAAAAAAATTTTTTTTTAATAAGAAAGGTAATGTGTACAACACTAAAAAGAATGCTTTATACATAACTTAAAACACATCCATTGTTACTGCAAGCCAAACGTCACTTATTTGAAGTTATGTTATTGCTATTTGCAAATGAAGGAATAATGTTACAATTTTAAACCAAATAAATAAATGCAGTCAGACAATAGTATTTTTTATTTCACATTGTTGTTATTCTTATAGTAAGGTATGTCCCACAAGAAAGATGATAATCTTCCATTTTATCAATTGTTCATACAGGTTTTTGAACCCTGATTCTCAATCAAAACAAAGCCAAAGTAATTCCAGTGCAATCTACAATGTTTAGTGAAAGGTTCATTAACATTTTCAATTTCTAAATCAATAAATGAAACTTTTAAATGTTTATTTTCTTAAATAAAAATTTGTAAATTGAATTATATGTTTGTCCATTGCCTGAATTATAATTAGCATATGATGTTATATGTTACAGAAAATAAACACTACTACCCGTTCACTAATTTATTTCTTACTATAACTTTATTTTTAGTTTATTTGTTTTGCTTTTTTAGTCTCATTCTGGATTATTTTTTAAAATATAAATTTATTTTTAACCCAGGTTCTCGGTATCAAAAATCGATTTGTATCGTTACTGGTATCGTAAATCGAACAATTCTAGTACAGACAAATCACTGATTGGTAAATTTCTATGTAACATTCACGGATTACGAGTTCTCAAAACACTACATTGATTTTAAAGTTGAGGACTTAAATTATGAAGGACCAAGAAGTTAATATTGTTGAAAAAAAACATACAATATTACCTCACAAAAAATATAATAACATCATTATCATATTCAATTTTTTGTTACAGGTTTTATTATTTTTTAATTTTTATAATTGTAAAACCTATATCGGCTATTCTGCAACATACTGTTTTCATCTTCATCTGATGCTATTTATTTAAGATTAAAAGATGTTGCCATTCTTAAACACGTAATTACTACTTATGTGCTGACAGTTAACTTTCCTCACAAAGTAAAATAAACAATAAAAAAATTCTTTGTAATATATTGAAACATAATCAAAAGTAAGATTAGCTAGTAATAGATGGCTGGGAAAAATGTTAAATTGGTATTTAAATTTACTGTCTCCTTTAAATTAAACACAAAATATTCAAAAAATAAATTTGCAAAATAAGAGAAAATAAGAATAGTCTCTTTTTTATTTTTACTTATTATACTTGGTAAAGAGAATGAACAAGGTTACTGGTGTTACATAGCGGGGAAATAGAAAATCCCACGCCAAACAGCTTAATGCAGATTATCCTTAAATAAAGAAGGAATATATCTCGGAGCACGGTGGTTCAAAAGGCACAAAATCCTCGACATGTACGAAAAATTATTTTTTTTAAAATTTCAATCCCCGACCCCTATGAACCATTTTCGAACCTCTTAGGAATCAGAAAACGTGCGAATGTTCCAAAAATACGAAGTGAAAATACTCCGTTTGAAAAAAAAAAAAAAAAAAAAAAAAAAAAAAAAAGAAAATTTAAAATAAAAACGCACGAATTCGTATCTTATGACTTCGTTTTTACATGTTTTTTATTTTACTAATAATTAATGAGATATTCTAATTCATTCATACAAGTGTATTCAAACTAAGAAAAAATTAGGTTCAGATGTGTTAAAATTTATATACATGGATAGAAAGCAGAATTCACGCTGAATCGCAAATGTAATAACTATTTGAAATTGTGGGAACAGTCTCAACTTTAAAATTTAAACGTCCTCAAAGGGGTAAAAAAAAAATTTTATTTTGATAAATTTTACAGATTTTTAACTGAATCGATATTTGTGATGTTTTCCATGAAAAAAAAATCCCATTGATTTACAGTGGATTTCATTAGAATTTTGTCATTTTTTGTAGTTTTTGAGCACCCTGAAGCCAAGCCGGGTCGCGTCTTGCGCATAACGACATTGAATTTCAAATAGCAAACAAAACTACAATTCTACGTGAAAGAATCAATACTCTTCTAGCTATCTTGAATGATAGCTGAAAAAAAAAATAAAACGTGATTTCAATTTTTTTTTCTCGGCTACCACTGGCGGCTATGGCACTAGTTTTGCGCTATTATAGGTCCCTAGTACCCACACAAAAATCGCACCACATTCAAATCTGTGAGTTAGAAGTAAAAAAGTCCCTTGCGAGTTTTATTCAGCTATATCATATTCCTCTCACCAAGAATACCTTAAAATCTAGCAACCCAAACAAATTATTTATTTGATATAAAAGGCATTTTTATTCATAAAGTTTTTAATTTCCAGCTAACATTACTTTTTCATTATAATCATTCATTTTGTCGAAAAAGTTACTTTCATCTTTTTTAACTACTCACAAATAAATATGCCATAAATAAATATTCTAATCTTCAAACATATCCAAAACATCCAATGAATTAATTAATTTCATATTTAGAATATTTCATTGCTAATAGAGATTGCTCTTCTTTAGTTCTTTGCTAATTATTAACTAATGCTAACTTCGTTATGTAATAACTAAGGAAGGAGGTACATACAGATTATTCTACTGATATACATCCTTTTTCAGGGTGTCTACCAGTCGGGAATAAATCGGGAATTTACAAAGAAATTTGAGAAAGTCGGGAAAAAGTTGTCGTTAATCCTAAAATGTTTAGATTGTTTTTAGTTTTTGCTCAATTTGTCAGTTAAGGAAGCGTCTGACGATATAGTAACTTACATACTTTTAAAGTAAACTAAATTTTCCACAAAGTGAGACCAGGGTGAGCTCTATAAAATAAAGCTATTGTTTCCCAAGATACAGTTCTTCGAAAATAGGCCATTCCCCCCCCCCCAAAAAAAAAAAGTGATGTTTTTTCGATATGGTCACTTATTTTGTGAAATATCTTCTAAAATACGCCTCCCATGTCAAATTTTATGAAGTTGTAGAAAATTTCAGCCCTGGTACCTGAGGGCTCAGCGGTTCTCTCAAATACGGCAGATAACAAAAAACAGTCATAAGTAGATTCAGGGGGGAAATACTGTTCTCAAATAAATTGTACTCGTGTCTCTCTATGGTTTATTTAACAAATAATCAAAATTTATTTATTTTTGTTATTTTTAAATAATTGATTGATAAAAAAGAAAAAATATAACCGGGAATTACGTCATCAAACATTGTTTTATGTGCCTACATAATAAAATGCTTGTACAAATATCATGGTACCTATAAGTACAAATTACATTTACACAAAAAAGGAAACAAATATAAATCGTATGTAGTTTATATATAAACATATATATATGTCTTATACTTCGGGATATCGCGTCGGGTTTGGGTAAGGGAGGGGGGGGTAAGGGAGGGGGGGGTAAGGGTTGAAAATCAAGGGTAAGTTCATAGCTGTTTGATCAAATAACTCGGAATCCGTTACTTTTAGTATATTTTCTATTCTTTACATTATTACAACAAATTAAATTTGCAAAAAAATTTTATCTATGGTTTTTTATTCTCAGATCGTAGTTTTAAAGCTGTAGGGGATGGAAAGATTTAAACTATTTGTTCTATTAAAAATTTCTTTTTTTTTCGTCTAAAAGCTGGTTAAATTTACTATCTGATCCATAAATGAAATTTTGATCAAGTTCCTTAAAACACCCATGCCAGCACACTGAGAACCCTGTACAGTTTAGTCCAGTTAATAAACATGTAGGGTGCATGAAATATGAGATACTTTTTGACATCAGGGCTTCGTTATGAGTAGTTAGAAGGCAAACATACTAAAATTCCCCAACCCTGGGGATGAACTAACGATGGGAGGTGGAGGTCTTATTTTGGGTTTTTTTGATAATATCTCGGAAACAGTGGACTCTAGAAAAACATAATTTAAATAAAAACTAAAGCTAATTAAATTTCCTACAAAATTAATTCTATACATATTTGTAGTAATTTTAACGGTTTTTGAGATATACATAGTAAACCATTTTTGAAAATAAATCATTTTCACCTCACTTTTTGTCAAACATTTGCTTCTAGTGACTGTTTCTCAGAAAAATAGTCATAAACAAATCAATAGAGCTTGAAATTTCCTTTAATTTTATGTATACCTTTGCTACTTAATTTTTAACTGGATCTATAGTTCAATATTTATTAGTTATAACTTTTATTTAAATTTTTACAAATCAAACAATAATATCAAAAATATTTACGTGTACTAGGTAATTATAATTAAAAAGTTAAATATATAATAAAAAAAAAAAATCATTCAAAGTTTGTCATCTACACATTAAAGCAAATCAATTTGCAACAAATTTGGTTCTATTCATTTTTTTGCGCAGTCAATAGTTTTAGAGCTGTAGGAAAGGGAAAAATACTATATTTTGTTGAAAATTGTAAAACTTCACAGTAAACTTACTTTTTAATAATATTACATTAAAATCGGTTTAGCGGTTTGGCCACCACAAACGCTCAAAGATGTTGCAGTAAGTAGCACACCACAAAAACACGTTTGACAGTACTCTATCTTCGTTTCATCTGAAAGCTGGTCAAATTTGCTATGATACCTCATATATGAAATGGTTTTTAAATCCCATGAAATACCCACACCAGCACGCTGAGAACCCCACACTGTTGTGAAAACCACTTTTTTTCAGCACAGTTATCATGCATAGTTTCAGAGTTATAGCGAGAAATATACTGAAAAAAAGTGGATTTCAAAAGTTCTCAGCGTGAGTATATCATGGGACTTGATCAAAATTTCATACATGAGGTCTCATAGCAATTCAACCACATTTCAGATGGACAAAAGAAATTTTATTATTTTATCGGACAACCTCATAACTATTTTCGAACGGAATGGCAATACTCCACATTGATGTGTTTCTTGAAAGTTATCTAGAGTAATGTGAAATATAAAAAAAAAAAAAATGTTTATTTTTTATTGTTTAACTGTGATATGTTAAGTAGCAGAGTATGCATTTATTGATTTGTTTGGATTATTATTGCAACAGCATGAAAATAATGTTTGTAGAGAATTTCCAGAAATATTTTTGAAAAAGTCGGGAATTTCCAGAAAAATCCTTGAAAAATCTTGAATGTGTCAGAAATTTTGATAACTCAAATTGGTAGACACCATGTTTTCTAACTAAAGTCAAAGTTTTAAATTAATCTTGTGAGGAAGCATTTTTCTCTTTCAACATTCCACAATGCTACTTATATATTAACTTAAAATAAATTAAAGTTGTCAGTTTAAAATATTCATTTCATATTACAATATTTTTGTTTAACATAGGTTACTGAGTAACTTGCAGATGATATTTATTCTTACAGCAAAGAAAAAAACTAATGAACAATTCACAAACACATTTTTTTCTCACCTTTCAGGATTAACCAAAATAATACCTTTTTTGTTGTCTCTAATTTGTATTGTTAGCCAGCAACATAAGATTTTGAAATCGCAGCTCATAGCTTTAGCTGACACGCAGAAATGCACTTCGTTTAAATAACATATTAAATTGATTTCAACAGCATAAAATGAAGACATATTCACAAGCTATAAAGAATTAATGATTTCTCTCTCTCCAACCATGAACACACAAAATAAAAACTCTCTTCAGTCCAAAAATTCAGTCATGTCTAAATTTATATTACAAACCAAGCAATATACTATTATCAAATGTAATTGAAAATTAATACTTATCTACATTTCATACAAGCACTGAATTATTGTTATTACTATTAAAATTATCTAATTATTCAACATGCTAATAAATGGCCACATTTCTCATTTAAGGTCAATTATGGTTTAATTTTTAAATTCTAACTCATAAATAAATAGCTTTGCTCTCAATTTATATTTTCAGTTCAACATAATATTAAAGACATTTACATAACTCACTGCTTATTACATAATCTATGCTATTATATAAAAGGACAAGCTACTTTTCGTTTGTGATCACTATCAACGAAAACTACTGAACCAATTAGTACCAAATTTTAACATCATCTTCGTAGTTCAAGGAAGGTTTACCAATAATTAAATCCACTGAATTTTAATTAATTTGTTATTAAAAAAGTTTTATATGGATAACAGTGAAGTCTGAAACTGACGGATAGGGGGTGAGCACCATTCTACATGAGAGGTTACTGTGGTACTGCGTTATATAGAGCTCGAAATTGATAATAACATTAACTTATATTCAATTAAATTATTAAAAAATATATAAAAATGTGGTGCAACATGTAGATACCAGTGAAGTTTGAAAATTTACCGATATGTGGTCAGCACCATTCCGAAATTGAGTTTACTAGAACTACATCATTTTCATAGTTCTAGGAAGGTTTAGCAGTAATAAAAATTACATAAATTAAAATTCAAATGTAAAAGTTGAGTGGCAGAAACAAGGTTTGCCACACTATCATATACTTTTATGGTTAGAAAATTAAAATCTGAGATGAAATCAATAAAATTATATCTGCCCAAATAAAAATTACTACTAAATCAAAATTTCGACCCTTTGATTTTGTGTGTAAAAATATAATTCATGGGCCTTTAGTTCTAAGCACTTATAATGCAGTCCATAATCTGCAAGTTTCTTGATTGTCTCTGTCCAGCTGGATTACCAACTAATACATACAAATTAATCATTGGATGTCAAATTAGGTTTAAATAATCTTCGACCACCTAATATGGTAAATTTTAACCTGGTTAAAAATTACTGCTATGGGTGAAAATATCATTGAAGAAATAATGGTCAATTGCATACTTCAATACATGATTTTAATCGATGAACAAATTAAACTTCAATTAATAGTTAAAATTATCTATGTTCTTTACTGATATGAGTAGGCGAAGCTACTTTTTTTCTCCAGGGGATGCTACTTTGTTAATACTTCTTTTAATGTTAATATCTTACTACATTTACCTCGATTGCACTGCACCATGACATAATTCTTTGTCAAGAATAGATTAGAGGTTTCATTCTTCCTTAAAGGACCACTCAAAATAAAACCTTTATGGTCCCCCTAGTAAATTTAAATATAATTCAGTAACAAAATTTTCAAATGACACTGTTATGTATAACAGTACAGGTGTATACCACTTTTCATATCCAGGATACAAGCATTAAATTATTCATTAATCTAAGACATGATCACATTTTTCATGTATAATTCATTCTTTGAGTGCTACCAATGGGTAGTTTCTAAATCTAATATTAAAAAAAGCACTGAATTATTCAATATATAAAAGAATGGACCCATTTCACACTTGCAATTCATTGTAAATAGACATGTTAACAAAACTACACCTTCCTTTTGACCATTCACCGTAACATTAAATTAATTTATAAATCTCATTGCTTATAACATTATTTTTTAATGTTAACAAATAATTTTACTCTAAAAAAACAAATAACATCACAATGTCAAACAACAATTTTGACAGTACAGCATAAAAGCAAGTTTTTGTATAGCATTATATTCATAATTCAGCAGACTAAAAAGATGTGTATTGTTTTTTGTACAGCTGTAAATTTTAATCAATACATTAAAAAAATGACCCAATGAACTTAAAGAATATCATATTCTACTAAGTGATATCTGTTATTTAATCAATATTAAAAAATAAAAAATGCAATTATTTTTTTAAACTTTAACTAACTTTTTAAAAGTAAAAAAATAAAACTAAAGTGATTTTAAAAACTGAACAAAGAAAATTATGTTTTCAACCAGACAATAAACGAAAAATTTCCAAATGTATTAAATTTTACATTACAAATACGTTTTATTTTTCTCCCCATACTTTCAGTTCATCGTAATGTTAACATCGTTTACAAAATTTACTGCTCATAACTTACAGGTTAAACAGGATTAGCAATTTCTTACTCCCCTTTTAGGACCATTCAAAATAACTTTTTTTTAATTACTAAAAATTTTAAATCTTTCAATTATCGGAAACCGGACAATAAATAATTTTTAAATGAAACTGTAATATATTTCTAAATAAAGATGTATATCAATATTCACCTTTATTCAATATAAGAGGTATGCAAGTTTAAAATGTCGTTTTAATTCCAATATAATGCGCTCTTAGCCTATTGAAGGATTTGCTTATCTCTAAACGCTATTTTGTTTGTTAGTCATTTGTTTACAAAAGTCAGTTGTTTTTAAGTCGTTTACGTGGACGTATCATACCTTTCTTTGGTGTTAAAAATGTCTAATTTTAAGCCAAATAAAGAGCATTTGCGGCATGTCATGATTTTCTTATTTAATCAAAAGAAAAAGGCATCTGAATGTCATCAAATTCTTGTTGAGACTTATGGCGATGTTGCTCCAACCGTCAGGACATGTGAACGTTGGTTTCAAAGTTTCAAACGTGGTGATTTTGATGTTACTGATCAAAAACGAGAAAATCGACCAAAAAAGTTTGAGGACTTCGAATTGCAATCTTTATTAGACGAAGACAATACCCAAACCCAACAAATGATGGCAGAACAGTTGAATGTCACTAGGCAAGCCATTTCCGATCGCCTGAGAACTATGGGAAAGATTCAAAAGGTTGGAAAATGGGTTCCACATGAATTGGACGAACGACAGATGGAAAAAAAAAAAAACTGTGTGCGAAATGCTGCTTTTACGCCACGAAAGAAAGGGTTTTTTGCATCGAGTTGTAACTGGCGATGAAAAATGGATTTATTTTCAGAATCCCAAACGAAAAAAAAATCATGGGTAACGCCAGGACAACCATCCACATCGAGTGCAAGACCGGATCGTTTTGGGAAGAAGACAATGCTGTGTGTGTGGTGGGATCAGAAGGGAGTAGTCTACTACGAGCTTCTCAAACCCGGCGAAACAGTCAATACCGAGCGCTACCGACAACAAATGATCAATTTGAGTCACGCATTGATCGAAAAAACGCCCAGAATGGGCTCACAGGCACGCCAAAGTCATTCTTCAGCATGATAACGCTCCTGCACATTCAGCCAGATTGACTAAGGAAACGATTTCTTCGCTTGGTTGGGAACTCCTACCCCACCCGCCGTATTCACCTGACCTGGCGCCTTCTGATTATCACCTCTTCTCATCGATGGGACACTCATTGGCGGAGCAACACTTCAACAATTTCGAAAACGTACGAAAATGGATTTCAAATAAAGATGAAGCATTCTTTTGGAATGGTATCCATATATTGCCCGAGAGATGGACAAAATGTGTAGAAAGCGAGGGTCAGTACTTTGAATAAAATATATTATACTTTTTTTTAAATTTTAAACTTGCATACCTGGTAAGCACTGGAATTATTTCTTATTTAAAGTCATGAAAACATTTCTTTTTTTTATAATCCATATAATCAATTGCACAGCAAATAACTGAGGAATCATTCAAATTTAAAACAGAAATATGATTTTTTAATAACAAACTGCCTAAAATGACTTTAACTGATCTTTCTCAACATCCTCCTAAACCAAAAAAAAAAAAAAAAAAAAAAAAAAAAAAAAAAAAAAGTAATTAATACTAAATAAATATTAGTGTCTTACACTTCATACAAACACCAAATTAAAATTTGACCTTTTTCTAATCAATAATTCATGATAACGACAAATGATTTTCATAAATTACAAATAAAAACTTTGCTCCAAAACGAATTTTCAGTTCATCAAAACATTTAAAATATTCATAAAACATAAATCTACTAGTACAGCACATAACCTAGGCATCATTCACATCTTCAACAGGATCAGCAATTCCTCTTTCTCTTTCAAGTTCTCAAAATAATACTATTTCAGTCATCTGATGACAAATTAAACAATTTTTACTGCACAACAAAAACAAACATGGCATTATTCACATTCGAAAAATAACATACAAATTCTCTCTCTCACCCAAAATAAAACCATACAAATATATCAATATTCGTTTTTTATTTCAGTCTTGATTCAGCACTGAATTGTTCAATTAAATAAGATAAGGACACGTTTCTCATTTATAATCCATTATACTTTAATTTTTCAAATTTAACTTATAAATCACATATCTTTTTCCCAAAACAAACTTTCATTTCATTTCATAACACCAATATCATTTCCAATATTAACTGCTTAGAACATAAAAATTTCAACTGATATTGTAAATAAAAGATTTTCTCCCAAAATGAACTTTCCGTTCATTACATAACATTGAATTCATTCATAAACCTCATCACTTATGACATAACTTTTTAAAATCTTATTTAATGTGCAAACCAAGAACATAAATTTTAACAAACAGCATAAATGCAAGGAATAATTCACAATGGAAACAGGATTACAAATTCCTTTCTTCCCTTTTAGGACCACACAGAATATTACCACTTTGGTCATTTCTGGATTTATATCAGAAATCAGATAATAAACAAATTCCAAACATAACTGTTATATTTTACAGAGTGCTGATGTAAATTAATATTCGTTTTAATTAAATACATGTACTAAATTATTCAATATGTGGTATGAACTCATTCACTTTAGTTCATTGTACTTTTCACGTTAACATTATACCTCCTAAAACCGAAGTCTATGAAAACTTTTTAAATATTTTCAAATTTCAACTAATATGGTAAATAAAAGCTTACCTCTTAAAACAAACTTTCAGTTCATCATAACACTAATATCATTTCCAATATTAATTGCTTAGTATATTGTTTTTTATGATCTATTTTGATGTAAATGACAAAATACATCAATTTGAATAGCACAACAAAAAACCAAGGCACAATTGATAGCCTTCTACCAAAATTCAAATTAAGACCTTTCTGGTTATATTTAAAATTTTTTCATAAACCAGATAATATACATACTACATTATTTTTACAAGTTTTAAGTTCATCCTAATTTTGAAAACAATTACAATCCTCACTTTTAAATAAATTATTTTATTTAAAATGTCGTATGTTTAAACAATGAATTTCACCTATTTCAACAACACAGCACAAATACAAGTTATAAAGTGATTTAATGTTATAAAATGATTCACAGTGTAAATAGTGTCAACAATACTGTTTTACACTTGTATGACCACCCGAAATAACACCATTTTGGTTATCTTTGAATTAATAAAAGAAAGCAGTTAAATAAACAATCTTCAACTGTTATATATACCTAGTACTGATGCAAATCAGTAATCATTTTCACTTAATACATGCACTAAATTATTCAATACAAAGTAAGAACAATTTCCCACATTGAATACAATGCACTTGGACATGTTAAAAGAATTACTCCTTCCTTTTAAACAATAGTCCCAGATCACAAATCAAACTCAAATATCATAAATATAAAGTTTGCTCCCAAAAAAATCTTTCCATTCACTATACATACGAATCAATTTATAAATCTTATCTCATAAAAAATTAGTTTATGATAATAAAACCTAAATAACAAAGAGCATCGAATTTCATAGTACAGCCCAAACCAAGGAATAATTCACATTAAATTAGAAGATTAGCATTTTCTTTAGAAAAACTCTAATGACACCATTTTGGCCATATTTGACTTTATAACGAATACCTGATAACAATCAATTTTCATTAAACAGTTATATAGTACTGATTGACAATGTCAATTTTACTTTAACTTAATACATGCACTAAATTATTTAATATAAACATGGTATTAACTCATTTCTCACTTTATATCATACTTTGGGAAGTCAATAAAAAGTAAAAAGTACAAATTTCAACTCATAAAGTAAACAAAAGCTTTCCTCCCCCAAAAACGAACTTTCCGTTCATCATAACATTGAATTCATTAATACATTACCGTATTTTTCACATCATACATGCACTAAATCATTAAATTAAATATGGTATGAACTCATTTTCCACCTTAGTTCATTCCACTTAGGCATGTCGACATTATAACTGTTTTTAAACCAATAATCCATGGAAAAAATAAATGTTTAAATTTCAACTCATATTGCAAATAAAAGCTTTCCTCCCAAAACGAACATTCCAATTATCATAACATTGAATTCATTCATAAATCTAGAATTTTTAAATTTTATCTTATAAAATCACTAATAAAAGCTTTGCCCCAAAAATGAACTTGCAGTTGATCATAAAAGATTTATAAACCTTGCTGCTTATTGCACTTTTTTTTCATAATGGAATTAACTTAAGGAATACATTATTCCTAAACATATAAAATCGTTGATCAACATATACGTCAATTATGACGTAACAACACAAACTGAAGCTATAATAATTCATAGCCCAAACAGAAGCAGTTATTTCTTTCAGCCCTTTTATAATCACTCAAAATAACACTAGTTTGTCGTCTTATAATTTATATTATATATCAGAAAATAAACAATTATCATATTTGACTATTATATAGTTCTGAGTGCAGGTTTATTTCAATAATCATTTTCACATTATACATGCAATAAATCATTAAATATGGTATGAACTCATTTCCCACTTTAATTCATTCCACTTAGGCAAGTCGACATTATAACTGTTTTTAAACCAATAATCCATGGAAAATATAAATGTTAAAATTTCAAATCATATTGCAAATAAAAGCTAGATTTCCTCCCAAAACGAACTTTCCGTTCATCATAACATTGAATTCATTTATAAATCTCATTATTTTTTTATGTTTTGTTTCACTGGAAATGACAACTTAAAATAATATCGACTTCATATCACAAATAAACCAGAGCCACAATTCACAGTCCAAATAGAATAAGAATTTTCTGTCAAAACTTTTACGTAGGACCACCAAAAATAACAATCGTTTGCATTTTCTTTGAAGTTATATTGTAAACCAGATAATAAAAATTGTATAATAATTGCAACATATTACTGAGAGCTGATATTAATCAATACTCATTTTTATTTAATACAATCAATTAATTTTTTCAATATAATAATCCATGATCTTATTTCTCACTTGTAATCAATTGTGCATGAACATGGTAACAAAATTGTACCTTCTATGATACATTCTCTAAAGAAAAACGCTAGAATTTTTAAATTTCATCTTATAAAATCACTAATAAAAGCTTTGCCCCAAAAATAAACTTGCAGTTTATCATAACAGATATATAAACCTCATTGCTTATTGTTCTTTTTTTTAATAATGGATTTAACGCATTAAATATGGTATGAACTCATTTCCCACTTTAATTCATTCCACTTAGGCATGTCGACATTATAACTGTTTTTAAACCAATAATCCATGGAAAAAATAAATGTTTAAATTTCAACTCTTATTGCAAATAAAAGCTAGATTTCCTCCCAAAACGAACATTCCATTTATCATAACATTAAATTCATTCATAAATCTAGAATTTTTAAATTCTATCTTATAAAATCACTAATAAAAGCTTTGCCCCAAAAATGAACTTGCAGTTGATCATAAAAGATTTATAAACCTTGCTGCTTATTGCACTTTTTTTTCATAATGGATTTAACTTAACGAATACATCATTCGTCAACATATCAAATCATTGATCAACATATACATCAATTATGACATAAAAACACAAACTGAAGCTACAATAATTCATAACCCAAACAGAAGCAGTTATTTCTTTCAGCCCTTTTATTTTTATAATCACTCAAAATAACACTAGTTTGTCGTCTTATAATTTATATTATATATCAGAAAATAAACAATTATCATATTTGACTATTATATAGTTCTGAGTGCAGGTTTATTTCATTTTCACATCATACCTGCACTGGATCATTAAATATCGTATGAACTCATTTCCCACTTAAGTTCATCCCACTTAGGCACGTCAACATTATAACTGTTTTTAAACCAATAATCCATGGAAAAAATAAATGTTTAAATTTCAACTCTTATTGCAAATAAAAGCTTTCCTCCCAAAACGAACATTCCAATTATCATAACATTGAATTCATTCATAAATCTAGAATTTTTAAATTTTATCTTATAAAATCACTAATAAAAGCTTTGCCCCAAAAAATGAACTTGCAGTTGATCATAAAAGATTTATAAACCTTGCTGCTTATTGCACTTTTTTTTCATAATGGATTTAACTTAACGAATACATCATTCGTCAACATATAAAATCGTTGATCAACATATACATCAATTATGACGTAACAACACAAACTGAAGCTATAATAATTCGTAGCCCAAACAGAAGCAGTTATTTCTTTCAGCCCTTTTATAATCACTCAAAATAACACTAGTTTGTCGTCTTATAATTTATATTATATATCAGAAAATAAACAATTATCATATTTGACTATTATATAGTTCTGAGTGCAGGTTTATTTCAATAATCATTTTCACATTATACATGCAATAAATCATTAAATATGGTATGAACTCATTTCCCACTTTAGTTCATTCCACTTAGGCATGTCGACATTATAACTGTTTTTAAACCAATAATCCATGGAAAAAATAAATGTTAAAATTTCAAATCATATTGCAAATAAAAGCTAGATTTCCTCCCAAAACGAACATTCCATTTATCATAACATTGAATTCATTCATAAATCTAGAATTTTTAAATTCTATCTTATAAAATCACTAATAAAAGCTTTGCCCCAAAAATGAACTTGCAGTTGATCATAAAAGATTTATAAACCTTGCTGCTTATTGCACTTTTTTTTCATAATGGATTTAACTTAACGAATACATCATTCGTCAACATATCAAATCATTGATCAACATATACATCAATTATGACATAAAAACACAAACTGAAGCTACAATAATTCATAACCCAAACAGAAGCAGTTATTTCTTTCAGCCCTTTTATAATCACTCAAAATAACACTAGTTTGTCGTCTTATAATTTATATTATATATCAGAAAATAAACAATTATCATATTTGACTATTATATAGTTCTGAGTGCAGGTTTATTTCATTTTCACATCATACCTGCACTGGATCATTAAATATCGTATGAACTCATTTCCCACTTTAGTTCATTCCACTTAGGCATGTCAACATTATAACTGTTTTTAAACCAATAATCCATGGAAAAAATAAATGTTTAAATTTCAACTCTTATTGCAAATAAAAGCTTTCCTCCCAAAACGAACATTCCAATTATCATAACATTGAATTCATTCATAAATCTAGAATTTTTAAATTTTATCTTATAAAATCACTAATAAAAGCTTTGCCCCAAAAATGAACTTGCAGTTGATCATAAAAGATTTATAAACCTTGCTGCTTATTGCACTTTTTTTTCATAATGGATTTAACTTAACGAATACATCATTCGTCAACATATCAAATCATTGATCAACATATACATCAATTATGACATAAAAACACAAACTGAAGCTACAATAATTCATAACCCAAACAGAAGCAGTTATTTCTTTCAGCCCTTTTATTTTTATAATCACTCAAAATAACACTAGTTTGTCGTCTTATAATTTATATTATATATCAGAAAATAAACAATTATCATATTTGACTATTATATAGTTCTGAGTGCAGGTTTATTTCATTTTTACATCATACCTGCACTGGATCATTAAATATCGTATGAACTCATTTCCCACTTAAGTTCATCCCACTTAGGCACGTCAACATTATAACTGTTTTTAAACCAATAATCCATGGAAAAAATAAATGTTTAAATTTCAACTCTTATTGCAAATAAAAGCTTTCCTCCCAAAACGAACATTCCAATTATCATAACATTGAATTCATTCATAAATCTAGAATTTTTAAATTTTATCTTATAAAATCACTAATAAAAGCTTTGCCCCAAAAATGAACTTGCAGTTGATCATAAAAGATTTATAAACCTTGCTGCTTATTGCACTTTTTTTTCATAATGGATTTAACTTAACGAATACATCATTCGTCAACATATCAAATCATTGATCAACATATACATCAATTATGACATAAAAACACAAACTGAAGCTACAATAATTCATAACCCAAACAGAAGCAGTTATTTCTTTCAGCCCTTTTATTTTTATAATCACTCAAAATAACACTAGTTTGTCGTCTTATAATTTATATTATATATCAGAAAATAAACAATTATCATATTTGACTATTATATAGTTCTGAGTGCAGGTTTATTTCATTTTTACATCATACCTGCACTGGATCATTAAATATCGTATGAACTCATTTCCCACTTAAGTTCATCCCACTTAGGCACGTCAACATTATAACTGTTTTTAAACCAATAATCCATGGAAAAAATAAATGTTTAAATTTCAACTCTTATTGCAAATAAAAGCTTTCCTCCCAAAACGAACATTCCAATTATCATAACATTGAATTCATTCATAAATCTAGAATTTTTAAATTTTATCTTATAAAATCACTAATAAAAGCTTTGCCCCAAAAATGAACTTGCAGTTGATCATAAAAGATTTATAAACCTTGCTGCTTATTGCACTTTTTTTTCATAATGGATTTAACTTAACGAATACATCATTCGTCAACATATCAAATCATTGATCAACATATACATCAATTATGACATAAAAACACAAACTGAAGCTACAATAATTCATAACCCAAACAGAAGCAGTTATTTCTTTCAGCCCTTTTATTTTTATAATCACTCAAAATAACACTAGTTTGTCGTCTTATAATTTATTATATATATCAAAAATAAACAATTATCATATTTGACTATTATATAGTTCTGAGTGCAGGTTTATTTCATTTTTACATCATACCTGCACTGGATCATTAAATATCGTATGAACTCATTTCCCACTTTAGTTCATTCCACTTAGGCATGTCGACATTATAACTGTTTTTAAACCAATAATCCATGGAAAAAATAAATGTTTAAATTTCAACTCATATTGCAAATAAAAACTTTCCTCCCAAAACGAACATTCCAATTATCATAACATTGAATTCATTCATAAATCTAGAATTTTTAAATTTTATCTTATAAAATCACTAATAAAAGCTTTGCCCCAAAAATGAACTTGCAGTTGATCATAAAAGATTTATAAACCTTGCTGCTTATTGCACTTTTTTTTCATAATGGAATTAACTTAAGGAATACATTATTCCTAAACATATAAAATCGTTGATCAACATATACGTCAATTATGACGTAACAACACAAACTGAAGCTATAATAATTCATAGCCCAAACAGAAGCAGTTATTTCTTTCAGCCCTTTTATAATCATTCAAAATAACACTAGTTTGTCGTCTTATAATTTATATTATATATCAGAAAATAAACAATTATCATATTTGACTATTATATAGTTCTGAGTGCAGGTTTATTTCAATAATCATTTTCACATTATACATGCAATAAATCATTAAATATGGTATGAACTCATTTCCCACTTTAATTCATTCCACTTAGGCATGTCGACATTATAACTGTTTTTAAACCAATAATCCATGGAAAATATAAATGTTAAAATTTCAAATCATATTGCAAATAAAAGCTAGATTTCCTCCCAAAACGAACTTTCCGTTCATCATAACATTGAATTCATTTATAAATCTCATTATTTTTTTGTTTTGTTTCACTGGAAATGACAACTTAAAATAATATTGACTTCATATCACAAACTAGAGCCATAACTCACAGTCCAAATAGAATGAGAATTCTCTGTCAAAACTTTTATGTATGACCACCAAAAATAACAATCGTTTGTGTTTACTTTGAATTTATATTGTAAACCAGATAATAAAAATTGTATAATAATTGTAACATATTACTGAGAGCTGATATCAATCAATACTCATTATCATTTAAAAAAATCAATTATTTTTTTCAATATAATAATCCATGATCTTATTTCTCACTTGTAATCAATTGTGTATGGACATGTTAACAAAAAAGCTAGAATTTTCAAATTCTATCTTATAAAAGCTTTGCCCCAACAATGAAACTGCAGTTCATCGTAACAGATTTATAAACCTCATTGCTTATTGTACATTATATTAATAATTGATTTAACATAACAAATACATCATTCGTCAACATATCAAATCATTGATCAACATATACATCAATTATGACATAAAAACACAAAACGAAGCCATAATAATTCATAGGCTAAACAGAAGCAGCTATTTCTTTCAGCCCTTTTATAATCACTCAAAATAACACTAGTTTGTGGTCTTATAATTTATATCATATATCAGAAAATAAACCATTATCATATGTAACTCTATATAGTTCTGAGTGCAGGTTTATTTCAATAATCATTTTCGCATCATACATGCACTAAATCATTTAATAAAATATGGTATGAACTCATTTCCCACTTCAGTTCATTCCACTAATGCATATCAACATTACAACTTGTTTTAAAAAAATAATCCATGGAAAATGAAATAATAAATGTTTAAATTAAATAATAGCTTTCCTCCCAAAACCAACTTTCTGTTCAATATTAAATACATTATTTTTTATTTGTTTCACTGTAAATGACAACTTACATTAATAGTGATTGAATACCACAAAACAGAGCCATGATTAACAGTTCAAACAGAATGAGAATTTTCTTTCCAAATTTTTCTGTACTATTTTTCAATACTTGGTTTAACGTGACAAAAAATGTACATCAATTATGACAACACAAAACGAAGCCATAATACTTCATAGCCAAATCAGAAGCAGCTATTTCTTTCAGCCCTTTTAGAATCACTCAAAATAACACTACTTTGTCGTCTTATGATTTGTTTAAAACAATTATTTTAACTTTTATATAGTTCTGATAGCAGGTTTATTTCAATATCTCATTTCCCACTTTAGTTCATTGCACTTAGGCATGTCAACATTATAACTCATATTTCAAATTTCAACTCATATTGCAAATAAAAGCTTTCCTCCTAAATCGAACTTTCAGTTGAACATTGAATTCTGAAATAAATCTCATTGCACAATCTCACATCACATAAATATCGGTTGCATAGCACAAAATCCAAGGCATAATAGTCATATATCATTTTAACGCATGAACACATTACTTTTTATTAATTCATATCTATGCAAGTAAAAATACACTTTTTCAAATTCTTAATTATACTCCCAATATTAAAAGCTTCACTCCCAAAATCCTTAATCACACCATCATACTGTAATCCCTCAAGATTATTATAACTTAGTACTTTAATTTTTTTCCAACTGTAGATTCTAAAAATAACACATTACATAAAGGAGCATAACCCACAGCTGAAAAAACTATATCAGTGTCTTTCTCTCCTTTCAGAACAACCCAAAGTAAATTCTTTTTTTATCCATAGATTTATAGATCATGGACTAGAAAACAGTTTTTAAATCCAGCTGATAATCATAAATGTCATCCTTCCATAGAAGCACAGAATAATTCACTTATACTAGACATGAAAAGTTTCCCATTTACTCAGTACTTTACTCCCAAAATAGTGGCGATCATAAACAATAACTCAGGCAAGCAAAACATTCTGATTTTATACTTTTTCATTAACTTCATTTTCATAAAGCAACCATTAAATTTGTGTGTGCAACGGTAAAAAATCTTAATAAATATAGTATTGTTCGGGTGGTCATATATATATATATGTATATATATAAAATGAACTCAATATGGTTTTTCAACATAATGTGAGAGATTGGTTGATAACAATGAGAATAAAAAGTAAATTTGTGCTACAACTTTCCACCACTTGAACATTTAACCCAGAATACCAAACAAGCGAATCAGCAAATGAAAAAACAACCGCGGGAAGAAATGCATATTGCCAATGCTAGCAAAAAAATAATAGTATGCATAAAACTTTCAAAAAACAAGTAATGCCTATTCATATCACCCATACTTAATAGAAATGAAATTAAGATAATTAAATTACGAAATGTAATTTTTGAAAAGGTGGCAGAAATAAAATTGTTTTACATTACCAATATATGATTGTTTTCACCTGTTTTTATTTTGGCGGTATAAAAATATTTTTAAAATCAAGAGTACTTATAGATTAGAAATGAAAAGTAATAGATAACTCTTAGAACAACTCTTACGAGTTTCTTGTCAAAATCTAAATTCCGAACAATTATTGATAAGATCTTGTAATTATTGCTATCCAGAAGTATACTAATAAAAATAAAGAACAAATAAAATAAAACAAAAAAACTAGAGATATATGCTGTTAGATAGTTTAGGTGGTATTTTTAATTTTTGATAAAACAAAATGTTTGATTCAGCAAACATTTCGGAAGTTATAAAAATATGTTTTAATGCAATAAAAGGAAGTTAAAAAAATAGCTCTGATAAACATAATATGTATAGCAAATTATAATAAGTAATACGTGATTAGAGCAGAATGTGGAAGACAGTTAATAACCAAAAAAGAGTTTTATTAGTTGTAGACTTTTATATGTTACCTACAAGGATGGGGTAGTTGATCGGTTATACTGGATGGTTTAGGACGATATTTTACGTCAAACTAGATTGCAATCGCAGAACCCATCGTTTGATTCGAACACAAATTCTTGAATGAGGACCAAATATGAATTGAAGAAAACAGTGACCCGTATTTAAACTAGATTTTATTCACAAAAGTACTAAAATGTTCAACTTCCCACACAAGACTTAGAGTTTCATTCTCAGTCAGAAAAAAATCTCTGTTCAATAACCATCAATCTTCAACAGGCAAAGCGGATATTTCCAAGGCATCCTGCAGATTAAAGAACTAAAAAACAACTGCCTCCAATGCACAGGGCCCAGTATTGGAAACTAACCCAATAGAATCTTCTGAAGAGTAATATACGACTGTGACTGCATTTGCAACTACATTCGTTAACTTTTAAAAAAATGTTTTGTTTTTTTTCAGTAACGTTATTCATTAATGGTATTACGCTAATAATATTCTACGACTTTGTGCCTCTGAGAGACAGTCAACCAATGGTGGTACCGGACGTTTTATACTGAGGACTTACTTGTTCTGACGTCGATAATCGATTGTGATTCGTACATATTCTGTACTTTTAATTATTGGAATTATTTTACTATCATCATGAAATTATTAGCACGCCATTCAATGGGACTTTTGGTTAGTTCAATTATTCCTGAATTAAGGAGATTGGAAATTTTGGATTCAATCTTTTGCATCGCAATAGGTAAACGGCAGCAAGGGAGATTCACTGGTGTTTTTTCATTGTTGATCCTTTTAATTTCTTTGTAAGAAGTCATTTACTTTTGAACCAACTCTAAGAACACCAAGTTGTTCGGCCAAAGTCTAGCCCATACATACCTACCACACATGGCATATACAGATTTTGGTGGACATCGACATATAACTTATCTGAACAATTGTTTTATATTTAACAACCTTTAGAACTAATTTGTCACCAAGTTGTTTCTCATCTTTACGTAGGTTATTAGATATTTTATCTAGATGAACTTTCTTTTTGATCAACTCTCATGTGGTTATGTCAATGATTTCTTCTGAAACTTCCGAGTATATCCACATCATTTGGTGTGCACCTCGAATATTGTTATGAATTAGAGTATTATCATTGGTAAAATCTCGAGTTAAAAAAGGTACGGTATGAATTTGCCAACCACCATCACTGCACACATGAACCTGCTCTCATTGCTACTAGCATCACTTTCATCAGAGGAAGAATAGTGTTTACATTTAACATTCCTGATATGTCTTTTAGGCTTCTTTAAATTTTCTCCGCTCTTTTCTAGTTCTTCCGATTTCTCGGTTTAGAACCTTTAGAATATTTGGCCATTACTGTTATGTGTGAATACCCACAGTATTTTATGGTGCATTTAGAGTCGCATTCAAGACATTTGTAAAAAGCTCTTCAAAATTACACTAAAAACATTTCTATTTATTAATTTTACTTTTAGTCTAACTGCCTTTGCGCGATGTGGCATGCTCAACTTTATAGCTGTTGTTAAGCACTGAATCATCAAATGCACCCACCTACTTCATACTACTTCGCGATTGAAGACACCAAACGTTCTTGATTTTTTGTTACGAAAAGATTAAGATCATACATTATGTAGTCAAATCCAACTCGGATCTATGCTGTGACCATTCTTCTATTATGTATTCGGCTTTTTTAAAAAGACCTTGTTTAAAAAATGAAAGCCACTCGCTTATTCAATAGAAGATAAACTGGGATCACTACCAAGCCAATATAAATCAAAAGCTCTCAATTCTGATCAATAAAAAATGAAGATGAAATGTAAGACGTAATTCAAGTTTTGACGTAAAGCATATAGAAATCTGCATTGTCACCAACAACCTCAAGAAGCACAAATATTTCATAGCCAAACTATCCACAGTATATAAGGGATCTAATTAGAGCCAAGAAAAGAGCTTGTAAGGTATTGCAAACTAACAGATTACCATCGGACAAAAAGATATATAATAGAATAAATAACGAACTAAAACAACAAATTAAAAAATCAAACAAATGGGCTACGGTATCGTTATTGATAACCTCAATACTGACAACGGGAGTTTATGAAGACATACAAAGAGAATGTATTAACATCATAATTTATCGGTGCAACTCCTAAAAAGAGATAGTTTTAAGGTAGTTTCGGAAAATTAAAAATCCGACTTTTTGCTACTCACCTCTCAATGATTTTAACACCACACAATGACTATTCAGACTAGGAACTTGGAAATTATGTAGAGGACAGACTAGAAATACCTTTACCAATAGCTTCCAAATATTCTAAAGTTCTCATAGAGATAAATAAATTACCCAAAAGGTAAACTTCTTCCTACTATCATCTTTAGGAAGGGTATTTCTCTATCCTCCTGGGATCAGTCTTCTCCTCTATGTGTCCGATCAGTGCCAGAGCTCTGCAGGGATCAATTCATACACCTTCCCTGATTATAACATAAACTATAATGCTATTGGAAATGACTGAGAGACCTCCTAAGATAAAGCACTGAATATGTCAGGAGTAGGCATTTATAGGTAATGGACTCCCTCATTCCTGACATGTCATTTATGTTTCAACCACTTATGGTTGCTGTTTGAGTGACATATATGGATAAAAAGAATAAAATTAGATTAAGATAACAGGATGATCAAGATAGAACTCTGACAAGAGCTTGATTTACCATCTGCATCTTAATATGAATCTGTAAAATAATACAAATTCAGCTACAATCTATGCATTAGATATTTGATACAACATATTAAAAAAATCAACAGGTGTTCTAGGGGTTGCTATTTTTGTGGATATCTAGAACCTCATTGCCAGCTAAAGACACTACTTGTAAAACGTAGAAGGAAATTAGCCACTTGAAGCGTGTTTGTTAATCAGTAAAAGTATTTAATATGGGCTTTGTGGGACCTTCGCCTAGTAAATTTGGAAATTATTATATAGTTATTGTCATTGAAAAGTATTCAAGGTTTCCATTTGGTTTTCCGTCATCTTTTAATGGGTTACCTAGGTGAAGATGGAGAGTGAGGCCTGACAGCTATGTGCCCCCTACACAAGTGGTGGCTATTAAATTAAGTAGAACACCTTTAGTTAAATATTAGTAGTTTTTCATTTTTTTGTTTTTTCTTTTCCATACTTAGAATTTAATAAACTGTGCCACCATTTTACTTACTTAAAACTATTTCAGATGTCAATAGATGCTGAAATTGGTAGATGTACACATGATAGTATAGGAGGGTTAAATCATAGATGTGGAAATGATAAGGATATTTAAATGAGAATAGCATAATAATTATAATACATAAAACAATAAAGTATATAAATGTATATATTTCATATTTTCAATAAACATCTGGTAGTACAACAATAAAAACTATACACTGTACATTTTACTTTTAATAGAAAATATTGATATTTCAACCGTTTTAGGAAACAATCAATAAGGATAAAATTATTTAGAACAGATTAATCTGTCTATTATTATACATTAAAGTAATCATCAAGCTTGACATAGTCAAAAAGTTGTTTCATAAAAATATTGTAGATCTTTCCACAATTGGTATCAGTTGTCTCCTTTAAATAAGACTCCAGGGGAAGAAGTAAATACTGATATAAATCAGTACCAAGCTGATACTGAAAAAAACAAAACAAAAATAAAATAAAAATAATAAAGATGTTTATTCTTAAATGTTCAATTAATTAATAAATTAAAGACAAAAATTATATTAGACTCTTTGGAGAGAAAGTAATGACTGATAATGATAACTGATATGAGGAAATAAATAATTTCATGCCAGTTTCACCCCCTTACCAGACTAAATAGGCCTAACATATTATCTACACCAATAATTAAGATAAAATTGAGTTGATCAATGAAACACAATTTCAAATCAAATTTAAGCTAAGAGTATTATAACTCAAAGGTAAAATAATAATACAAAAATATACATTAAGTTTTCCATTATATAGTAACTAACACCACCCTGTACCAATCATTGCCAGGCACAACAAGTAATAATCTAATTATAATACAATCAGAAAACAGATGGCTGAACACCTTTAGTTATTGTTTTGGCTAAAAAGTTAGTGCAGAATTATAAAAACTGATTATAAGAAGTAAAACCAATAGTTACAAAAACAAACTGATTGAGAAAGGTTATGCCACCTGATCCTATGGAAACATTGTGGTGCACTAACATAATTATGGGAACAGGAAAGAAGAAAGCAATTAGAATTGATAAAGTGAACGTAACACATCAATTCTAATTCACACAACACTTAGATAGAGAAAGGCTCCTTCATGCTAAAAGATACATAGAGGAAGTGGAGGAATATGAAGATCCTGTAAACGTAATTCAAAATTATTTATATATCAGTATCATTGAAGTAATTTCTTTAGAACCTAGTACCTGAACATTTAATTTTATCCATATTTATTTCAAGATGTAATTCGTAACAACGATTATTTAAGTTAATATAATCATGTTAAATTAATCAGTCAAAATAATTACATTAATATGTATAAATTAATGGACTTAAATATCAAACTTCTATTCTATTATTTACTGTGCTCACAGTAAGTAGCTTTATTATTTACCTGCTCAAAGGCATTAAAAACTGCCTTAAATGTTGGCTGTTTCTCGCTATGAAATGTACCTCTTGAACCATGAAGAACACGGACTCCAGTTTTCTCAGGAGGATGACAAACACTCATATACATACAATGATCAGATCTATAGTTGTAACTACAATCATATACATATAGTCTTTCTGAAAAATTAAGAAAGAAAAATTACAGTCAATAAATTACATATAGATACGAATAAGCTAAAATATGTTTAGTAATAACTATTAAAGAAATTTAATCTTTTTCGTCATAGGTCAAATACCTTTGGAACCATAGTAATTAGCAATAGCATAATTTTATAATCCTTAATTTACAAAATATAGTAATACATACATGTATACATAATAATAATACATGATTTACTATTCTTATGCACTGTTTTCAAAACAGAAATTTTTTTAACATGGAACAAGTTATAGCGGTGACTTAGTCGGTCAAAAGCAATATGTTTTTGGGGAATACAAGGGTGTTACACCTAGTTTTGATACAAGGAGATTAGGGGCAGTTAGGAGATCAATTCTTCTTAAACTACAAAACATTCTTGACTAGGAGGCAGGTTCTAATTACTGAGCTACTTTTGATTACGTTTCTCCTAATATGAAACAAAAAAATTTTACCTGTGTTTGACAGATCTTGCTCAATCCCTCTCAGCTGTTGAAAATTTTGGTTTGAATAGTCACATTTGAAACCACTATTTTAAAGTGAAGGAGTTTTTTTTTTTACACGCTCTAGCTCAGTTGGTTTAATTCGGATTGAATATTCGACAACATCCTACTTGTCAAAAATTCAATGGAAAATATTTTTTCGTTTTAAAACATTTGTCGCTAGGACCTACTGTTTAGGAGATATATTGGTTTGAATGAGAAAAGTAACGTTTTTCTTACATTTTTTAAGTTATAAAAAAAAAAAGTAAAAAACTTTGACCTATAACAGAAATTTTAATAAAAATTAAATGTTACTTAAATTTTATCAGGAATATTATGAACTAGGCTGGCCAGACTGACAAATAACTTTTCAGTTCTGAACTATAATTCCACATAATATAACTTGATAGATTAAGCGCTGCAATCCTCTGTGTTCCATAGTCACAAGGCAGTAGCAAAGGTCAAAGCAATAATTAATAACTTATTTTCTACTTCAAGAATCCAGAACACATTCGAAAATCATGTATAACAGTCAATGTATAATAATAAATAAAATTAGACAAGTAAAACAATAACCTGGGTGAAAATGGAATATAATGTTGATTATATCTTGATCACCCCATGTCATTTTTAGTTTATACTCATGCAAAATAGGTAGCAAGTATTTTTCCCAACCAAACTCCCTCATTCTAGTTAAATTCATAAGCATTACTCCAGAATTAACTCCTGGAAAAAATTGAAATTACATTAAACAGTTAATTAATAATCAATTCAAATAACTGTTTTTTTATAGTAGGAAAAGATAAATATTTTACCTAGTTCCCCATAGTATGGATGCCTTGCGAAACGATTATACCAACCAGTATTACGATCTTCATGTTCAGGACTTAATGCAGCTAACTGTGTAGAATTCATTCGGTCAAAATGGTCCCAAACCTCATCCACAGGAGACAGAAATAAAACATCAGTATCCACATACAAAACAGAGTCCACATTTTTTAAAACACTCTGAAAAAAATAAAATTACAATCAAAAAGACAAATTACTCAATTAAGATCTCTTATAAATAATAAAATTATAACAATATATAATAACAAAGTTGTCACAACAGAAAGAAAAACTTCTGTGTGTGTTCTCTTTCACATTTTTTATGGATCTGAAAAATTTTAGAAACAGAATACTCAAAGAACAATATAAAAAATAAGTAGCCATCATCCACATTAACAAGAATAAAAACTTTAATTATAAAAGATTCATCTTTATGAGGATTTCCAGTACTATGATGATGGCACTTCATTGGAAGTTCCGCACAGCTAAGTTTGATGGAATTACTGATCAACAAATGAGGGTGACTAGAGGTTGTAGTATAGCCTTTGAACAACCCTACTCATATATTTTCAAATATTTCATTTCAAGAAAGAGATTAACACTAATATAATTGAGGACTTGGGTTTTACCAGTATGGCCATTTAAAAAAAAAAAAACAGTATGATGTCAGGTAAGAAAATAAGAGATCTGGAACAGATGCTACTTAATTTGAAGAAGATAAGTGTTCTTAAAAGAATTATTCGATGAAAATTAATTTATATTCTGAAAAAGTTAAAATGAAGGGTTCAAAATAATTAATTACATGACTAAGTATTAAGTGAAGTGAAGTGGTTAAAAATTTATGGACAATTATAAAATAAAAATTTAATCAACTTACTGGTAAGAAAAGCCTTTGTGATGCACAAGGTTTAAATAACTTCTTCCATTCTTCAGCTTGAGTCTTTGGGAAGGAAATTGGATATGTTTCAAAACTAAATGAAATGTTCTTAGCGATCCATTCAGATAACTGAAAATAAATATTCCTAAATAATTTAAAATGAGACAATAGCTACGCTGAATTATAGTTTAGGCTTATAAATTGGTAATCATTTTTTTTTTTTTAATACAAAAATATAATTCAACTAAAAAACTAATTTGGCATTTCAAGAAACTTAAACAATAATTACAAAGTGTTATAACTTGTAGAATATTTTTTAGAGCATACTTCAAAACTAAACCAAGATAAAATACTGTAAAAATAAATATAAAGTACCGTTTCTTCGAAACTTTGGATTAGTTCAGGTTCAGCAACTATTATCACTTTCAAATTACATTTTCTTGAAAATACAATGGCTGATTTAATTAATACTAGTGTTTCCCGTACTCTATCTCCACAGACCACAACAGACAAGACCACATTTTTCTTCTTAATACTTGAAAAGCAAGACATATTAAAATATTAATCCCAAAAATGAATAATTATTAGTTCGAAGAGCAATATTATAAAAGTTACATACCTGTTAGAATCTAAAACTACTCTATCATTGAAATTATTTATTCTTGAATTCTCAGAAGAATTCAAGTACATATATGATCTCACTGAATAAAAATAATCATAAACATCATAGCCTGTGATTATTATATAAAATATTAGAACAATAATTAAAGAGATAAAAATTCGACTACTCAATTTCATTTTATAATGCTAAAGAAACATAACATTAATTCTCGAGTCATCATAACATTAATGGATTTGTTTTTATAGAAGGGCTTATCCTTGAAAGACATCAACAAAGCCTCCTCTGGGCGGTGCTGTCAAATGTAAAAAAAGGTACTAAATGTTGAACAAGGAAGTAGATAACATTCTAAATCGATTCGCTCTAAACTTGAAATATAATTCTGATTTGAATATTTTTTTATTAATAATTTCTATCCAACTTTTATAATTAAGAATAGAAGAACTAATTATGGTACCCTAATTAGTGGTAGATTGAATTAATTTGGTTTCATTCGTGTTTATCTTGACCAAATTTTTGTTGTATATTAAAGTGTTAAAAGATTTTAATTTAATTTTTTTTTTTAATACTTATAATTCAGACCGGGTGATAAAGCATTTATATTAGCTGCAAATTAAGTGAGATTTAGCGCAAGTTAGTTTTTTCTCTCGAAAATGAGAAACTGTTGGAATACTTTGAAATGATAACACAAATCACTCCGAAAGTTATCAGCAATATGAAAATATCACAAACCATGCTCAGGTCTAGGATAAGGAATGGAAATCATATGAAGATTAGTCAGGAATTGTAAAGGCAATAAGGACTCCAAAAGAGATCTTTAAAAAACTTAAAATGACTACAGTCATCTACAGCAGTCGTTATTATTACCTTTTATGTATTACAATACTATTAATTATTGCCTTTATGTATTATAATCGAAAACTACTACCAAAATTGCATTGATTTTACCAATCATTTAAAGCAGTATAAAAACTTATTTAGCCCAAGTTGCATTTCTTGAATAGGTTTTGTAACCACCTTATTTAAACTAAAATTAAAAAGGTATATCTCATAGTGTAAATCTGGGCAGGTACAACTATTAGATACATGCAAATCTAAAGGCTAGTACACATTGGAACCCTTTTTAATGGACTCTATGTACCCGATGTTAATTCTTCGAGAGTATTGGCAGAGCCCGAGCTGCTTTGACTCTTCAGTCAAAGAATCTGGGTTGTTGGCGGGTTAATATCATGAAATTCTTTTAAACTAATTTTGTATCATGTGGACAAAGCGTTTTTTTCCATATCTCCGATTACTGATTATCGTGTTTTCTTAATGTTTCAACTCTTTTTTTTTTTTTAACTATGCCGTGGAACAATCCTAAAACTTTAAATTTTAACCGGTGTTTGTGAGACCCGTCTTTCGCAGAAACAGAAATCGGGAAATAAAAAATAGACATTTATTTATTGCCGTTGGCTACCAATTGAGTGGTTTAGATGCAAAGGGGTACAAGTGGCAAATTTTGAAAAAATGGAGTAAGAGTATATTGTGAAACTTAAAATTACAAATAATTCTGTGGCAAAGAGATACAAGTGAATATCCCGTTAGCCGATGCCAGCTATAGAGAAGAAATCTAACTACTTAACGAAAATCCTAAAAGTGTTTGTGGCAAACGGATTCTTTGATTGGCTTTTACTCCACAATGAGGTTTTGTTACTTGTACCCTCTTGCATCTAAACCACTCAATTATCTGGCATCATGTCTATATTTCAAACATGATTTAGTACACATCCTCCCTGATGTTCTCTATTTATGACAGATGCACAATTCAGCATTTCCTTATTTCGTTGGTGATATGGATTTATAATTCTTTGTTTGATTAAATCACATGTTAATATTATTATGATTACATGTTACATTTAGTTAGTGATTATTCAATGTAGAGTTTTTTTGTTCAATAAAACCTTTTCAAGAGGCTTAGTTTCATATCAATTTATTGAACAAAAAAAAAAAAAGATCGTCTACTGCGTTCCGAGCGATTGGATGTTGACCCGGAGTCGGCAACGGCAAGTAGGGAATGGAATCATTGGCTCCGAACTTTTAAAAATTTTATCATTACGACGCAGGAGGATGACAGAAACAAACTTCAACTACTGATCAATCATCTTTCGGCGGATATCTACGACTACGTATGTGAATGCGGCACATACAATCAAAACTCTTTGTCAAACCTGTGAATGAAGTCTTCGCACGGCACAAACTGGCCACCAGGAAGCAACGATGAGGAGAATCCATCAGCCGGTACCTGGAGTTCATAAGGCTACTGAATAAGGAGTGCGATTTCAAACCTGTAATGGCGGAAACGAACAGGGACGACTGTATCCGTGACTCATTCATAGCTGGACTGATGGACTCTCAGATCCGACAGCGGCTCCTCGAGAGCCCCAACCTCTCGTTGAACGGCGCCTTCACTCAGGCCCGAGCACTCGAGCTGGCTCAGCAGCATTCCCGGGGCTATTAGCTGTCTCTTTCTCTACCCGTGAACGCGGTATCATCAAAAAAGCAGGAGGGAGAAAGCATTTCTTCAGTGAACGACGATGGGGAAGTTGCAGACGCCGTCAGCGCCAAGTGCTACTTCTGCGGTCGTGGGCGGCACCAGAGGTCCAGCTGCCCGGTGAGAGATCCTGTCTGCCATGGCTGCGGGAAGAACGGCCACTTCAACCGAGTCTGTAAGCAGTAGTCCTCTCCACATAAGAAAGGTATAGCTTCTTTTATCAAATCTTCCAGTCCTAAGAGTCTAGCCAGCTCAGCTTCCTGTCTCTCTAATGCTCTAGTATCGGTTCTACAGCGCAGGCGCTGATCGATACGGGGAGCTCCTCAAGTTTCATTAGCGAGGATCTGGCCCGCCAGCTGAACAACATGATCAGGCGAGGGAGAGGGATGGAAATTTCTATGGCTAATACCACTCTTCGTACTCGGACCCAGGGGGAATGATCAATCGACCTGAATCTTAGTGGCAATAGTCACAAATCAGTTCGTCTTAACGCCCTTAAAAGACCTTTGCGCTGACCTCATCATCGATCATGACATTCTAGGCCGCCATTCCAGCTTGAATATGCGATTCGATGACTCCCAAGATTCCCTTGATGTCTGTGCTTTGATGGCTGCTAGTGTGGAGCCAGCCTGCCTGTTTCCAACCTTACGAGCCGATATAAGGCCTATTTCTATTAAAACTCGACGCCACACTGAATCGGACTTAAAATTCATTGAAGGAGAAATTTCCAAGCTACTTAAAGACGGGAACTACTGATAATCGAGGAAAGCCAGTCACCGTGGAGGGCGCAAAGCTTGGTGGTATCCAGCGAGAACCATAAGATGCGAATGGTTATTGATTATTCGCAAATAATAAATCGTTTCACAGAACTTGACGCTTTCCCTTTGCCGTTTATTGATGACTTAGTTCGCAAAGTCTCTCCGTACAAAGTCTTTAGTATAATCGATCTCCGTAGTGCTTATCATCAAAACCCTTCACGGCATTCGAAGCGTGCGGGAGGCTGAATCAGTTCAATCGGATTCCTTTCGGCGTAGCTGCATTTCAGCGAAAAATGAAGAAAGTCATAGACGATGAATACTTTTGCCTACCTGGACGACGTGACGGTTTGAGGCAAATCTCAAGAGGATCACGACGAGAATTTAAGGATGTTTATGGCTGCTTCGGAAAAATACAGACCTTTAACAATAAATATGGAAAAATCATCATTTTCGTCTAAAGAAGTTCACTACTTAGGATATGAAATCGGAAATCGGACTTTAATGACTGTTAGGAGTTAATTATTACAAGACCAATCTGGTCCCTCGTCAAGTTTTCAGAGGGTGACACGTTTTTTTCTAACTGTGTAACTAACAATGCGGATTCTGTAAGTAGTTCACACACATAGCAAGCACGACACTATATGTACCAATTATGAGTCTAAAGGCTAGTTCTATCCCATTTTTGACATTTAAATCCAGATGGTGATCTTAAAATTTAGTTTATTTACACTAGGCTTTCTATTTGCGTTTTTGCCAACATCATTGTAGCTGTTAGTAGGTTTCATGGCAGTATATTGAATAAGGGTGGAATGCCATTCTCAACCTTAACCCTTTTATCTTTTCAACCAGGCTTGCAATTGGATCGAATTCAAGGTCGGGAGACCCTCTGGGGCACACCCAGCCTCTTAAAAAGTGGGTACCCTTAAATGGGGGAAAAACTGGCGGTTGAGTGTAAATTCTGGCCAAATGACCTCCTTCACAACCATTGGCTCAGAAACAGTACAACCTTACCTAAGAACTGAACCTGGGACCCTTCATGGGTTGTAAGTGGTACTGGTTTTTATCATGACAGGAGAAGGTACTATTGAGCACTATTCTCCCTCATTCCTTATAGGCCAGGTTCTGATGATTGTAAGTTCATTTTTCCCTGTTGAGGTCATGATAAATTTCAGGATCTGGGATTAATTTATTTAATATTTGGGAAATATCGAATTTCAATAGATGGGTGACCCACAGATATAAATAATGAATGTAATAAATGTTTATTTAAACATAGAAACAGGAATGCATAGAGTTTATATTATTAAACTACTCTAAGAAATTCACTCTAACTGAAAACTAAAATAACAAAAAAAATTTTTGCTACAACTATCTACAGTGAATACTAAAGTAAAACTAGTATATATAATTTGTAGTTAGAAAAAAAAAAACATTGGGACACTACTCAAAAATGTTGAGAATTATATTTACTGAGAGAATTATATTTACTGAGAGAATTGTGGTACTTCCATTTTATATAATAGTTATTATTTTACATTTTATCAAATTATTATTTTAATATCCTCTTCAGAAATTGTTAAATACTAACTAATTTAGATATAGGTTTCCTTAAAAAAGATAAATTACCAGAGAAAATTATTATAATGATCAGGTTCCCAGAAAGGTTTTCTGGGTAAATAAAAAAAATAGATTAAAGTTTGCTTCTTTTATTAAAATAAAGATAAAATGTTCCTACTTACCAATGAGAGCAAATTTAATATATTAGGACCGAATATTAGAGGAAATATTTGGGCATAAAAGATTCAAGAACTTTGTCCAAAAATATTCTATACTTAGTTAGAGATGTATGAGCTCATCAAGGGTTAGAAAATTGGTCATTATGAATGGTATTGTGGATCACAAAGCATATTAAAATAGCTTAAAAGACAATTTAGGCCCATTACAAGAGAAATTGGCCTATAAAGACAATTTTATATTCTGGCGAGATAATGGCTCGCCTAAGATAGAGACTTAATGTTAAAACCATAAAGCATTAAATTGCAACCTGTGGTTGCTTTATAACACCCCAAAATGCCTCCCCAATTTCATGAAGCTAATTGGAACATTTATGTGATTACCTTGAAATATGAATAAGGAAATGGCAAATAAAAAAGTTGCCTTGCTAGAAGAATAGGATAGAATTAATGGCTCAATTGCAAAAAAAGTTGTTGATTCAATGCCAAGACTACTTAAAAGTGTTACACAAGCAAAAGAATATCCAACAAAGTATTGGTCTCTTAGGAAAATATTAAAATAATTGCTTATATTATACTAAAAATGGAGGTGTCCCAATACTTTTTGCAACCAATTGTGTTTGTTTATATATTTTTATTAAGTTTTAATTTATTTACTTGTCTTTTCTAATTAATAATTACTACTGAGACTGATTTGTTAACATATATTTATTTGTTAAAATAACATAATTAAACAATATTGGGATTAGGCTCTTTTTTTAAAAATTGCTATATCGGTCCCAATACTTTTTGTTCTAACTCTAATACCTAAAACTTAATATAATGTAAGGAAATATTGCCTAAATTTATTATTACCTACAATTTACTTACCTCTAAATACTTCAAGTATTTTAATTAAATACAGTTAATCAGTCAATACTTTCAATTATTTTTATATTTAATCTTAAAATTTACCTGAATACCTCTTCTCATTCTGAATGGAAGGATTTGGTGGATGATGAAGGGGTTATGCAACAAAACACTATTTTGAGTAATTTATGTTTAAAGATTTTTTTTTTTTTCATTTTCCTTTTGCAGGAAAATGTTACATAGCCCCTTTATCTTCTTCACATATCTTTTTATAGTTTTTCTGAAATATTCAGATTTTGCTATCTAATCGTTCTGTACATAAATCCAATATCCAATGAACTTGATTGTATTTTTTTTAAAAATGTGACATAACCCCTTTATTCACTAAATCCTTCAATTCAGCTATGTAATCAGCATTTGAACTATATTTTTAAGAATATAGTGGTGACAGTTTCTAATTTATTTTAATTTAAAAGTCAAACTAGAAATAGAATGAATATAACATTAGAATCATCATGTATGAAATTAAGAAAAGTTTTCCTCATTAGCACCTAAACTCATTTTTGTAATAACTCTTTGTTAATATATTCACAACACATAAAAAGTAATACATATTTACTAATTGCAAAACAAATTACAAATTAATAATCTCAAATTATTTGATTATTATTTGAATGCCAATTATACTATAACTATAATAATAATTTTAATAAACAAATAATAATTATGTTTAATCAATCAAATTATATAAACATATTTTCACAACCAGAGCAAATTTGAATATGTATTCATAGTGACGTTCAATTTTACAATATATATTAGCATGTTTTGTAGGTCAGATTTACAGTAGTTATTCCAAATTCATCATTTGGCTCAAATATAACTGGTTTACCACAATAAGTCCAACTGAAAAATAAAATAAAATTAAACAGTTATATGCATATATATTTACATAACCTGACAATTATGATTTTTGACATTGACATTTTTGACATCAATTGATGATTGACATCCCTTGTTTCTTGTCAAAAGTATGTTCTTGTATTCTTCTAAACCATTGATTCTCTCCCTCAAAGCACATAAATCAGAAAAATCTATAGAAAAGAGATAACATTGAAAATTATAAATGAAATCCAAACAAGATAGGATTACATAAAATATCAGAGGAGGAGAAGAGAGCTGGTGCATAATCGAGAATCTTGGTTCAGACACTATAAACATTATCCTCACATCGCTCAGTGGTAGAAGAAGAGAGAAATATGATAATAGTTTTCATGTGTATATTACATATTACTTAGCTTAAAATGTTTATATTTCAAGTATTACTATAAATATATAGTATTTTGATGTAGTTTCTATGTTTACTATTTAAAATTTTTAAGGTGTAAGTTGTCAATAATAAAAGGTAACTACAAAGTTCCAAATATTTCTAAATAAAATATGGAAACAAACTGATTGCTGTATCAACTCAACCAGTTTAAGTTAAAAAATCTATGAGAAAGGAATATGAAGTAAAGAAAAAAGAAAACACAAGCCAAATAATACATAAATGCTTCTAATGAAATATTTTCAGATAAAAAATTCTTACAAAACTTTTGCAATGAGTATGTTCTGTAACATCTGATTATATTAATTATTTCAATATTTTGGTAATTTTATTATCATAACATATAAATCAATAAAGTAGAGGCAGAATTGAAAAAAAAAAAAAAAAAAAAAAAAAAAAAAAAAAAAATATATATATATATATATATATAATATAATGACAACTAAATAATTGTAAATACCATTACAGGAGAATACATTATACTTACTAATCTCCATCCAAATTTGCTAGACGGACATACTCCACTATAATTATTTCACTGATCTTTCTGGGTGCATATCTAAGAACAAGAGTTGCAGTCACATTGGAAAGATCAGAGTTATATAACCCATACATTGATGCTGACAATCCTCTGTATACGTATCCTTGGAAAGGATCTCTGGGTCTAGAACATCATTCATGCATAAGTGATTACTCCACATTAATATTTTAAAAAGGAAGTAACAGAAAAAAATTATGTTGCACCATCATTATACGATGTTTTGAAAAACTGTTTGTTATAAAATGCTATTGATTATTAACAATCATAATATTTTATTCTCTAAAGCCCAATCACAATAGATTCTTCTTCATGAAATACACATTTGACAATTGTACTCAAGAGGATCCCTAGTCACTGAGTTTACCATGGAAATGATGGGTTGTTGTTGATGCAGATAGATTGTTCAAAAAGAAGAAACAGAGGAGACAGTTAAATACCATCTTATTCTTTCATATATCAGCTCAGCTTCATTAAAGTAACCTTCAAAATTAAGTGAAAATTAACAACACTTAAAGGGCAAGAAGTAACAGTTTAATTGTAAGAAAACAATATCAATCAGCATAGGAAAGAATTGCAAACCATTGCTGAGAGCCAGTGTTAATGTTTGCAACTCTTCTTATTCATATCCTCTACTCCACTCAGGTTTACTCAAAACCGTGGTCCGAAAAGAATTTCTGTATTTGAGCAGTTTTAATAAATAAAAAAAGAGAGAGAGGGTATTCTATAGGAATCAGGACTGAAATAGGAACAAATAATCATATGATGCTTGCTATGCTGTACCTAAGTGAAAAACAGATCAGAGGACTGGTGGTTGGATTAGACTCAGGTGTTTTTAGAATGTAAAGATTTACCAACCCCTTAGAGCTACTATGAGATTGTCTAGCAATTCTAGTCACAGTAGTTCGGTGATCATGATCTCTTGTATTTATTAAGGCTCATCCATGTATGTTTTTAATTTCTACTGCTTATTATTTTAATTAGCTTGGAAAAACAATCTTCAATCAGATGACTTTTACTTTTGTTAAATTTTTTATGATTAACCTACATTAAATAACATTTTAAAAAAAATATATTTCTTTTCTTACCTCAACTTTTTCATTTAACCTGAAGCAACCAATTTGAATAATTAAAAACAAAACAAAAAACAAATGTATCAATCAAGCAATTTCCATATAATATTCAATTTCCATAGCCATTTCATATAAGATTTTTTTTTTATTCAAAATATTTTTATGTAAATATGAATCACAGAAACTCAATAAAGTACTTCATTATACTAATGGTTGACAAAACAGAATCAATCATTAATTACTGTCAGAAAAAAATAATAATTCTATTGTAATAATAAAACTCAATTTAAATTTTAGTTGATCAGTTGAATATATATGCTTTATAAACTTACTCATTGCGAAGCTCAAATGATGTAGTGTCATCTCCAACTTTGGCAGACAAGAGAATATTACTTCTAGGCTTTGGGCCATTTTTTGCAAGAACTACAATACTTTGCAGTTGATCACCTACAAAAATAGTTACACAAAACAAAAATTATAATCTTAATTCCTTTTATGTTTATCAGTCCCTTATTAAAACTATTAAATGTTCATTAATAACTAATAAAGCAGTTCATTAGCTGTATTTGAAGTTATCTTCTTAAAATACAAATTAAATGATTTTTTCACGTTTAATTGCAGTTGTGTATGCTATTTTTTATAAAAATACTTTCGTTATGCTCAAGACATTACCCGGCTTTAGGGTGCTCAAAAACTCCAAAAAAAAATGACAAAATCATAAGGAAATCCGCTGTAAATAAGTGGAAACTTTTTTTCATGAACAACTGACCTCAAATCTCGATTTAACGCTCCATAAAACTCTTATATGTGAAATTTTATCAAAATAAAAAAATATTGATTTTTTACCCCTTCCGAGAATGTTAAAATCAATATTTTTTGATTTCGATAAAATTTCACATATGAGGGTTTTATGGAGCGTTAAATCGAGATTTGAGGTCAGTTGTTCATGAAAAAAAGTTTCCACTGATTTACAGCGGATTTCCTTGGAAATTTGTTATTTTTTTGGAGTTTTTGAGCACCCTAAAGCTGGGTAATGTCTTGAGCATAACGACAGTATTTTCATTAAAAATAGCATACACAACTGCAATTAAACGTGAACGAATTATTTCTCTATCTACACTGAGAGCTAAGAAAAAAAAATAAAACGTGATTTTCATATTTTATTTTTTTTCTCAGCTCCTTATGCCCATTGGCGGCTATAACTCTAGTTTTGCACTATTATAGGTCCATACAAAAATCGGCATTCAAATCTGTGAGTTACAACTGCAAACGTCCCCTTGTTAGTATATTTCTTATAGTACTATCAGTAGCAACCTGTCCATTCCTACTAGATTTCCTATATGTTTGTAATAAGGAATCGTTCGTCTGATACCGAGAGAACTTTTTGGCGGCTAGAACGAAGCTTTGCGTCGTATGATTTTCTTAAACTGTACTGATTTATAATATTTAAAACGTTGACGTGACTTAAATTTTGCAATTTTCCAAATTTACGTAAACTTTTGCATTTATTGTGGAGTCTGATTATTATTTTTTGAATTTCAGTTTTATACATAAATATTGTAGTGTTTCAATGTTTTTTTTTTTTTTTTTTTTTTTTTTTTTTTTTTTTAAATCTTCCTATATTTATATAATTTATTCTGAATATAGCTGAAATGTAGTAATTTTTTCCGCATATATTTAATTTAAAGTCTATTTCCATATTATTGATACCAACTGTATATTCTCAGGAACTTTATCCAAGTTAAAAAACGGTTAAAACCAAAATGTATGTTAGTGTTCCAATAATTTTGCTTGAGGACCTCTTAGTGTAAAAAAAAAAAAAAAAAAAAAAAAAAAAAAAAAAAAAAAAAAAAAAAAAAAAAAAAAAAAAAAAAAAAAAAAAAAAAAAAAAAAAAAAAAAAAAAAAAAAAAAAAAAAAAAAAAAAAAAAAATTAGATCAAAAATGAAGAAAAATGCCGCAGATCTTACCTTTCTATTCCATTCCGTTGCAGATATACGATAACAAAGACTTTTTTAATGAAACCAAGTTTTTTTGCCATAAAAGCTTTAATATCTCCAAGTTATACTAACGATACCCCACATGTATAGGTAGTAAAAACAGACTCATATGTCCATGAAATTCACCTCAAGAAGTGCTATTTTTCAATATCATCTGCATTCACAAGCTAACAGCAAAATTGAAGTCTATGTTCATTATCATAGGGTTTTAAATCTCACATTGAAAATCTAATCAAATAAATTCTAAATAATAATAATAATAAATAAGTAAATGTAATAACATAAAATTCTTTGATCTGGTGTCGCTTTAAAGACAGTTTTTCTTTATTTTCTATTAAAAAATAATTTTTTTCTTCGTTTTTTATTCCAATGAAGAGTTTCAAATGTTTAAAATACATATTCCCATCAAGCAATTATTATAATGTCCTATTTACACAAGTAACTGATTTGTATGCCAAATGAAAACACCACGTTTTTCCGATTTAACTGTAAAAATCTCAATGATATCGATACGGGATCATTAATTTGATCATTTCATATGGAAGCTGGTTAAATTTTCAAGTTTTTGTGAGATTTGCAGTTTTTTGGATAGTTTTTCGAAAAACGGTGAGCGTTGAAGTATTACAAGTATTATAAGGTGAAGATCAAGCTATTTTTTAGGTCCCAAGTTTGAAAAATTCAAGGCTACATTTACTCTGCTCTTGTAGAAAATTTAATGCTAAATCCGAAAATGTGGTCAAAATTTGAAAAATAATTAAACAAAGTGGAGATTCTAGAGCTTTTATGGCAAAATACTTGGTTTCCTCAAAAAAAGTCTTTGAATTATCGTATATCTGCAAGGGATTGGAATAGAAAGGTATGGTCTACGGTATTTTTCTTCATTTTTGATTAGTTTCACCCTATTTTTATTTTTACACTGAGAGGTACTCACTGTGTATAGTAAAACTAACCTCATGCCAAACAAAATAGTAAGTCTTGAAACAAAATAATATTACATTACATCAAATATTTGCGAAATAATGTATCTTATGATACACGCACCTTATTTGAGTGAAAGACGATAAATTATAAAATATGCCTGTCCAACTCTTTATGTTACCCCAAACAAGTCGGAATTGTAGTTAGAGATTAGAGAGAGATGCTGCTAATACTTCCCGTAGCACGTTCAAAAATAGCTCTAAACAAAATTAACCTCCAAACTAAAATACTAAAATAAAATAACAAAAATCGTGATGTAATATATTACAGGCTACTTTAGTGATGTACGTCTCGTATAAATTGATTAGTTTTAAATAAATATAATTATTTATATCACTACCCAAATATAGAGAATCTATATTCTGAATGATCCAAAACTTAAAAATTCTTCTAAAACATAGGATATGCACCTGTCGAGTTTAATCAGAACGTAAAATCGAATGCTATTTTTTTTCTGCTTCCAACGAGACAAATTAAAACAATTGCACTTTTAACAAATCGTATACTTAAATTTTCGATATTATAAGATTCATTTATTCTTGGAGGAAAGAAATGCTAGGGAATTTTGTGATAGAAGAACTAAAATGAGTAATAATATTTCATAATTAGTTGATACGACTACCTTTTGAATCGATGGTGTACTTATATCTATTTTTACATTGCAACAAAATGATACTGATGGATATAAAATAAGTTTAAATAAATAAATTCATAAATATCCTTTGTACTTGCTTTTAAAACTTCATTACTTAATTTTTAAAGATAGGGATGATCCTGATAAATTATAGTAACAATACTTACCACAAAATGGCCGTTCTTCTCTAGTTACCATATACAGCGGACCTCTTGCCAAACCCAAGTCAGCATTATAGCCCATTATTCCACAAGAGCCATCTAGATACAAATAAGATTATTGCCAAAATAAAAAATACATGACCTAGCTATTTGTCAACATAGCTATTTATATAACTGTGAAATATAGAAGACCTATAATGTAAGCAGATTACTATATAATTGTAGAACTTTCCTCTATTTCAAATAGACAGACAGATTAGATATTTAATTGCAATGTCTTGTAAATGATTTATGATTATAACTTCAGTAACAGTTGGGGTAAATTATTTAAACATGGCTCAGTGAAGAGAAATAAGTAATTGAAGGGTATGGTGGATGAAGGGGTTATTGTCACGTTGTTTTAAAAATACAATCTAGTTCATCAGATGAAGAATTTATGTGCTGAAGTGATAGGTATCAAAATCAGAATATTTGAAAACTAATAGAAAAAGAGATATGAAGAAGGGGCTATGTAACATTTTCCTGCTGAAGGAAAATGTAAAAAAACAAAACAACTTTAAACATAAATTACTCTTAGAAATAAGAAAATAAAATAATTTGTTATTTAAGTTTATGATATTTACATAATTTTAACCTACATTGATACTGATAGGGTCAAAGTTAATGTTAATAGCGTTTGTAATCTCAAAACAATTAAGAGGTATACAATACATAATGAACAGGCAAGACGCTTTTTTTAAATTTACGATTTGTGAAACTTTTTTTTTTTAATTTGCTTTCGTAAATTAAGAGATCGATGTTTTTATTTTGCCATCTAAGGGTTATAAGTATTAAAAAAAAAAAAACATACAAGAGTCTTTAAAATGAGTTATGCTCTCCTCTCTCTCTTTTAATTGTCTGAATTGTAATTCACTTTTATATTTTATGTTAAAAAAATAATAAATGATATTTGCTGTTAAATAATTTATTTATTGAAATAATATTGTTTTTAAATTGATTTGGTATGTGATTTTATCTCTCATATTGATTATCTTTTGTAAATGCAAAATTTATTTTTAAAACGAGTTTTCGGTACAGAGAATCAAAAATCAAGGCACCGACACATGACCTTTTTATGATTTAATTTCAACATTGGTATTTAAATTGAAATTATACTTCCACATTTAAGCAATCACGTGCTATAACTCACAGAGGATAAGGTAGTATTCCTTAGACCTGTCCATTTCCAGCCAGGATCCATATCCGAGGCCAAATTTTGAAGAAAAAAAAAACAAAGTGGCCAGTTTTATCCACATGTCACAAATGGAGAAATCCTTTCTCCAGATGCAACGACTTAGCTGCACTTGATGTGATAAACCAGCGAAATAGCGGCACTCCTAATTTTTTTTTTCTCGTACAAATTAAATCAATAAACACGCTTTATTTGGATGATAATAATAAATAAAATAATAAAAGCTATAATAAATTAATCAGTTTTGTGTGAATCCCCTGTAAAGTAGGAGAAAATTAACTATTAGTACAGGAAAATTACAATTGAACCCTGAACTCCAAAAATAAAAAGGTCTGCTTGCTAGAAATTGTTCACCACCCTTAGCTCTAAATATGGTATAAAGTCTTCATCGAAATAACGTAGGGTTTGGGTTGGGTGAGAGGAAATGATACGTTCCAATCTGTTTGATCAAATAACTCGGAACCCGTTACTTTTAGCACATTTTGTGTTCTATACAATGATAGGAACCGCGGTAGATTAGTGGGCAAGGCGTTTGACTACCATGTTCCCTAGTCCGAGTTCAAGTCAGACTGAGAGCACAAATTTATATTCTGTCATTTCAGCTGTGGATCGAATTCGAGGTCAGGAGACCCTCCTAGGGCACACTCAGCCTCTTAAAAAGTGGGTACTCTTAATTGGGGGGAAAACCTGGTGGTTGAGTGTGAATTATAGCCAAATCACCTCCTTCCGCAGCCGTTGGCCCAGTAATACATTTTTACCGAAGAACTGATGAATCCAAGTTGATAATTTTTAACATTAGATTTTAACATTGATAAATTTAACTAGATTTATCTCAGATCATTATTATAAGTACCAATACATCAGATATTCTTATTTTATATTTTACTATCAGTTAAAATATACCATTCGCCTTGGATAATTGTTTTTGTTTTTTAGTCCAAAGCAGATCCGAGGATCGTCAACAGCTGTCCCAATCGTCACCAATGTCATAATCCATTATCGGGTATCGATTTGGAAGCATTGAAATTAGTGGAGATGGACTAAGTAATAGAACGCCATATAACTTGTTCGGGAAAAACATTATTATGTGGAAAGTTTGAGCTCTTATTGAATATTGTTTTTGTATTATAATAAGTATCATTGATTTCCAGAAGGTTCATCCTCGAAAACCCAGAACCAATGCTTAAAAAAAATGAAGTCAAGTAAACTAATTCATTCTAGGATACTTGAAAGACATTCTGAAATGACTTTACCTGTACTGTTGGTTTCACATTTATTAGGAAAACATGCACCACTGCGGAAGTGTTCTCGAGATAGACAAGGAAAACTCCGGAATTGGCACCCACCTTGTTTTGAAGTAACACTTTCCATGAACAACTGAAATCCTCTTGCATGATTACATATTGTTGAAGAGTTAACGGTACCTTCTATAACATAGAAAATAAATCATAAAATTTTATATTGGAAATCACAGTAGAATTTGTCATCTATTGGTATGGATGACAAACGGCTGTGCTATTCTGATCAATGAGTTTCCAAAAAAAGTATGTGTCACCCTCCCTTAAATTAAAAACCAAATAATTTGGAATTTATGATTTCAAGAGTTATTTTAATTATAAATCACAAGTCTTTATGTATCAGAAAGTTCTTACCAAGATGGCTGACAAGCACAGAAGCAAATATATATTCACAGCCTGGTTGATCCTGGCCTCCATTTGGGAAGAAATCAACATGACCAAGGGCTCTTAATAATCCAAAACCTAGAACACATTAATAATGAAAATTATTTTTCTTCGTAAACATAGATGGTTTTATATAACTGTTTAATTATATGTTAGTATTATGCCAATGATAATCAAAGTATAATATTAATTAAAGGTCGAGTTAAAGAACGATTGAGGTTCCTTTTTAATGGCTTGAGATGTCATAATTATACTTTCAAATTAAGAATAAAACACTTTACTAGAGAAGAAAACTTGTTAGGCAAACAGATAATGATGGAACGTAACAACAAATAAACTCTTACGAATGTTTACATTATGCTCTCAAAAATATCGAATTTCATATCACTAAAAGACGGAAAATGGTATCTAACCACAGGCTTGCCCCAGCACTAGCGCGAAATACACTTATTATAAGATACCTTGCAGCGATGTTTATCCGATTATTCTTTTTCACTTTTAAACATAAAATAAATAATTATACTCATATAATATTTATCCAGTGGACGTTGTTAACTACCCCTCGTAGTTTTACTACTATCAACAACATAATATTAAAAACATAACATTATTAGTTTTAAATGATACCATTCTCACATCTTGGCCTCATGAATTTTACTATTGTAATTGAATTATAAATTTCAGTTCTGTACATTTAGAACTGTTCATAAATATGAAATATTTTAACACTTCTATTTATTTCTAATGATTAAAGTATTGTTGACTATTATGATGAACAGAGAAGAAGATCAGGGATGCAGTCAAAGAGGAACACCACGTCTAAGTAGAAATACTTTAATACGTGCCAACGTTTCGACCTGCCTTGCAGGTCTTCTTCAGGGCCACCGAACCACCCTGGTGAAGAGACGAACTATGACAGGTCATCATGACTGTCAGTCATCAAATATTATAAAAGCAATTTCATATTTTCTAAATTAAATAAAATTTTAAATAAATATAATAACAATTAAAAAAAAAAAAAAAAAAAAAAAAAAAAAAAAAATTAAAAAAAAAGCATATATAGTGATTTCCCCTTGCATTTAGAATATCATCAACATTGAGTTCACTATTTTTAAAATAAACTTCTGTCAGCTGTTTAATTTTTGATACCATGTAAAAAGTATTTTTATCAGTATCAAAAGACTAAAAATAAACTGACTACGATAAAAAAAAAAGTTATGATCTCACAAGGGGACGTTTGCAGTTGTAACTCACAGATTTGAATGCCGATTTGTATGTGGGTAGTAGGGACCTATAATAGTGCAAAACTAGAGTTATAGCCGCCAATGGGCATAAGGAGCCAAGAAAAAAAAAAAAATATGAAAATCACATTTTATTTTTTTTCTCAGCTCTCAGTCAAGATAGAGAAATGATTCTTTCACTTTTAATTGAAGTTATGTAAGGTATTTGATATAAAAATACTTTCGTTATGCTCAAGACACCACCCACCCGCCTTTAGGGTGCTCAAAAACTCTAAAAAAATGACTAAATTCCAAGGAAATCCGCTGTAAATCAGTGGAAACTTTTTTTTTATGGAAAACTGACCTCAAATCTCGATTTAACACACCATAAAACCCTTATATGTGAAATTTTATCAAAATCAAAAAATATTGATTTTTTACCCCTTTCGAGGAGGTTTTATATTTTGAAGTTGAGATTTCACCAACATTTTCTACCGGCCATAGCAACTGCTGTGTTCAACCGATTGCAAAAGTAATAGCATCACTAGAATCAGCATACATTCTGCTTTTTATCCATGCCCATAACATTGGATTTACTCCCGAGTTTAGTGGACAAAAACTGATGTGAATGAAACAATCCAAGGTCAGCTATAACTTGAGATATTTCAATAAGGGGAAATCCTACAACCTCCGGATTTGGGCTAAACTATGCAGTTTTAAGGCTTCTAGATGACCTTAAAATTTTGTTTTAATCGGTTGCGAAATATGTGAGATAGCGCAAATTATTTACATTTTTTCAGAAATTGACAGCCCCTTGTCTAAAATCCTACAAAATTTTAAAGGTAAAAAAAAATTATTTTTGATTTCGACAAAATTAAGTTTCTACATGTTTTTTGAGATGAGGAATCTGAAAATAATATCAGTTTTTAGTTAAAAAATTGTCCTCACCTATATGGATAAAAAGCAGAATGTATGCTGATTCTAGTGATACTATTACTATTGCAATCGGTTGAACACAGCAGTTGTTATGGCCGGTAAAAAATGTTGGTGAAATCTCAACTTCAAAATATAAAACCTCCTCGAAAGGGGTAAAAAATCAATATTTTTTGATTTTGATAAAATTTCACATATAAGGGTTTTATGGTGTGTTAAATCGAGATTTGAGGTCAGTTTTCCATAAAAAAAAAAAGTTTCCACTGATTTACAGCGGATTTCCTTGGAATTTTGTCATTTTTTTAGAGTTTTTGAGCACCCTAAAGGCGGGTGGTGTCTTGAGCATAACGAAAGTATTTTTATATCGAATACCTTACATAACTTCAATTAAAAGTGAAAGAATCATTTCTCTATCTTGACTGAGAGCTGAGAAAAAAAAAAAATGTGATTTTCATATTTTATTTTTTTTCTTGGCTCCTTATGCCCATTGGCGGCTATAACTCTAGTTTTGCACTATTATAGGTCCCTACTACCCACATACAAATCGGCATTCAAATCTGTGAGTTACAACTGCAAACGTCCCCTTGTCAGTATCTCGCACTGAAGGGTGGGAAATGAGGTAATGTGTTGCGGGCTTCTACCATCAGGCACTTCTACCAGCCTTTGGGTAGAGATACCGGAAAAATATGAGATTTTTCACTAAAGGAGAAGATATTGTTGAATTTAAACAGTTCAATCGATGATAAATGGTAAATCTAATCACGTAAATCTATCACTTAAAACCATTATTTTAAGAGATTAAAATGTATGCATGCGCTTCGAGGGAGCTCTTTTATGAATAGACTGTTTTAAGCACCCCCACACACGAGCGATCCATCAGTCCAAAAGGCGCCAAGTCAAGACAAAACCTCACTATGTGTGGGGAAACGCGGGTGGACTCATGAACTCAAGCGGCCTAGTTGGATTTCCAATCAATCCAAAATCCATGGAATCGAGTCGTCGAGCCAATTTTTGTGTTCACCGTGTGAGGGAAAATCTAACACCGGGTTGCGCTGAGCCATCTTTATGGTATACTGTGTATGTGGAATCTCGACTCCAAACCACTCCCAGGGCTTCTTGGAATCTTGACGAGTCAAGGCGTACTGCGCACAAAAGTAATTTTACTTTATTTTTATTTTTTATAATAAATTTTTATTTTTTATTATTTTATAATATTTAATAATAACTATTTTTTTTTTAGTAAATAAGTTTATACATTATTATTAAATAGTTAGTTTTAATTAGCTATGAGTACTAGCGGGCATAATTTCGTGCAAAAATTCATTGAAAATACAGGACTCATGCATAGCCTGTGGAAACTCAATAGCGAATTCCACCACGATAAAACCTAGCGAAATGTTGCATTGGATGATCTCCTAGTATTTTTCAAACAAAATACAGTACGACAAATATAGGGAGACTGTTTTGAAGAAAATCCAAAGTATGTGGCCTTCCTATAATAAAGATCTGAGGAAAGTATGTACAATATTGTCTGTTTTTTTTTATATTTTAATTATATTTCAAAACATAATTATATAATTACAACTGATTATATTTTGAGGAGAGGGGTCTCCATATCCAAATTCTCAATTAAATATTTTTTATTTTTTTTCAAAGTTTGCGCCTATATACAAATTTCTAACAAAACAAATATTACAGGTGAAAGCTTCAATGACCACTGGATCCGACCTAGAAATTGTTCACATTCAAATTAACATGTCTTCCTTTTTTTTTTTTTCTGTTTGCAAGCCATTCTTTCTGCCACCTGCTTCTATGTTTTCGTTTTTCGATATAAATACAAGCTGTTATAGCAAACAAAGTTTCTAATTTGGCCATTGAAAAACACACGCTGACACAAGAAAAACTGACTATGGCGGTTTAGCTGGAATTTCGATTGTGAATGGGGCGCAAAATTGGACTACAGCCAATTGACTCAGGCCGTTGGATTGCTCATGTTTGGGGGGCATAAAACTAACCTGGTCTATCTAACAAAACGAATTATGATTGTCAACAGTATGATATATTTTCCTTATTTAAAAATTAAATCATAATTTAAATAAAGAATTATGCAAGATGTTAATGTTACCTTCAGTGAGTAAAATTGAACCATCGGTGTGTATAACATCCACAAAGGCTGCATCTTCTTTGCTGAGAGCAGGTAAGGATGCAAAACTTTCTCTAAAAAGAGGAGAGGCAGGATCCAAACCTAGATGCAATGGCAAAAAATATAATTATAGAAAATAAAGAAAATATTTTTGTCAGATACTTTTATTGAATTATGATCTAAAATTATATAGAAAACTAAATATAATGAAGATTGAACAACTACAATAGTACCAAAGTATTTTTGTACTAGCATCCCCTGACGCCTCTTCGCCTCCTCTCTATAAGTAAAGTACTTACAATTAGTTAACTAATCACTTAAGTTTTCTATGTTTATCGATAAATAATGTATTGAGGTATACAATTGAGTATTATTTCTTCCATGATATTTTCCCACACAGCAATAATTCTTAACCTGGTTAAAATTGCACTAATAAGGTGTTTGAAGATTACGTAAAAACATAATTGGACATCCATTTTTAATTTAAAGGTATGAGTTGGTATTTCAGTTGGAGTAGGGTATATAAAAGTATATAACAATGCGGCAAACCTTGCTTTTCCCACTTAACATAGGCATTTAAATTTTTACTATTGTAAATTTTATTTTTGCTAAATATTCCTAGAACTATGAAGATAAATTTGGCACAGATAGGTTCATTAGTTTTACAACTGTAAACTCTTTCTTGAAATGATGCTAACCATATATCAGTCGATTTTCAAACTTCACTGAGATCCATATGTCACGCCACATATATAAATCTTTTTTAATAATTTAATTGAGAATAAATAAATTTTATTATAACTTTGAAGCTCCATACAACGCGGTTGCTTTGTAACCTTTCATGTATAATACTACCCGCCACCTATCGGTAAATTTTCAAACATCACTGCTATCCACGTATTATCGCTTTTTTTGATAAATAATAATATTCACAGTCAAAATAATATGGTTGTACCTAGCCAGTAATACATTTTGTTTCATGGTTAGAGAGTTTGGATAAGTCATAAGCCATAAAAATTTTATTTAGTTAATTTAATTCATATAGTCTGGTTTTAATATTGCTTCAGTATAAATTCCTAACTTCACAAACTTGAAACACTAATCAGAAATAAATTTTGTTATTATGATTCAAATCGCCCAATTGTAAATTTGCTTATCATATAAGATTTTTTATTTTTAATTCTTAAAAGTAATTATAAAATAAGAAAGTTAAATACCTGTTATACGACCCAGCTTTATACCTCTCTTAGACAAAGATCTGCCAGCATAACCTGCAATGTGTGCTCCGAGACTGAACCCTATTATGTGTATTTGACTTGGCAAGGTACCTATTTTCAATGAAGAGGAGGATTAATTTTTCAATTTAATACATAATAATACAATGTAAATTATTTTAAAAAAATAAAAAAATAAATAAATAGAGAACTGGCGAGCACGCACCCACAACTCAGTTATACGTTGTTTCCTTCCCCTATAGGATAAATTATTTAGGTAATGTTACGTGGCTTTTATGAGAGGGAAACTAATCATCAACATCGCAGGTGTGAACTGCTGGTGATATTGTTTGGTGTTAATTCTGCATTGTGCGTTTCAGCCAGTCCTTATTTTAGTAATGTTTAGTTTATTTTAATAATGTGACTCACCTAGAGAAATCATATCAAGCAGTATCAGTTCAAGCTGCTTGCCGACAAGTTGAGTGTTAGCAGCCGAAAGTCTGTAAGATGGTCCTTGAGCTCCTTTAGCCCAGTCCAATAAAATTACGTTGACGTCTTCCTGTTAGTTACAATCCCTCATTATCAGAATTTTATATAAATTGTTATAACAAAGTCTATAAGTGAACAACGGCCCTGCAAGCACTTTTCACAAATAATAAGTAAATTTATTTCCATTTATAAATTAGAAACGTCAGTCTTAAAATAACATGATAAATATATCTATCAAAATTGAAAAGTATGTTAGGGATAATCAGAGATGATTCCATGTTCATGTTAAATTATTCTCATTAAAATGGTCATTTGTTTTGTTACCATACCTGATATACTAAATATTTTGTTATACATCCTACCAACGAAACTGATTATGATTTGGTGATTCAAAATCTGTTGAATGATTGCGTTTAAAAAACTACTGCAACATTTTTAAAAGAGAGTATTTGCTTAAGGGTCATTCCGAGATTACAGGCCAATATATAGTCCCATGGATCTTCTATAATTTTTGGAATAAAATTTTAGAAAAGTTGAGATATTTATTTACTTTTGCACATTCTACCTAATTATACAAGTATTTTTCTTATATTATTATATTAAGTACTTTCCGAAAATATATTTCATTGATAGATATATTACATTTTTTTACTTAATATAATTAGAAAAAATATGGAGTGGAAAACTCATTTGGAGACCAAATGAGAATTCCAAGGCTCATTGAATGACAATGAATCAATACAGGCCCAATTTCTTGCATAAAATGATTTTGATGACAGTAAATGATTTTGACTGTGAAAAGTCTAATAAGAGAAATTGATTTTTTTTTTTTTTAAATTGAGTGGAAAACGTTTTTCATAATGTATACGATAGTAAAACAAGTGCTATTGGTCTCTAATGAAAAATTTTCAAAATAGAAATATATCCAGCAATCTCAAAATAAGAATCAGTCGAACGATCCTTCAATCGATAGTTATGTACGGGAGTGAGACTTAGACCTTGACATCACACGAGGAAACAGTATTAAACATGTGGGAAAGGAAAATCCTACTAAAAATATATGGTCTAACTAAATATGGACTAAATCTTTTGTGAACGAGGACGAATAAAGAACTGAAAACTCTATATACAGCCCCAGATATTGTAGCCAATATAAAAAGAGACAGAATGAGAAGGCTAGGGCATTTGCAAAGAATGGAAGGTAATAGACTCCCTCAGATGGTGTTGGAGGAACACCCGGGTGGAAAGAGAAGGAGAGGAAGGCCTCGACTTCTTTTGCTTGAAGATGTGGAGGAAGATCTCTGGGTGTGAGAGGATGAAGAGCAGCTGAGGATAGGTCTGAATGGACAAGAATTGTAGAAGATCACAGGGTTCTGCAATGACCATAAGATGATGATGATGTTACGATAATTTTGAACTAATTCATAAGTCAATACAATAACTATAAAGTAAAATTCAATACATTTTAATGAGGTCCCAAATTTTAAATTTCAAATGTAATGTACTAATTTTTATAAGTAAGCAATGTAATATTACCAAATTTAATAGTTGTTCCACCACTATGCGTGCACTTATGTCCTTTGAACTGCCTTTGAAACCGTGAATAATGAACTTAGTTGGTTTTGTGGCATCAAAATGTGACGACACCAGCGATTCCCTTCCGTCGGTATATTTTATACCTTCAGACTCCTTTTCACGTGTGAATAAGTAAAACCTAAAAAAGTTTATACATAAAAAAAAAATTAGTAAATTATTTGACACTCGATATTTTGAAACGAAGGAGACCAGAGATCAGACAACTGAGATTTAAAATTAACACGAGATCAAATATAATCTTGTATAATACAAACTTAACATTAAATTTACAAAATTAGACACAGACTTAGTACATAGGGTACTACAGAAGTTTTGTAACGTGAAAACAGAAAGACTGTGCATGTTGCTGCGTGTCAGATATAACAATGCCTCTATAGTAGTCGAATCTAGCTCGTGGAACGGGAGCTGACTTAAGGGGACAGAATGCATGTTTAATTTTGCAACAGTGAACATAAACAGTGAATGTGCTACCACCTGGGAGGTTAGAAATCAATGTTTGTTTTTATTGGAAGGCCTCAATTCCTCTTAATTAAACGAAGGTCCTGTATTGAAGTTGAATCATTAATTCAGCTATCCAGTTAGACTTAGAATTTCTTAAAATCATTTGCTCCTTCTTTTTTTTTTTTTTTTTTTATTATTATTCCGACAAGGCTCCTGAGACTCAAGGTATGCATGTCCTTTTTATAAAGCATATAAAGAGCTCTTTGTATATAAAAAGTATGTACGTTCCCGGTATGTAATGTTTTATTTGGCTTTTTTTTTTTTCATTCTGCCTTTATTAGCCAAATGAAAAGTTGATTTATTGTACTCCGACACATTGGAAAAATAATGGAATATTTACAAAAATATTTAAAAATGTCTAGCCCTAAACCCTAGTTTAAAATGCCCCTCAAAGCCCTGAGTTAATTACTAAAAGTCTGAAGAAAAAAATGAAAATCCATTGTGAACATCGTTAAACCTTAGTTTTTTTATTAATATATTCTTCTAAAAATAGTACTGTCATTATCGTCTTTTTCTGAAAAAAAAAAAACCCAGGTTGAGACGTCTGACGTTTGACCTATATTAAGTCACTTCTTTTATTAAATATTGATTTTCGAGTAAAATGTATTTATAGAAACGACTATTCATCAATGTTTTCGATTATTCGTTTCCTTTCAGTATTTCAATATTGGGTGGTACTAATATTTCAACTGAATCCTTAATATAAAGCATTAAAATTACGCTTAAGATTATTCTTGTTCCTTTATAGGTAAAACCTGAAGAATAAGTATCTTTTTTTTCATAATGATTTCAGGATATAGTTCCTTAAAGCAGTAAAATGTTTCTAATATGTTCATTAATTAATAATCAGCTGGCATTAACAGGAACATCAACTATACTCCTGCAGGTCTGTAAGATACTTTTGAATAAGTTTGGACCAATTACTGAGATAGCCAACAGATTTGATTAAAATGGAACTTATTTGGTTCCTTACCCATTTGAATGACTCTGTAATATTATGAAACGGATTCTTATAATAAGGGAGTCATTCCAATTTTTGTCGTAATTGAGATACGAATCTTTTTTATATTTAGGAGGTGGAATTTCTGTTAAAAATGAGTCATTCCGAGCTTTCCATCAGAAATAACAACGCAATAGTAACTTTATATGTAATACTGATGCACATTATTCGTTCATACATGACGAAACAGATAATAAGAGAATCAGCTTGAAAAAGTTTCACTTTAAAATGTGCAGACCAGGAAGATCATATAATTCGAAGACTTGGGTCCTTGGAATTGTAAAAAAGGCTGAGTTTCAGAAGAGATTAGAAGGAGAGCGGTGGTCAAAAAGAACAACCAACTTTATATTTGTATTTATACTAATGCCACGGAGGTAAAGGGGGGTCTTATTGAAGTCTCCAGCTTATGGAAATTTTCAGATTTCAATCAAAGAAAAAAAAGATAATGACTAAAAAAGCTAACGCAATACTACACACATAAATAGTTTTTCTTTAAGGCCTGTTACAAACAACTAGGGAACTAAAGATGAAGCCAACACAGACTACCTTTTGTTTTACTGTTTTATAATATTGTACTAAGGAATATTCGTTTTATTTATTTATATTTTTTTAATATAAGTAACGTAATTCCAATAAAATAAGAGTCTTCAACTAATTTAATAGTTCATGGAATAAAGGCATCCTCGAGTTAGGAATAATCGTCTAATTTTGCACGCTGCAGTTACATTAATAATTATAGGCATGCCTCATTTATCATAAACATGAAGGTTTTTTTTTTCTTTTTCTCTCTTTCTCAATTTTTACTAGAAAATGGTCTAGAGGACTTGTATACTTCCACGAATCGATTCATAGGAATGATAGGTTGAAATGTATGACTTATTATATTCTAATAATTACCTCGTATCGACTTCTTTAGGATTTTGTGGGCCCTTCTTCAATAACGGGCCATCAACAGGAAAGCATCCCAGAAGATCTGAAAAATATATAAACACCACATAGTTTATCAATAATGATAATAAAAATATAATCCGTTTTCCTATTAACATATATGTTTTAGGACCACAACTCGGTGTGGGAGGGCCATTCCGATTATTATCGAAATCCTTTATTCTGGGAAGTATGCCCCCTAGAATGATGGCAATATTTTGTTAAATTATGAAAACAATATTCAACAATAAACATAAGTACAATATGAATACGTGTTGCATTTGTATGCAGAGGTATATTACAATAACTGTTAATTCCAATGTAAGTCATATTATTATTATTATTTATTGGCACTACGTCCCAAGTTGAGACTTGGCCTGCTCCAACATCGACCGCCAGTTTTCCCGATCATGTGCTGCTGCCTTCCAATTTCGGGTACCAAGCAGAATCCTGGCATCAGTAGCTACGGAATCTTCCCATCTAAGCTTCGGACGACCAACTCTTCTTGTTCCGTACACCCGCTCACCTAACACCCTCTTTGGAATTTCTTCATGGTTCATCCTTATTACGTGACCGGCCCATCGTAATCTGGCTAGTTTTATGACGTGCACAATATCAACATCCTTATAAAGGTCCTTTAGCTCATTATTTGTCCTTCCTCGCCAGGTTTGATTAATGCATACTGGTCCGAATATTCTTCATAGTCAATGTAAGTCATAGTTTAATTCAATTACAGACAAGTTGGTCAACCATCCAACTAGCAATAGCTGAGCAACCAACGATGACTATATATTCCTCCCAGGGTTTGAACCGCTCGAGCCTATAGGAGGATTTTTGTTTTTGTTGTTATAACTAAACAAATTTTTTTCGCTCACTCCGTATTGTCATTTAGTGTGAAGGAACAGTTTATGCCTATATTGCACAATGGTCTCTGTCCTAAAGTCTCCTTCTTATCTCTGATACGGTGTTCCGTCGGGCACTCCCCAGTCTCTCTCAATACTCATTGTACATAAGTCAGAGCCTAAATTTAGGTCGACTTCCTTTTGGTTTGGCTTCTACGAACTTTGAACATTAGTTACATACATATACAGTATATCTTCCCGAGGCTAGCGAGCAAATAGTGAGGGCTAACAGATGCTATTTTGGGCTTAATTTGAGAAGCTCTGAATTCTACCACCGAACGAAGTGTTTCTTCTATAAGATCCTTATCAGTATAGACCTCACAGATGGATCGGTGACCTGGACCCTAACTGACGTTGTAGAAAAAAGCTCACTTATCTTCGAAAGACGTAAATTCTTCGTCGGGTTTTCGGACCTGTCAGTATTGGAGATACCTGACGGAGGACAAGCATCAAGCTTGGGAGACGGTTTTGGGCTGGCCACATTGCCAGAATAACAGAGGAAGAAATACCCAAAAACCTGCTGGATGGAAAGCTCTACGGGATAAGAGGAAGAGACAGGCCTCGTGTTAGTTGGGAGGACTACTTGGTGAATGATTGAGGCGACCAAGGATCACAGCGGTATGTAGCGCCAGGGTGTAGTATTATTAACATATCACCGCCATTCACTCATGTATTTGAATATTTTATAGGTATATCTTTGCAATAAATTAATCATATTTCTTTGGTATATCCTGTATATTCATAATGCATAACCACATCGTAAGCTATGATGATACAGTTGAATAGCGGATATAAACTTGAAAATTTTAAAATTGGATGTGAAGCTCTTTGACTATTTTAATTTTTGCTGTTGGTTTACATAGACAATTTTAATAAATATAATGTGTAGTATGTATCGACGGTTCACATGGGGTCGTGAAGCGGGCGAGGGCACTTCCTACCTACAGTAAGTCGTACTCACCAACACATGTGAACTAACGGTAGAGGGAGTTGTGGTAGTGTACGCCCTTCAAGAGAAGGGACTATTGAGTGACATCTCCATTTCATTGGAGGGAGCCCGCCCACTTCAGTCGTATTCCTACTGTCATCATGTCAGAGTACGAGATGAATAATGCGCAAATTATGAGGTTTGTTGATTTGTATCGTGGGGAGAAGTGTTTATGGAAAATAAAGCTACCGAATGGAAAGTACAAGCTCCGAGATGCAAGGTATGAATGATTAAAAGAAATATATAGTGAGACGAAAATTTACGGTTTCGGTGTTCGTGAAGAGACACGAAAAATAAAAAAAAAAACATTCGGTCTTCCTATTATCAAGAAATTTAAAAAAAATAGCAGCTGGCTGAAATACTCGATGTGCCTGGGCTGATAACGTTTACAAACCGAAGGTTCTGTCGTTTCCAGTGTATTCGTTTCGGAAAAAGAACCTGAAAAAGAATTAAACTACAACTCTGGATTTACAAGTTCAAAGCGGCAAAACATCACAGGAGCAAGTTTAAACAGAAATTGAAGGCCTCCCAGCACAAAGCCCCTCGAAAGAAAAATTAAAAGGTGAGAATTTTAAATTCCCCCTTCACACTTGGCAAGATCATAAAAAAAAAAACGCCTATGAGACTGAAACGTTTGACTCTAATAATCGAATTTATGTTATTTTTTTAGAAACTGTGTTAACAATTTTGCTAATGAAGTTTTGTCCTTGTTGGAAAACTGACGATTTCTGGTGATTAGGAAGAGTGTAGTAGCCTATTTTACTTTGCCTCCTTTGATTATATATTTCCCCTGGTTGTGTTACATTTCCATGATTCGTAATCAAAAAAGGAAGACGGAGAGTAGTCTACACAATGCTGATGACATGAAAGAAACAATAAAGCTGGTTGAAATGGGACAACCTTTGAGAATTTGTATTTGTTATGATGGATATGTATTGGTGTAAGTAATATGATTTGTTTGATTGTGTCCAGTGTTCGTTCCATTTTCGTATTTTCTCTTTTCTCATTTCGCGTTTAAAATATTTGAGTGGTATTTTTGCGAGTTTTGTTGTAAGTGTAGTGTCTGTGGGTGCTTGTTTATTGAACGATATACTTGAAGAGAAGAAGTTACGAACCGATTTGAAGTCGAGAATATCAGCAACAATCAAATCGGTAAGTGATATAACCTTGTAGATATGTTAATTCATCAAACCACAAATCTGACTCTATGTTTGGAAAAAATTAAACCCATAATCATTCTGGACAACAAATGGAATAATTATAGACACGCTCTCATAAAAGTAGACTCGTCTCATCAGAAACCGGATCAAGCTCGGTTATCAAGTGGTGAAGATAGAAGACTATCATCGCATAATCAGGTGTGGACGATGCTTAAAGTTTCACCACTAGAAGAAGGACTGCCCAGGATCTACAGTCGGTATGCTCAGATGAACATGAAAAACAGGTGTCTACCATTCTTCATCTACCATCTACAAGCATCATCCATCAAGACAAGCATTCCAGTTCTAAAAATAAATTAACGACTAGTCATTCAGCTTTTGATAAAAACTGCCCATGCTATATCAGAGAAATAGAGAAATTAATAGAGAATACTTTATATTAAACATTACATTTAAATTTGATTTTATTATGATGTATAATTTAAAAGTATTACAAATTAATGCAGACCATTTTAGACATTTTAATGATTCAGGAACCATATGCAATTAATAATAAAATTGTTGGCTATAATTCAAGTAATAAAATATATTACATAGATACTACGAAACCAAGAGCAACTGTTTGTCCAACTTTTGACAAGGAACTATTTCCATTAATTCGCAACATAATATTAGATGGAGGAACTTGGCTGGAATCTCCGACTACAATTTTTAATAAATACTACGTACCATTCAAAAAAATCATAAATTCAATTTATTTTGATAAATTGAAATAAAAATAAATACAATTATAATAATTTATAAATCTTGTTCTTTGAGAAGGCATACATCTATGGTTCGATTCATCTATGAGCCTATTATTGCTGTATTTATCCCTTCTTATATTGCTTTATTTCATTTACTTTTTTTTTTTTAAATTGATTTCGTACTATTATCTTTTTTTTATTTACTACCATGTTTATACCTATTGTTGGGGAGGGGGGCTTTTCACTTTTGGAAAAAAACAATTCCCAACCCCAATGAATGCTGGTAAAAAATTACTTAGAAAAATGCCCAAACATAAGTTTTAAAGATTGGGAAACCTGAAATAATTAATGACATAAAAACAAGAAAACAAAGAAAATTGAAACTATAAATGAACACCAAAAATTAAAAATATATTTTCTTAAATGAGTGAGTATATAAATACATATAAACATTAAAAATAACGTGGTGAGAAATTTAAGTGTAAAACTAGAAATAAACAAATTAAAAAAAAAAAAGGTTTCTCCTAATAATATTAAAAATCCCCTATTGTGATTACAAAATAAACCAAAATAAACTGAGGCTAAGGTTCTGTCATTAATTGGGTATCCATGGATATGTCTCGAATGCTCCGATGAGGATACGCTTCCACCTTTTTTTTTTTTTGCAATACCAGTTTTAGATTGCTTATTTTTTAAAATGATTTTTCGTAATTTGCGGCGAAACGGTGCCCCGGATAAAAAAATTCACCGGTATAAAATCGATTCAAAATTTGATTTTCTATCGAAATCCTTCGTAAAAAATACCACATCCTATTGGGAATACCAAAGTTATGGTCACTGGAGAAGGTTGGAGAACAGACTATAACCTGGAAAGAAACTTTATTTGACACAGTTAAGACCCTGAGAGTTTCGTTCCAAAATTTCAAAAACTGTGGGAAAAAAAGAGAGTGGCCATCGAATATTGAACACCCTGTATATTTGGGTGATGAATCATAATTTCACTTTTACTGTCATATAGAAGCTCAGGTTTTCATATTGATGTTTAAAGCTTAAAACTTTTGTAAAATTTTTTATAGCGACTATTGTGTTCGTTAAATAAATCATTTGATGCATTTTAGTAGCATATTTAAACTACTTTAATCTTTATTAATCTATAATTTTGAATGTTTATAGCATTTTTATTTGAAAAGAAAATCTACGTAAGCGATAGTTAAAATAATATTTCATCCATGGTGAAACATGGCCAACTTGCGAACAAAAATACATTGCTTACTTAACTTCGTGTAAGTCTAATCTAACTTGTTTTATTCGTTTTATAAATACAATGATGAGAGAAAAACAGATTTTGAAGTTTTCACGAAACTGGGAAATCTGGAAAACGATTATCTGACTGCTTTTGTAAGCGTCAAGAAATAATAATAATTTATTATTATAATATAATAGTATATAATACAACATAATATGATAATATATTATTAATTATTAGGAATAATAATTTATTGTCTGATAATAGATATTTGTTTAAAAACTACATTAATTTTTTAAGGTAATTTACTTATTAAGGTAAATTTACTTATAATTTACTCAATTTTCTTATCATTTCCTAATTTAATCATTATCTACAGTTAGCAATTAGTTTATGTAGTTTTATCTTAATGAAATATTATTAATGTTGGAAAGGACATGAGAATTTCAAACAAGGATGGTAGACATAGAGGAATTTCTGGACTATTTAATGGCTTCCATGAAATGAATAAAGTGAATAATCAGACCAAATGTCTCTTTTCCTTTTTTTTATATATTGGTTCAAGTTACGTGTTACTGTGCTTGAGGGTCCCTGGTGCAATCTTCAATCCATACGGTGAGTTGCTTCATACTTCCATGGGCAGGGGTGAGTAATAAAAAAAACCTGCCGGTGAGTCTCGAGGATGAAGTTGGTGAGATGGTGCGTAACTACTTCTTCCAGGGAGGTCTGGCCGGGACTGACCGTTGAGTCTCTTATCTCCCGAGGCGTACGTAAATAAGTAACTTAAACCATAAACACTTAACTTGAACCGTAAACACGCTATTTACACTACATATTGTTCATTGTAAGTTAATTGTGGTTCCTTCACTATAGGAGATGAGAATATAAAAAAATAAAATAAAATAAGATATTAAAATTATCGGGCTTTAACACCTATGTACTTGTAAAACTATGGAATGAATTATAATATAAACAATTGTAGCAAAACCAAGCGTGTAATATGCCTCACACGGCAATGAAATACGTTATAAATAAATTGCCTCTTCATAGGGCTTCTATGAGGGAAAAAAAACAAAAAAAAAAAAAAAAAAAAAAAAAAACGAGAAAGAGCGTGAATTATGGTACTTTATATAGTTATGCTAAGAACAAAAAGTCCTGATTACTGAGAATGCAGAAGATACCGATCTGGAGAAGGCTCTGAATTCTGAAAAAGATTAAGATATTCGATCAAACGATTCAGAAAAAAAAGATGATTTTGTTGTTAATTTTTTGGGAAAACAGACAAAGTTTTATATTTGACAATCATCAGCATCGTCAATATGCTCCTTTTCTCATATCCTTTAAAAAAAATGTATTCATCCACCTCCTCAGTTATCAATCTTCCGAAATCGTGTAATGATACATTACATAACAATAAGAGTGTTTCTTATATCTCGGTATATCTCGAATTGTTTCTCATGTTTCTTATATATCACGAAAATTAGTTCTTAATTTTAAATTTCTATCTTATATATTTATAAGTATCTTATTTATAATTTATTTCATAATTGTCTAATTTATAATCTAAAGAAGTTGCTGCCTGATATGTTCGCAACCAGACAATAACACCTTTCTATTGTACTGTTATGTTATTCTAAGGGGACAAGGTGTCCCAGAATAAAGATTTTTTTTTTCTTTCTTTCTTTTTCATTGGCGGGTAGTGAAGAAGATGATTATGATGTCCATTTTCTACGCAAAAGTAGTAAAGTTGATAATGTCCTTTATTTTCCTTTATAAAGAAACTTCGCTACAGTCGCATCCATGATATTGAGCTCATAATGGAATTATCTAAAATAAAACAAAAACAACAAAACAAACAAAAGTTCTGGCGATTGTTACTCATTCCCAGAAAAAAACATTTGGGCACATATATCTAGGTTAAGAAAAGATAATATTTATTTGTTCATGTTTAATTTCGGTTACCAAATATTAGTCATGGAACATAATTGAGGATTACTATTTTCAATGTTTTATTTAGTTTAGTGAAGCCTTTGTCTGCAGTTACAGTGCACCCATATTGTACCCCATCCCTGGGGTACTCTGTAATAAATTTGTGATCTCAGATATTTCTACGTATAATTTCAAGCCTAATACGAAGGTTAAGGACTGTAGATTTTATTGTTAAATAATTAGAGGGCGATACAATAAACTGTTTCTTTTCTAAAAATGAAAATAACTTTATTTATATTGTCCCCCACTTGACCCTACTTTAATAATAAATCACTTTCAGATACATGGTTTCGTAAACCTTTTATATGAGGCTTATAAATAAAAGTCTAGTGGTTTAAAAACTAATGATCCATAGCTAATGTACTGTAACAGTCTGCGGTGAAGCTTTCCTCTTGAATAAGCTGTAAGAGGCACCTTGACCTCCTCCTCTACTGTCTTCTTGCGACACCGTCTTTCTCCTATCCCACTTTTGCTCTTCCTCGTTTCAAGGTGTAGATCAAAATATTATCACGTCAAACGGATTTTTAGTGAACAAAGTGAGAAATATATTAAAAAATAGAGTAACAACCTAACGTTTATTCTTTAAAAAACTCCAAACCAGTTAAAAATCAATAAAACTCTTAAAAAAAAAAAAAGGTTATATAGTTGATGAAATAGTATAACAATAGTTTATAAAAATAAACTGGCATTACCATAACAAACTTCTTTACTTCTTCTTCCAAGGCGTTCTCGGATCATTGTAGTCACCCGTTTTCTAACATTTCTTCTCGTTTCATCTAAAAAAAAAATATATATATATAAATAAAAAAAAAATATATAAAAAATGTATGTTTTTTTATTCTTTTATTAATAGAAATTTACAACTGTGTTAGAAAACACATATAGTAAATATGCGGTATATATGAGATATAATGACATGAATAAAACTTGTAGAGGAAGTACCCATTGGTAGTACTCTAATGAATATTTATAAAAGAAGATCACGAGGCCATCTTGAAAGTAAGGAGCATTAAGGATTTTTCGAAGGATTTTGGATTGGAGTGATTGGATGCGGGAAGAATTCGATGGTTTAGTGGATCCCCACAATTCTATACCTTAAGTCCAAATAGGTCTGTTAATCGTCATATAGACAAGTTTCTTATAGTGAATCGGGAGATTTGAGATTTTGTCAATAAGTGTTGTAGCAGTCGAAATTTATGTACAGCTTCTTGTCTTTTCAATCTTGTATGAGGGTTCCAGGTGAGTCTCTTCGACACCAAGACCATTAAAGGATACTGGAGGACAGGATGAGGTAGATTTTTGACGGAGGGTAAAGGTTATTTGTTGGGATTTGCTAGGATTTATCTTGACTCTCCAGTTAGTACACCATTCTTCAAGGGAAGTAATATGTGACTGGAGTGTCTGGGATGCATAAAATAGATCATCATTGACTGATAACACGCTGGTGTTATCAGCAAAGGTTGTGAGGATAGTATTAGGATGAGTTGGAATACCAGCTGTATAAACGGTATAAAGAATGGGACCTAGGAAGAGTATGTAGAATTGTGGTTAACTTTAAATACTCTATCAGAGAGGTAGGAACGGAGGATGAGAAAATATGTAGATGGGAGGAATAGGCGCAGTTTATAAAGCAATCCTGGATGCCATACCCGATCGAAGGCATGTTCAACGTCAAGAAGGACACCCGTGCAGTACATCTTGCGCTCCAATGCAGATGAGATAACATCCACCACACGATGGCACTGCTGGTTCACACACTGATCAGGAATCAAATTATAATGTAAAATATCTATTTCAGTTTCACATTAGTGACTATAGAAAAAAAACAATAAGCAGCTTTCATGGGCTTTACAAGAGCTTTCCAAACTGTCTCGTACTTATTTAATTGCAAAAGAGACCCATCCACATTAAGAAATTTGTCAATATCCGATGACTATTTAACACATTATAGAAAACTGTAAATTACTGCAAAAAGCCTTTGAAAATAATAAAATACCCCGATCCACAAAACTTGCTCTAGAAGACTCAAATTCAATAAACAAAACCAAGAAATTGATCTATGCCATAAAATATAATACAAAAATAATGTGTATACAAGCCAAATAAAATTAAAATAAAAGTGCAAAGGGCGTAATAACCTAGATGTTGGTCGCCCGAAGAAAAAACCACAATCTACAAGCAATCTTGGCCGATATTGTGCTCTTTAAGGATCCAAGTTATTAGATCCCTTGCAAATTTGAATAGTAAATTTTCTTATTGACGATTCAGCCTGAAATTTAAAACATAAAAAATAATAATAATAATAAAAAAAATACATACATGTACATATTTTTGCAAAAGCATGGATATTTGTTTTGAAATCAAAGGATTATATTAAAAATATATAGGAAATTAAACACATCAGAACATTCAGAATGTTGACACCATTAACTTGAGGTTAGGTTACTAAAGTACGCTTGAGAAGCATTCACAATTACATAACACCGCTTTATCCATTAATGGGTTTCCAACAACCACTAAGTGAAAGGGCTTTAATAGTTAATATCAAATCTGTTTCAATAGTTTTAAAAGTAATAAATCAATAATCTAAGCTGATTTGTAGGTCTTAACTCGCTAAACGGTTTGATTTGGAATGATCAATGATTCTTAAAAATTAATTGATTCATTTGATTTATTTACCCTAATATTTTATTCACATGTCTAACAGAAGACAAATAATGGATGAGTAAAATATATAGAAGTAATACAATGGCATGATACTAATCCCCCACCAAATAAAATATTATGATTAGTACTACTATATTAAATAATATAATACATCTGCTTGGGGTCACTAGTAACTGCAATAACAGTAACAATATTACATCGAAGGAAATCGAGAGGAGAAAACTCATTGCCCAACGATGTTTCTTTGGAAATGGTAGATACATCAGAAGTGAATTTTTGTCAAAGGCTACCAAGTAAGATTGTATAAGACCCTGGTAAGACCAGTACTAACCTAAGGTTTGAAGTAATTAATAGTCTCTCGATCTGACGAACGAAGCCTGCACGCTTTTAAAAAAATAATTCTGCGGAATTTATGGACCTAAGAGAGTCGGAAAAGCATACCTCTGATGAACTAATCAAGAAAAGTGTAACCTCGTAGACGAACCGGAAATAACAGACTGGGAAGACTGAGGTGGGTTGGCCATGTGGTTCTTATGTCAGAGAATGAGATCTCTTAACAAATAATAAATGAGGATATACACAAGACCAGAAGAAGATGAATAACCCCATCATAGATGGTGGGAGGGAGAAATTGAATGTTTGCAGTAAGTCGCACTTCTCCATGAAAACACGTTTGTCGGTACTCTTTCGGCTATAAACTCAGAAACTATTCATCGTATCTAAAATTTCTTTGTTTCATTTGAAAGCTTGTCAAAGTTACTATCAGATCCAAAGTCTCAAATTTCAATTATATTTCGTGAAATACCCATGTGATAATCGCTACCCATATCATCTTCAAAAAGTTCAGCATTCATTACATCAAGAGATTGAATTTTAGTAACTGGTTTCTTGACAAAATTCGCGATGATAATTTATTTCCATTAAAAATTATATGGACCGATGAAGCTACCTTTACAAGAGGAGGAATTGTTAATCAAAGAAATTATCATGTATGGGCTCTTGAAAATCCCAGAGCTATTAGAGAGAATAGGTTTCAGCGTCAATTTGCTATTAACGTTTGGCTAGGAAATCGGAACGGATTATTGGTGGGACCATATTTTTTACCTGGAAGATTGAATGGTATCACATTTACACATTTTTTGGAGAACGACTTTTCTAATTATTTAGATGATATTCCCTTGCAGCAGCGGATTGAAATGTGGTTCCAACTCGATGGATGTCCAGCTTATTATAGCAGAGTTGCTCGAGCCTGGCTGGATATAAATTATCCACAACGATGGATTGGACGCGGAGGAGTAGTACCTTGGCCACCCAGATCACCTGATATGACACCCATTGAATTTCTTCGTACGGGGAACCTTGAAGCAGAAAATTTATTCGGTGTCAATCAACTCAAGGGAGCAGTTAAGAGACCGAATCATAGATGCAGTGCACCAAATATCATCAGAACAATGTTAAGCTGCAATTTATCAAGTAAGTGCTAGATGTAATGCTTGCATTGATGCAAGAGGACAACATTTTGAGCAATATTTACATTAAAAAGAACATAACATAAATATAAATGTAAAGAAATAAGTATAGAAATGAAAACTTGTTTTGTTTCTTTTTTTGCTATTTTCTCTAAAACTAAGCAAAAACGAGCAAATCTCTAAAGGACTTTTTGTCTTAGTTTTTTGGTCCCCTATAAGTTCCTGAAGTTTTGCTATTTAAATTCGGGACACCCCGTATATTGAATTTTGATTAAATCCCGTGAAATACCCATGCCATTAGGCCAAATATCTACGTTTTCACAAAACATTTAAATTTAGCCAAAAAACGTTTTCTTCTTCATTTTATGTTGTGTTTTGCTCATTAAGTATTTTTATTTTATCAATAAACTTACCATTGCATTCAACACACAAATAAAGGGTTCAGGGTTTATTGCTCCCTTTAAACCCCGAACCCTTTATTTGTTTCCAAATTCCAAGCCAAACGTTAATAGCAAATTCACGCTGAAACCTATTCTCTCTAATAGCTCTGGGATTTTCAAGAGCCCATACATGATAATTTATTTGATTAATAATTCCTCCTCTTGTAAAGGTAGCTTCATCGGCCCATATAATTTTTAATGGAAATAAATTATTATCGCGAATTTTGTCAAGAAACCAGTTACTAAAATTCAATCTCTTGAGGTAATGAATTCTGAACTTTTTGAAGATGGTATGGGTAGCGATTATCACATGGGTATTTCACGAAATATAATTAGATTAAATTAAATATAAAAATTATCCAGTACTTTTTTGTTTTGCGGACCATTTGGCGCCCCATTCTGAGTATTTGAGGCCCCCCCCTCGCTGGGTTAATAAAGATAATTCCCGAAAACGGGTATTACTTGAAGCATTGGCGGGTATTTCTTGGTAAAAACGGGAATTTTTATGCTTGGTGGCGGGTATTTTGGGTTGGGGGCATAGGCAGCACTGAAAGCTTTAAGCCATTGATGTTAACATTCTGAAGGTTATTCTTGGGAAATTATTTTGTTTTGCCAATTCCATTAACTTTATTTTACTGCATTTGTTCTTATATCTTTTTATAATAAATTAGAAAGATAAAAATGACAGCGACAGTGCTGGTGAGTGAGGTATTAGATTTTTCAGCTGCCATGGGCAGTTCTATGTATTTAGTGTCTAAAAAAAACCACTTTAACTGAAAGTGTAATCTTTAGAATCAATGGAGTCTGTTCAAAAAAAGATAATGTTCCTTTCCAAAATTTAAAAGTAGAGAATTTGATTGAAGAAAATAGCACTTCATAACCTGAGCTTTTCAAGGACAAGTGCAATAGGAGACATTTGGACAGGGATGGCAGCAGACATTGGTCAGAGAACAAAAGTATTTTTCTAGGAGTGACTGTTCATTGGTTATGTGCAGAAAAGAATGACAGTCTGTGGCTTTAGTTTTTAGAAGATTTTGAAAAGCTTATACCCATGGCAGGATCACTTTATTATTACAAAACATTTTGTTAGATATTGGTGTGATCAATACTAAAATAATGTAACAGTGATGGACGATGATTTAATTTTGTCAAGGCATTTGAAAAGTTCGTTGTGAAAGAAAATTTAACCAAGAAGTGATATATCACCCTATGTGATTTTGATGATGGAACATAGACAGGTATTATTTGATTCTGATAATAAAGACGATGATACCATTATTTTCCATTTCTCCAAAACAAATTATCTGAATTTTCACCTGTAATAGAACAGTTTTTACTTCAACATCTATGTGGTTGCTGTTATACACAAAACCTGTGTTCTATTGCTAATTTCACTAAACATCTATGAAAACATCTTAAGATTTCTGAGCAACACATGTAGAGGTTTTAAAAAAAGGTAATATTCTATGGAATTTCACCGCCATGCAAAAATCTGCCTGTAGTGTTTGCTATAGTAAACATTGGTATTACTTATATCACAAAAGTTATAAAAGAATACTGTTATAATCTTGATGATATTGTAAAATTGTTACTTCATCCAAACCTGAATTTCTTATGGCTTTTGATTAAACTAATCCTGTTACATTTTATTTTTGAAACCAGATAGATTAGACAATGAGCCAGCCAGATTATTCTTCATTATCTAACCAATAGAAACACTGGATCAAAACATTTGAGCAGTTCATTTCAACCATCAAAGCAGAAAAAAAATAAAGAGCTCCTGCTTATTAATATTTTTTTTGTCTACCTGCTCATCAGAGAATGCTAGGCCTATGCCTCTGATATAGAAACTCTTTCAGGTCTTTACATTGAACTGATCAATGAGCTTTTTTTCTCATCACTGCCTTGCAACACACTCACAGCAGCCAGGTGAGACAATAAATCAATTTTTTCAGGCACTTGAATTACTTGGCAAGGATTTAAAATTCAAAGCAGCTTCCGCTGAACTATATTGTGAAGAATCTAATATGAGTCTTTTATTTTTGGGTTAAGCTTCTCCCTAATTAACTAAATCTCTGAAGAGAACACTTCTTTAGCTGCAGTCACATTTTTTGTGGGTACAAAAGAAATATGAGTTAAGTTTGCTCAGCTAATAATGCAAAATGCGGTTCTTGTAGAAATCGGGTATGTACGTCCATAGGAAAGCCCCTGAGCGTAACCTATTCTTGCAAGGAATCAACTATCTCTGTCCTTACTGCTGCCTCTACTTTTCTCTGCGAAGCAGTGATTAAAATCTTACTAAATGACTTACTGAACCTCTCATTAACTCTCATTGAAATATATAGCAGTGAAGATTACATCATTGTGAATATACACAAGATGAATTGTTCTTCTACCCACTACAAGGTACCTTTAGAATTAACTTATCATTCTAATATTCGTTGCAATTGACTCTGTGCTGATTTAATTACTGACCAAGATTTACTGAAAAAACATTCATCAACAGCATTAGCTTTTGGGAGATCTGAGCATTCTCTTAGTAAATATGGGTCTCCTGTGCTGAAGTACCTCAGGCTTCAAGTGCCCTTGGAATTTTCTCACATTACTCCAAGTGGATCCCAATATTTTCTAAAAAGGTTTATTCTTCGGTGGTAAATAAGGAATTCCTATTGTCACTTACAGCTGATCCAAATTTCCAAAAACTGAAATGGGCTTAGGCTGACTTGGTGTAAATGTCTTCAAAGAAAGTATTCCTTTAATGGCAAAAAAAAGATTCCATCAGATTTATAGCTGCTGCACTATGAGGAAGGTAGATCAGTAGCTAATCTCTAAAACAATCACATAGTGAGCAGCATCATTCAGCAGTGTTACAGGAAGCTTATGCCACGGAAATTGGATATCTCTCCTTGACTTTGCATTTCTCATTTACTACTGATCAAAAATCAGTTAAATTTATGTATGTTTTCAAAGGTAGCAGAAAAATAAAAAATAATTAAATTATTTTTTGGCATCTAGAACTATTCGTAAAATATCATATATCTATCAGGGGATTGAATTATTCGATTTAATCAATATTGATTTTAAAGGCCCTCTTCATTCAACATCTTAAAACCGTTATTCACCATAGTTTGAGTGTTCATGGTTTCTGTTTGATGTACCCTGTCAAATTCTGCCTGCATCTATAGTAATCAAAGCCCTTTTTCAATTATTCTTTATGTTTGGGTAATTTGCTTATATCTATTGGTTTTTGGATAATTATTTATTTCTTTTGAGTAGAAAACATTCTTATGTTCATGGATAGTTGGAACATGGAATAGTTGCTAGTCACACCTGTCCATACAATCCTTAAGGATATGGCCAGTTTGAACGTTATAAAACAATGAATTTGGCTCTCCAGAGTAGAGGGCTTCTAGTTGATCAATGGGAAGTTGCACTGAGTGAATCATCAGATCTCTTCTATGCTCTCCCATCAATATAACCATAACCCCTTATGAGTGTGTTTCATCACCAAGGATGAACTACAATACAGATCTCCCTCCTAAAAGAACTGATGAGTCAAGGATCTGTATTGATTTGAAATCATTGGAGGAAAAGTATGGATACACTCGTAGAAAGTTTCAGATGGTAGAAGTGTATAGTTTTGTAATTCATAAATCTACAATTAGTATGCTTATATCAATCAAATTTCCCTCACAATAAAAAAAAAAAAAAAAAAATATATATATGTAAGATATATGTTGTGGGTGGATAATGAATGCTATTTGCTGTTCACTAATTTATATCTTGGATTATTATTATATTTTAATAAGATTGCTTTTTTAGTTTCTCAGCTCGATTATTTTATGTACTGGCAATTTATTTTTAAGAAATAGCTAAGTTGCTCACCATGAAAGACTGCTGCATCCTTTGAAATCTATAACTATCAGAATCTATTTATTTATTTTTTTATTAGAATGAATAAATTACATTTTAAAAATACTTTGTTGTTTATTCCATTGCTTTTAAAACGCGTTGTTAATTTCTTAATTGCCCGAGGAGGTCTAACTCCGAAATAAAGTAAATAAGTCAAATAATAAAAGTTTGGTACTACTGCCGCCCAATAAAGAGTTTACTAATCGGACATTAATTTCGGTTTTTTTATCATCCCATACAAAATACAGATCGATGACCGACTGAACCAGAGCCCTCAGCACGCTCGGTACATAAGTTCACCTGGCTGGGTTAAAATATTTCTTGGATAAGATTCATCGGATCTGGAGTTAGTGTATTAAAAAATACAGTGCTTTCTCAATAAAAAAAACAAAACAAAAAAAACATGACGGGCTCAGAGGAAAAAATGTTTATGTCCATTTGTATGCATTTTGTGAAATCAGCTAAATAAAGTTTACCATTACATTCTATACTCGGGACTAGGGTTGCCATTTGTCCGGCTTTTTACGGTCGTGTCCGGCCAAATATTTGTGTGTATGTCCTGTCCGGCATTTGTTAGACTTTTTCGCCTTCTCGTTGAAAATAGCAATTTTATGGCGTGGCGGAAATGCGACTGTGTTCAGATCTTGGAAACTCCCACTCCTGTTACCTTTTTGACTAATTTAGTAAACTTTTTGACCAATGCCAGAATTTCATAAAAGATTTTAAAAAACTTTCGGCACATAAAAAGTAGACTGCATGCTTAGTTTTACATCATTTCATAATGAAGAATTTAATTCTGAACTACTAAAATTGGAAGAATACTATTCTATGCCATAACGTCAACGTTGTAAGGTTTCTCTTTGATTAATGCCCAGTGGACAACGGAACGCGATAAACGTTTTTTCTCCCCTGCTCCCTCATATTTAAAAGAAATATTTTTCTAGTTTTCAATCAACAGTCGATTAAATTGATTAGTTGTTAGTTGCTATCACAACTAATTTTCTTTTAAATAAAAAAAAAAATCAATCGTGTGACATTTAAAACTAATTATTAACGCTATTAGATAATTAACAACTAATTTCCTGAATTCAATCACAATTAATTAATACTTATAATTATGATTAACGTTTTTAATGGTTCATTTAGTTAGCCAATGCCTAACTCTGACAGTCATCTTGGGGAAAGTAGGTGAGTTGAAAGCTAAAATTTCTGGAAGTTGTAAGGCTGGTGGTGACCTGTGCGATAATGTTGTTTATACAATGTATGATTGTTTTGTGATACCTATTAATGTAATTGGAATACTTAGATTCGGCTCCCTAAGGATAAAAAAACACTATCCATTAAAGAATTTAAACAACTCTATTCAAAGAACAATCTTTGGTACTGGAAGCCAAACGGCAGATGGTTGATGTACTCTTTGTCGAAGGACCATGAAGTTTTACAAATTCAAACAAGAAAGGTGTTTACTCTGCTGCGGGATCTCCTCTTAAGCTGCGTTTACACCAAAGTTGACAACTTAGTTTTCTACAAGTTTCGGCAATTTGTTGCTTTTTCTACTAAATACAGCAACTTTTTCTGTCTTCCACTTGTGGAGAGACAAGTCTTCCTTTAAATTCTGGTTTCCCGCGGGGTGTCGGTAAATATCAAAGAAAGTAGACAACTAATAGTGGATTTGTTGCTACACACACACACACCCAAGCAACTTGTAGAAAACTAGTGGAGAACTGTCCCCCCTTCACGCGCCCCGGACCTGACCCTCAGCTGACGGAGAAGTCATCCCCTGATCCATATCAGTAAAATACCTGGTTTGACTCTTTACAGATCTCTAACATACACATACCACATAAATGATAAAGTAGACAATGTAAAAAATAAAAAAAAAATCGTATAGAATATGTTTCCTTACTTACACAAAAATCTAAATTAAGTACTATAAATAAACTTATATTACATAAAACAGTTATTCGATTCCAGATTATACATGCCTCACCAGTGTGGACCTCAACTTGTGGAACCAACTACCTTAAACTCGAAAGGATCCAAAACTTGTGTATGAGGATTATCAATTATTATCCTCGATATATAAAAATATCAACAATGCTTCACGTCTGCGATGAAACCAAAACATACTTATCCTTATCAGAGAAATCGCTAATTACAATAAAACATCTTAAAAGAACGAAACATGTACTACTCACTTAGTCTAAACCTTTCACGCCAATTCTTTGGCAATAAGTTTTCTACTTGTTGCTCAAAATTTGAGAAGAGCAACTTTTTGTTGTCAACTTTGGTTTAAACGCGGCTTTAGGGCTAGTATAAGCGATATTTGAAACTCAATTTGGGGGATTTTTATATTTCTTAGCGTTAAACATAATTAAAACTGATCAGAAATATCTACAGTTTTAATAGAGAATGGAATTGGCCTTTGAAAAAAAAAATAATTTAAACTCAGAACGAATGACATTGTCAATCTCCTTAAATAACAATTAAAAAACAATTCTAATTTCTTACACTGTTTGAATTTCAATTAACTGTCTACAACTTATTTGTTGTATATAATACGTGTTATTTGCCAATTATTAATTAATTGCATTATTAGTATAGTTTTTGCTTTATACCTTATGGTTTTTTTTTGGAATTACTGTTATTTTCTCTAAAATTTAAACCCATTGGCATTGAAATCCCATTATTCGCAGATAACAATACTAGGTCAATACTAACTGTATGAAAAAATAGAGATATGGTGAGACTAATTTGTTATGTAGAACTGGGGTCAGTTCTTCGCTATAAAAAAATGTTTTATCTTTTCTATAAATACGTCATCATATCTTAAAAGTGTAAAGTATTTTTTTTTTATTGCCACATACTCCACGAAGAACCGCTATATTTTTTTGAGACAATACACAACGGAATAATCAGGACGTGAGAACTGTCGTGAGAGGCAGGTACGGAATGGAAATATCGAGTTAGCTGTATAAGTAAGGCGTTAGGTATTACCTATGCAGTATACAGAAGCCGGATTGGTTGCCAGATTTCGACATCAGAGACAGAATAAAATTATCTGGTTTCACTTCACAAACGTCAATTTGATTGCAAAGGGCGTATTTGTAAGATTTACTTTAGACATATAAGAACATAATTTACCTAGATACATAATTTACACTTGATACATAGGCATAGATCTCTGGCTAGACCTGAATTGGTCCATACCTTTGGACCAAATGAGATTCAAGCTAAAATAAATTACGATAATGGTTTATATTAGAGTATGGTTGATTGTAGAATTGCATGGTTGGTCAGGAGGTTTGAATAAACATATTTGTAAGATAATAATTTACCTTAGAATACAAGTTTTATTTGAACACATCTAAAAAAAAAAAAACCTTTTTTAGGAGTGGCGACGTTTTGGCAATTATGAGCCCTGCAATAAATTACAGAAATGAAATATGATGAAATGGGTTCTATCCATACTACTATATAAAAGGACAAGCTATTTTTCGTTTGTGATCAGAATAAATAAGCTGAACCAATCTCTACCAAATTTTAATATCATCTTCAAGGCAGTTTAGCAATAATATAATTTAATAATTTTCAATTGAATTATTTTAAAATAAATATAATATAAGGTTACCTTATCGTTGACAGGTGGATCCCAGTGAAGTTTGAAAATCGAAAAGGGCTGATATATTGCTAGTAATATAGTACATATATCTCAGGTCCAAAAAATATAAGGTGTGACATGTGGATCCCAGTGAAGTTTGAAAATCGAATGATATATTGCTAGTAATATAGTACATATTCTCAGTCCATCTATATTACCTACTTACACATTATATTTGAAAATGGATGTCCAATTATGTCTTTACATGACCTTTAACAACCTAATCGTGCAATGATGATGACCAAGTTAAAAATTACAGCTACGCGTAGAAACCATTAAGGCTATAATTCTCAATGGAACAGTGATTGCAGACATTTTATTTGAGCATTTATTTCTAGAATCGTAATGATTCATACTGATCTACTATTTTAAATTCAAACGATTGCAATTGCCGATCAAATTTTTTTTTGCTGTTACCATTAACAAGTCGCAAGACTTACAAAAACGTTGTAGTGGATCTTCGGTCTAACTCTTTCACGGTCAATAACATGTTGGGCATTCCACATTCAGAAACACTAACTATCAAATCATTCTCATAACTTCATTTCAAATAATTATTTTAGCATAATTCAATTCTAAAATGAAAATTGGGAAAATAGATTATATACAGACATATCCATGATCGATTGTTCTGAGTAAAAACTATCTATCTATTTATTAGAATGTTAGATAAAAATCTATTCATTTAGTGATTATAGATAACTGATATTCCTATTATGTAAATTAAATGTAGATCTAACTACTTAATCAATGGAACATAGATTGAAATATAGAAACAGTGAAAGTAGAAATGCAATAAATGTAATTCACCAAGTAGGGATTCAAGGAATGAAGGAATTTTTATTTTTTTATTTAAAAATTTGTCAGAACTAATTTCTTCTTGCTAGGACCTAGTCCCCCGATTTCTTAAGGTAGCTGAAATTTTATAAAAATTAGAAATAAATTGTATATGTCTCCAATATTATAAATAACCTGGGTGAGAAAAGGACGTTAAAAGAGTATATATACATATATAATCTCCTTAATTCATCTTAATCATCTCTCGAACATTTTCTTCTAGATTGCATTGAAGATAAGTGAAAATATATAAATAATTAAGATGAGGAAGAATGATGTGAATAAAAAAAGTTACAAAACATCCAGGAAAGACGAATTAGTGTTGCATTTATGCAGTTCATTTCAAAAGAGATGGAAATGAGGTTTTCACGTTGAACAAAAGAAGGCTTCCGGGTTTCTTTTATCCCAGCTAAACTTTTTAGATTTACTCTGCATGTGATAATCGAAAATATGATTTATTCTAATGGATGATGTCTGTTGTATACAATAAGTTCAAAAAATAAAATGTATTAGTTTCTAAGGACATAACACAAAACGTTGAAACAAAAAGGAAAGTAAAAAATTCCCTTAACATAACTATTACTCGTAATAAAAATACCGCAGGCCATTACATAATGCGACATATATAACATTTTATGAGGATAGAATTTTATCTGTGACAATTAGAAAAATATATGTTTTTTTATTCGGCAAATAAAATGAAAAATATATAATTATTTGTTCATGTTCGTAATTGTGTCATTAAACCATTTAATTTAGTTTCATTATTTTATTTAGTGTTCTGATAAATAAAATCATCCTTTGATTAATAATATACAAGAATATTATAGGAAAATAAAATTTCGAGACAAAACCAATTAACAAAAACATCAAATAATATGCTTTTTGTTAGACAATAAACTAAATAAAGGCTTAGCGAACCCGAAGGTTCGATGCCGACACCACCAACCGTCGACCGCACACTTCCCTCCAACCCACTGCTCCAAAACCCATATCTTCCAGGTCGGCCCTGAAGCAATCCTCCCATCTTCGTCTCGGTCTACCCCTCGGTCGATTACTCGAGGCTCAAAACTGATTACTTTTCTCGGAATTCGATCATTATTAAACCCAAAGACTTTAAATGCCCATTTCAAGCGTCGCGCTGCTATTACTTGAGCTATATTTACCGGATATAACTCGCGCAATTCCAATAAAGACAATAAACTAAACAGATATTTAATTTTTGTTGTTGGAAACCTTAATATATATTTAGATTTTTAAATAATAATAATAATAGATTTTTGCCAATTTACTTTGAGAAAACAGAATATATGGTATATAAAATCAAAAAGACGTGCCAAAAAAAAAAAAAAAAAAAAAAAAAAAAATATTGTGCGATCAAGAGAGTTCATAAATTTAAATATATTGGGGAAATGATACAGGCAAATGGTTTAGCATAAGAAGCTCATGAAAAAAGAAATGAAAAGGTGACTAAAGCATTTTGGAAGGCGGGAAACATCTACAATAAATCATGCCTATCAGGTAATGTAAAAGTGAGACACTACTACACTGTCATCAAGCCAGAAATCCTTTATTCTTCAAAACTCAGAAACGTTGGTTATGGATATGTCAACGTTGGACTAGAATGTATCAAGGAATTGGAGAGAAGAATCATCTGAAAAATCCTAGGGCCCAATTAAACAGAAGAATGTTATAGATTCCGGAGTAGAAAAGAGACCGAACAAATATTTAACATAGTACACAACATGAAGAATCGTTAACTAAAATTCTACGGGCATATCAAGAGAATGTACGACACCCGTCTGACTAAACAGATCCTAGAGTTCACAGCATCCATTAAGAACAAGAAGTGTATTACCGAAATCAGAAAAGACCTAAAGGATGCTGGCATAACAGACACAGTTATACAAGATAGACAAACATTTTGCCAGAAAATAGTGATGTGGAAAGTGAGCCAAGAGGTCAAGAAATGCGAGACAGGAACCACTTGGTCGGATGAGAGGAAGAAAATGCACTGTGAGAAGATGAAAGAAGTGTGCCAGAGAAAATTTCACATCAAGGAGACGCTTCACGTGGTCCCCTTGCGGCTTGTACATGTAAAATAATAATATTTTTTAAAATATGATATACTGGCAAATTCATCATAAAAATAAACAAATATTTTATAGGATTTTTTTATAATTGTAAACATTTAATATAATGATATAAGAATTTTGTTTTTGATGAACCCGTTAGTAGTGGACCAGAAAATCAATATAGCAGTACTTATTATTTTTGAAAATTTCAAAGAGGAAACAATTTAAAGAAAATTATGAAAGAAACTGGTGTTTTGTTTGTAATACTGCATAATCTTTTATTTGTTCCGCATCGGTAAATAACCATTTTATTTATTTTTTTATAAAAATTCTTTTTTCTTAATTTTATTTTTTTTTTTATTTTTTACTTTAAATGTTTTTCCTAAACAAAGAAATTTTATCTATCGACAATTCATATGTGTATGGTTGTGTGTATAGGGGTATAAGTGAATGAATGCAGTGTATATAAGTATATATCGTTATCTCTGTAAATATTTTCTCCATCCAATGTACATATAGACATAGTTCATTCTCTGTGTATATCTTTTCTCATTTTCTCAGGGTTATTTATTTATTTATTTTATTTTTTTTTAGTATTATTTCATTTATCCTTCTTATGTTATCCTATTTACTAAAGTTATTTAGACAATTATTTACTTAACTGTATTTGCATGTCTATTGTTCCTCATATATAAATATCTTTGTATGAAAATATATATGCCAGACCATTGTACTATTTTACGACACAGTTTTGTTATTCTTAGGGGACAATACGTCCCAGAATTAAGATTTTTTTTTTTTTTCATTTTTCATTTTAATAAGGCAGAGCTAAAAGTGGAGTAACATAAATAGCGAAGAGACAAGCGACAAGCATTGCGGTTAAACTGACAGAACCTGATGGATCGCCTGATTGTTGCTCGACTCCTCTCTGTGTGGGCTTCGTTTCTATTCTCGTGTTTGTTTATGTTGCTGTATCGTCGATCTTCTTTAAGTTCTATCTAAGATCTTATGTTATACAGAATATATTACTGAAAGTAAGTACTTGACCCGTATTTGATGGACGGTTTACAGGCCTAAAACCTATCTATTATAGCGAGAGATTGCTAAGTTAAATATTTATTCCGTGGATCTACGAAATCCATTCCTGATTTAAACCAGTAGTTGAGAACACTGCGTCTCGCCTTTATAAGCCGTCAATGTATAAAAACAAGAATGCATATCTTGAATATATTAGAAAGATCCTTCAACATAGCGCATATCCAGAAAGAAAGAAGCACTGAAGTGTGTTTTGGTTAGATCTAATATTTCTTTTTTTAATGAACTACTTTTATTAATAAAAAAGTATTACAAAATATACAATTTTTCATTCAAGAGCAAAAAGCAATAGGGATGGTAATCAATCAATATACAACAAAAGTAAATACAAAAGATAAAAAAATAATAATAAAAATTAAAATATAGTTATACTGGATTTAGACCAAATATTAGATACACAATAGAATCCACATATTTAAAAACCAACAGGATGTTTTCTGTCACAAAATTTGTTGCTAGTTATCTAGATACACGAATTATTTTAGCCATTTACCATTTTAGTTTTAAAAAAGGTCCAAAAAAAAAAAAAAAACTCCTGATGAAGAAGTTTCGAATTGTGCTTTTTCGATTCTGAATGAGAGATATTATTGCTATCTATATATTATTTTCCACAAATCGAATGCCTCATTGGGGGTGGATAGGGAAAAGCGTCCCAGATATGGGAGACACCAACGAAATTAAATACTTTTAGAGGGCAAAAATCCAAAACCAAGTGGGAAAAAAGGCAGCAGTTGAACCTTCCGTAGGAGAAGGTGTCAGGAGAAGAATATGTTATTTATTTTTACCTTTTTTTTTTTTTTCCCCTCTTTTTACTTTCAACATTTGTATTGTTGTAAACTAGATTATAAATATTTATTTTAGTATGTAGTAATGCCTTTTTTTTGGGGGGGGGGGGGGGTTGCTTATATTCAGAACATTCCGTTAATTTAGGATGAATAAGGCTATATTATCATTAAACTCTTATAGAATATGATATCCAAAATAAGTCAATACTAACCGCTCAATGCTTTACTTTGTTCACTTACTCTGATCTTTTAATCGTAACTCAGCATCTTCCAATAATGTGTAATCTATAATTTTAACCTTAACAAGTAGGGAGAGGTATATTGGTAACGATTATTGTTTGTATTGGCATTAATTTTTTTTTTTCATAAAGAAATAGTTATTGAAAAATAAATAATCAACGCTGCAGTAATTTCGTTATTTGGGTTGAGGGACCGTGATATCGTATAGGTAGAAATAATTCTACTGACAAAGAGTTCAGGAAAAACCAAAGGTACCTACCTACCTACTCCAGATTTTGGTGTTGACCTCTTATAATGATAATATATAACTGTAACGTAGCATAATAATATTAATTTTTTTTTTCTTTATTGTATAATTTTTTTATCATTCAAGGTGTCAACTGCGGTAATGCTCTTCTGTTTTACTTCCTTTTTGAACTTGAGTTTAATCAAATTTAAAGTCAAAGTATAATTAAAATGTTTACGACTACAGTCGGAATGTATTCCGTACAAAAATGTGGGTTTCAAAATTTATACTTTTGACCTTTTGTTTAGAAACCGTTCCTTGACACAATAACTGTATCTCAAATCTTAGCCCTCCACCGGGTTGCAAAACTGGTCCAAGCAGTGAAACCGGAAGCTTTTTCTGCAAGCGTCCGGTCTTGTTGGGAAGTGGGAGTGTTAAAACACACACTGAGAGGGTAAACCCTCTCATTGGAACATTTCAAACATTTCTTTTTTATTTTATAGGTTTAGAGATTGAAAAAAATAAATAAATTCATAGCGAATGGTGAAGAATATTAAATTACGGTTGATTCTTTAAACAAGAGCATTTGATTTTTAGATCCGTTCAATTTGCAAGACAATGACATTAATGGTATTTCGAAACAGTCCACGGTAAGAAAGCAGACTAATGACGGCAATTACTCTTTGAAATCGAAAACATTCCACACCTCTCTGTCGACTCTTAATTATCGACCTAAATACAAGTTTAATATCACCATTACTTTATTAATTATTCTATGTTTGAATCTACTTTGATTTAAAAAAAAAATTACGTATTTTTATGTAGGAATCGCCATTTTGTATTTTTAATAATTTCATTAAAGATAGAATGGCAAAATTTTACAAATTATTTCATGTTTTTAGGTTTTTATACGTTTTAAATTATATTTAGTAACATTCGCATTGTAAGTTGGAGAATTTAATTTTACTGGAGCGCTTTGTCAATTGGAGAGAAATTTAGAGTAGGCTTACAGATTATCATATCTCATCATTTATATTATATTGCTCTAATAAAGACAATGTTTCATGAAAAATCTAACGATTTAGCTGTAAGTTTTAAAGCAAACTATTAACAATATTTTAGTGTCCAAGGATTTTGGCATGGATATGTCTTTTGACTCGGAGTCTATACTATTTTGGTGTTACGTTTTTTTCACAGTGAAAAATGTAACATTTTGACATGCTCTTGCTCTGTTGGTATTGCTCGAATCGGAACTTTATCCAGAGATTATATATAATAAATTTAATGGAGAATATTTTTTTAAAATAATATTTGACGCTAGGATCTACCGTCTTGGAGCTATATTGGTTTGAATGAATAAATCACGTTTGCGTAAATTGTTTAATTGATGGATCAAGAATTTGACGACAATTTTCAAGCCAAATATTTTATGGAGGCTATATTTTGTTTTATATCATTTTTTACTAGGGCCTACTGTTTAGGAGCTATATTGGTTTGAATTAAAAAAGTTACGCTGTAAGGTTTTATTCACATTCATCCTTTTGAATTTTTTTTTCACCCCCAAAAATGTAACGTTTCGACACTCTCTTGCTCTGTTGGTATTGCTCAGATCGAAAATTTGCCGACAGTTTTCTTATCAGAAATATCATGGAAAGTATTTACTGTTATTTCGAATAATGATTGATTGTTCATTTAACTTAATTATTAATTTAAGTAATGATCCTTTAAAATCTATATAAATTGGGAAAAGCAGTTGATTATATATAGACATACCCATGATCTATAGTTTTTCCCAATCAGGGAGAAATTGAATTTTTTGAAGCGCTAGAAGCGCCATTCTGAACCGCATTGCCGCCTAGAAAATTGTATTGATCTTTCTGTACCTCGAGCGGATTAGTGGTGCCGGATAGCACTTGCTGTATATAGTACCGTTAATAAACCTGTTCTTAGAACATGATCCATGACATTTGCTAATTAGTTATATATGATACAATTTATGCGGCGCACGATAAAAATATTTGTTTCTGATAAGAAATCTGCAGAGGAAGACTCCATAAGTGCACTGGACTCACCTGCCAACCTGATGCCAGGCCTCTGGGCCTCGAGGATAGCAGCGGTGAGAAGAAGAACGAGGAGACACGAGAGCCACATGGATGCTACGGCCGGACTGCGACGCCTTGCATAACGCAGCTTTCTCCGGCCCCTCCCCCCCAGCCACTGTAAACATTCCCTTTCGTAATTTACTAGTGTAATGACATAAACAGTAAATGATCTGCTTCCTTTTTCAGTTCCGGTCAGCCAGCTGCTGATCACTATGCCCTTTAGCGTCCTAAGCTGAAGTCAGTGTGAAGCTTTCATCTAAGTCATCACCGAGGGCTGGTATTGCTAGATGTGCCATTGATGGGGAAAGAAGAAAATGGTGTATATAAAGTTACACAATTTTGAAATACTTATGGCTATTCAAGTTTTTAAATGCGTTAGTTTCATTCTTACTATAATTAGAAAGGGTAAGAGTGATTCTTGGGAAACGAAAATAGTTCTTTTTGATGCTATGGTCTCTTCAACACTTCTGTATGCAGCTCAGGTCTGGAGTATAAACTATCCAGAAACCATCGAAAATATCCAACTTCGATTACTAAAATCACTGTATTTTTCGCCCTAAGCACTCCAAATTATATTGAGAGCTTAGAAACAGTAAGGAATCCACTACTTATTCCGGTATTAAAAATTGTTTGTATTAAAATTATGACATTGCCAGAAAGTCGGTTACCACGCATCTGTCTCGAAAGACTTTTAGATTTATACTAGCATTCCCAGTGCGGCTCTACCCGCTCTTATAATTAAAGAATTTAGATACGTTTAACTAATAGATGAAGTTTTATTTTTTAACGATAAAAATCTTGTACTGTATCATGCAGTTGAGAATTATTTTCTCACAATATTTCTCGATATTTTCACGCAAAGAAATTTCCAAAAAAGCATAATTGGATATTCAATTATTAATTCTAATCTATGTGTTGGTATTCAGATGGACATAGACATTTTAGGAAGAAAAACTCTGGTGGATAATGGACTGCATTATCAGTGCTTAAAACCCGATCAATAGAGAAATTCTCGGCTGTCACAATTTACTTTTTCAATAATAATTTTATTTATTTTCTCTGCTATAGTATTTTTAAAGTAAAATTACTACTCTTACTGTTCATTTAATTAACCTGAAACATCAGAATAAATTTCAAATAATTGATATTTCAGTCTTCTAAAAACCTCCAGCAAAAACCATATTTTACACACAAAAATCAAAAAATAATAAACCAATATTTTGATAAGGCAATAATTTTTAATGCGGTAGAATTAATGTTATCGATTTCATCTGGTTGCATTTTATACAAAGTTATTCACAGTGTGGCAAACTTCTATCACTTAACCCTGTACATTTAAATTATTATTATAGTAAACTATGCTATTTTAAACCTTCTTAGGACTATGAAGATTATGTAGTTGGTACAGATAGGTTTACTAGTTTGACCATTGCATAATCTGTTGCAGAATGGCGTTAACCATGTATTGTTCGATTATAATATTTATAAAAAATCCATGGAATCCACATGTCACATTAAATATTTATATTTTTTTTTAATGACATTTTATTTTAATGAAGTAAATATTATTAACATTTTTCAGTTCTATATAGCACTGTACTTTTCTTGACTCTCTTAAATGGCACTCGCCACCTATCGGTTAATTTTCAAACTTCACTGCGCACCACATATTTATAGTTTTTTTTAGCAACAATTTAATAGAAAATATGTAAATTTTGTTATTGCTAAACCCTCCTTGAACTATGAAGATGATGTATTTAATTGTTGGTAAAGATAGGTTCAGTAGTTTTCGCGGTTAGTGATCACAAACGAAAAATGACGTCCTTTTATATAATAGTATAGATAAAAATAAACCTGATTTTCAATATAACTGGGTATCTCAAACTAAACAATTAACCATTAACGGCAATATTTCAGAACACTTCCATGATTTTTTAAATCCACAAAAATTACTATCCAACAAAGGTAACATAATTGAAAAAGTCACAAACTATTCATTCTCAAAAGATATTAGTCGCACTTTAGTACAAGTTATAACCCGTTGTATATGAAAACTTTTATTTGTATTAAAACAAATTTTAACAACCGTCAGCCGGAAGATTATTTAAAACTTAACATAAATATCTGTCATCCAAGCGAATAAGTGTTCAAGTAGGATGCTCCTTTTAAGGTTTTTTTTAATATTCAAAAAGGTAACATTTTGACACGCTTTAACTTGCCTTGTGTTGCTCGGATCCAAACTCAAACGAGTTTCCCTATCAGAAATTTATTTGAGAATATTCTTATCTAAGATTTTCTGTAGTTTAAAAAATTGCAACTGTAGCTCCTTGGAGACGCTCATGAGCTGTATTGAAGTCAAATATCGTCTATAGAAGCCAAAAAACGTTTAGAGAAAAATCGTGAAGAAACATAATTATAAAATTATATGTAGAAGCTACGAAATGCACTGAAAAGAAAGATGTGGGAGTGCAAGCTGATTTCACATTTTCTATTCCTCCCACTACTACACCCATGCAACGATGTAAAAATTTTAATAAATGGCACTCTCGTTCCATATGAAAAGCCATTCATAGTAAGCACATATGTTTAAGTGAAAAAATAACAGAAAAAGTTTTAAAAATTATCAAAAGGATTGTAGCGATACTAATCATAGTTGCCTTTCAAGAATGCTAAGTAATAAATGGATAAATTATCAAAAAAGAAGAAACGGAATTAATGTTTCATACAATATTAATTATTGAAAAATTAACCTTTTCCAAATAATAAAAGTCCAGAGAAGCAACTGGAAGCTTACCAATAAAAAATTTATATTATTTCAATTTTAAATTTCTATAATTTAAAACTTCTTTATGAGGTAGAGCTATATTCATTAAGACTGTGTGATTTACTTACATTCGATTTATTTTCCCCTTATATACATATTATATGTTTTCGAACAGCAAGCTCACCAAGTTCCAGTCTATATAAAACGATAAAAAGAACTAGAAGCTCTTGAAAAAAAAAAAAAAAAAAAATTATAGAACATATAAAAGGATCGCATGGTTCTCGTTAGTACCTAAGTCACCTACACCAAGAAACTTAATTGACTATTGTACACTAGGAGCCTGAAGAGAAAAAAGAAGAGCTCGTAAAATATGAGAAACAGACGAACATGTAACAGACTGAATCACGAATTTAAAAAACATACTAATTTAAAGGATTTTATACAATTAAAGTCAATCACAGTGTGGCAAACTTTTATCACTTAACACTGCAAGGCTGAGCTGCCATACAAACCCGGCTAGTGGTATGATAATATAACACTTCGACCAGACCTCCATTTTCACGGCTACTTAGAGATTCTAAGTTGTTACCACTGTTACTTTTTGAGGGCTTATAAAATATTTTTACATTTACTCACATCGTCTGATTGGCGGTAAAAGTCGCTAATTGCAAATTTGTCGACAAAATTCGAAAAAAAGTCATTCCCCAAAAGTTTAAAAATGCACCAAGTGAATATAACTGCTGTATATGCACATTAGAGAATGAGAAAAGTCACTATATAACTATCTGAGAAATTTTTAATGAGCATATTCCCGTTTGAATATTAAAATATTAAAATTGTATTTTGTTACTTAATGACTGTTACCTCCAAGCAAACGATATTACATCTTGTTCCTAAGGTCACAATAGATTCAATCTATTGATGATTCAAATCTATTAAACTTCTATCTATTGTGTTAATCAATTCCATTTCAAGTAGTGGCAATGAGGTTATAATTAATTAATTATGTTGATTATTAATTAATGTTTGTTTATAATGTATTGACAAAAATATTCGAAACAACTTTTAGGGGATGTGTAATTTATATTTTTTTAAATTATTTCAATGCGCACTTTTTTATCCTAAATAAAAAAAAAAAAAAATAAAAATAAAACTAAATAAATAAACAACATTATCTTTCCGTGTATTCCCTTTTACCGGAAGCTGAAGGACATTAATTTCAGATCTGCCAGAATCTAACTATTCCTGACGGTCGAAGGATGATAGGCCACTTCTTTCCGACGAATAAATTTTCTTCATTCCCAAAACTGATTACAGTTTTTGGTTATTCAAAAGGTCGCTCTCTTCCTGTTCTATCTTCCTCACTGGACACTCTCTCCCTCGCTGCTTACTATTTTAGATTTTGGCTCTTTTAGTGAGCTGCTAAAATTATTATCGGGAGATTGAAAATATTCTTTCGGCCCTATCTACACCTTCCCGTTGGTACAATATAGAACCGTGGCGGTGATGGTTCGGATAATAGGAGATGACCTATCGTATTTATTAATTATATTCATTCTTTTTCTTATTATATTTAAACAATTATTATAACGTTATGGTATATTATAAAATATAAAAAACAACATTCTCTCCCTTTCCCAGCTTTTGCCAAAATGGACCGACATTGACCGAATTCTTTGTTGTTTAAAATTTACTATTTTTTAATGACCAGTACACTTACCTGATTATTGAACTAAAGTAAATTTAGGCAGAGTTCCAAACCACCCAAGGGGCCCTGCCTACAGTTCCGTTACCCACCTTTTTATAGTGGAACGGTGTCGCCTCCCTGGCTGCAGTAGTACTGTAGTAGCTAATGCATTCAGTTGAGCCCTATATGGGCCACTGTCATTAGTAAAGTTGTAAAAACTGGAACTCGTTTAGTTTGTAAATCATTTTCTTATTTTATTTTATTTTTGTTTAAATAATTTTAATTGTATAACAGCTCACAAATCTTTTCTCTAAAATTGTATTTATTAAGCAATAAAAAAAAATATTGAATTCAATTAAAAAAACAACTATGGCGTGAAGATATGGGGCGTAAATTAACTGAAATAACGTGTGCATTTCGGCTGACATCTCAGGAAACGTTCCTTGCCCTGAACGTAATCACAAACGGATTAAAATTCTAAAAAATAAGAAATATTTTATTTTCAAATAAAAGATGGGTTTCCGTCTTGGATTTGAATTATTACATATTGTTTTATCCCATTCATAAATAAATTTCTAGGTGTTCGATTTATAACAGGGATCAGTTGATTCAATTTTATTTTACTTGTTTTTTTTTTCGCTTATGGATTTGTTAGTCTTTAAACTATTTTACGTGAAGTCCGGTTTTGCTCGTGAATTCTTTCTGTTTGGAGTTTAAGGTTTGTGCTAACGTAACGTTAAAAAATTATCAGTGACAGGGCCAGTGAATGTGAAAGTGAATTTTCTCATGATTTCAACAATACACACGAGTCGATCTTATAGCGCAGTAACGCATTAAGTAAGTGAAGATTCTCTTTTCAAAAGGCACTGAATGGCATCTTTTTTAAACCTTCCAGTACTGATCAAAATGCCATTTCAGAAGAAATAAATGCGAGTAGTCCTATTACTAAATAAACATTCATTCACTTCTATTTTTACTTCATCAGCTTACAGATCTAAATTTACGTCAAAATGGCTCAGTGCTCGAAATGTGAAAATACAATTTCAAGAGACGATAAAAACAGTTCATTTTGTTTTAAATGTAACGGGATTTTCCACGGCAGGTGTTTTAACATTCTAGATAAGGGCATTGAAGCGCTGAAAAATTAGGAAAAAAAACATGGTTTTGCCACATTTGTGACACAACAAAAAAACAACTCAAGCACTGAGAAATCTTCGGAGCCATCGGGGTCTGAAATACTCGCGGCAGTAAATCGTCTCAATGTTACTGTAAACGAAGAAATTAAATCCTTAAAAACCTCTCTTGATAAATAATAGGATTTAAGTTTTGAATTGAGTGAGGGACTGTTGAAAATCGAAACTCATCTAGAAGGGCAAACAAAATACATAGAAGAGTTGGTCAACGAAAATAAAAAATTGAAAACCAAAGTTGGCCCACTCGAAATTAGGTTAAACTAGGCAGAGCAGGGGGGCCTTTTAAATAAATCGCTGGAAATTCGCGGCATCCCTGTACGCCCAGATGAGACCCCCACGGCATTGGTAACAAGTATTGGTGCTAGTCTCGGCATCAAGCTAAATCTAGAAGATTTTAACCTAGCGGAGCGCCGGAGGCCCAGGAAAGATGACACGCGACCACCGCCCGTAATCGCGCGATTCGTTAGACAATCTCTGAGGGACGATTTAACACAGAGAAGAAATGTCAAGAGGGACTACCCGACGCGCGATATCGGCTAACAGGAGAACGACTCACACCGGATATATCTAAACGTGGAGATGACGCTGAGCTTACTAAATCTGCTATGGTGTAATGGATCTTCAAAGAAGTCACTCTGTCGGTTGTTGGAATGATGGAAACTGTGAACAATTGGAAAATTAGAAAAAACAAAAAAAGGGTGAAAGAATATCGAAGTCGTTTTGGCTATTTGCCTTCAATATCTGAGTTAGGGGAAAATCACACAGAAGATTTTATTAATTATTTAAGAATGAACTCCTCCTCTTATGAATTATTAATTGAAAAATTAAAACCAAAATTCACGAATAAAGACACACACATGAGGAGAAGTATTAATGCTGATGAAAGGTAACAGCAACTTAGAGATTTTTGGCAACTTTACGATCTTAAGAATATTTAAAATTTTCGACAGGGATATCTGCTCCCTCACTAAATCAAATCATAATATAAATATGTAGAACCATTTACGGAAGTTCTGAAAGAATATTATATGAAGGTAAGAAATAAAATGTAGAAACTTTATATTACTATTAAATGAAAACTTAGTAAACAAAACGATTAATTAGGAGATTTTAGATTATCATAATTAAAAATATGTTTATAGTGGAAGGCTATATAACAGTGATTTTTATTAACTGTTTTTTTTTTTTTGATTTTATTAAAAAGTGGTGAGTAGTAATTTCTTGATATAAAATGGGTAGGCCTACTAAACGCGCTGCTCAAATGATACAGCACCGTTTGGAAGAAGATAGGCACGAAAAGGAAGATCGTTTGAAGAAGAATAGGGAAAGAAATGCGATAAACATTTCAAATGAAAGTAAGGAACAGCGGACCTATAGACTTTCTCGGAAGAGGGCGTACACGAACTTGTCAAGGCTCAATGAAAGTCCAGAAAGTCATGCTCACCGGCTCAGTTTGATTCACGAACGTTTATGAAATGAAACCAATGAAAAATGTTCTCATCGACTCGGCTTGATTCACGAACGTTTATCAAATGAAACCAAAGAAAAACGTTCTCATCGACTCGGCTTGATTCACGAACGTTTATCAAAAGAAACCAATGAAAAACGTTCTCATCGACTCAGCTTGATTCACGAATGTTTATCAAATGAAACCAAAGAAAAACGTTCTCATCGACTCTGCTTGATTTACGAAAGTTTATCAAATGAAACCAAAGAAAATCGTTATCATCGACTCGGCTTGACTCACAGACGTTTATCAAATGAAACCAAAGAAAAACGTTCTCATCGACTCGACTTGATTCACGAACGTTTATCAAATGAAACCCAAGAGCAGCGTTCTCATCGACTTGGCTTGATTCACGAACGTTTATCAGATGAATTTACCAAATCCAGATTGACTCGAATAGGTGCTATGCGAAAAACTAGTCGCAACCGCAGGAACGTGTCTTCTGTAAATGATTTTGAACAGGCTATAACATTTTTGCAGACATACAATGTGCTGTGTGTAATAAAGTGTTATATCCACCTCAACGTTGTAATTTACAAACTGCAAAGTACAGTGCAATATTACCCGGAGAATTGGTTTCTATGGGTAATATCATAGTTTGCTCTCGTTGTCAAAATAATATTTGGAAACGAAAAATTCTGCTGTCAACAAAATGACAGTTGCGACTATACCTGAAGAGCTAGCTAATTTGACGAAACTTGAAGAACGGTTTTTATGCCGTGTTATACAGTTTCTTAAAATAATGAAGCTACAAAACCGTTTCTGTCAAGACTGGTGCAAGGGACAGGTTACTTTTTTTGCAAAAGACGTTAAAGTCGCTGGACAACTGCCACTAGTGCCAAACCAAGTAGGGCTAGTTCTAGTTGTGGAAAGCCTTGAGAACTTACTAAGTTTTCAAGAGTTTGCTATAGATATGAACCGATTGTATAAAAGCATTAAGCTGGTTAATGTCAAATAATATACTCTATAGAGATATAAGACCCTATTTTGAGAATGTTATTGACATTTCTGAAATTGTCAAATTTCTGAAGAGCCTACATAGACGACCCAAGTCAAGGGTCAAGCAGTGACATTGATTATATAGTAATACTCTGAGATAGATTGTACCGCGAGTCCATTGCTTCTAGAGAGGACCCCACAAATGGAGAAGTTAACACTGAATATCTTGAAATATTATATAACAGAAAGAAAATTAATATTTCAGTCGCAGAAAGGAATTATGATGGTCATTTAGATACCGATCGAAGTACCGACGGCTTCCCTAACCTAAAAAATGCTCTCACATTATTTTTCAGGAAAAACGGCTACTTACCTCGAATTTCATGACAGTAGCTATACATTTTAAAGCTGCAGCGGGTGCTTACAAATATTGGTTATTTGATTCACATGCACCTGGTCCTAAGGGAGCTATAGCACCTAACTTGGAGCAGCTTGCTGCATGAAATTTAGAAATATTGATAAATTGCATGACATACTGCGACGAAATTTGTTCACCCCGACGAAGAAAGAACCAGTACAAGATTCCTTTCTTAACGTGTATTCTCTAACCCCTTCATTGGCTAGGCATGGCTAAAGCCTTACTTATCGCAGAAGGTCCTGATATAAATGAAGCAGAGCCTCTCTTTTCCCGAGCGTTTGCAGTTGGTACAAAAATATCCCGTGGTTGTCTCTGGACAATTTACGGTTCATGTAAACGCTCTAATGCGATTCCTTAAACACGATCCAGACTGCTTAGGTGGTCCAGTTGTGGACTTTAGGTATAGAATAGAATTTCAAAATCGTGGAAGCCCACACCTTCATATGTTGGTGTGGTGCGACCATATCCTAGGTTTCTCGACTAAAGAAGGTATCGAAGTTATTGAAAGGGTTGTTTCATGCTCCTTAATGCCCGATGGTTCTGTATTACAGAAACTTATAGAAGACGTGCAAGTACAAAAACACACGGCCACCTGCTACCCTAACGATAGTTATTGTCGTTTTGGTTTCACGAGGCCCGCACATGAAACTACTATTTGCTTCTTAGGTCCTGAAGAGGTATTATTAAACAATGGACGATTTTGTTGTTTGAAACGAACTGCAGATAAAACTATGGTGAACAATTATATTTCTACTCTATTGAATTTATAGAATGGAAACATTGATGTGCTGTCGTGCGGTAACATAACAGCAGTTGCGTACTATGTCGCTAAATAAGTCTGCAGTATTGCGTACAAGATATTTTACACTGAACAGCGACCAAGAAGCCTATCACTACAGCTTGTTAGTATGTCATGTACCATTTCGTAATGAATGCGAACTTTTACTCGAAGAAGAAACCGCTGAGGGGTGTTTCATTAGGTGGTAAAGAGAACTCCGACCATTACATGGCAACGAAAGCGCAGAAGAGTATGCTCACGCAGAACAAATGATACAACTCTGCCCGCGAAACTATTGATACTCATTTAATTTGTGGTGATGAACAAATCGTAAGCAACAATGACTATCACTTGAGGTACGCATGATGATATAAAAGGATCAATCCTAACAATGACTATTATTGTGAAGGTGTGGGCGAAAGGTCTGCAATGTCAGATGAAGTCTTTTTGGCTAATATTCGAGCTTTAAATGTCCAACAGACAGATCTTTTTAAAAACGTTTCTGTGGCTGTAGAAAGTGATTTGCAGGGACAAGATAACAAATTATTGTTATTCATCACTGGTGGCGCAGGAAGTGGAAAGTCTTTTGTCTTTGTGTTATGCACCTACAGTTGATACATCGTTGAAGGCTAAATTTGTTGAAGTGGGATGTTTTACAGGAGTAGCAAATATAGTAAAGATTTGGCAAAACATTGCACTCAATATTCTCACTACCAATTGAAAAAGGAAATACTATGACGTACAAAAAAATAACTGGACAGAAGCTAGAAAATGAAAGACGTAAATGGCGTCATATAAATTGGTTGATCATAGATGAAATTTCTATGGTATCATATGAAAATTTACGAATTATACACCTACGTCTCCAGATCAGAATACAAAAATAACAATTAAACTATTCGGTGGAGTGCATTCTTGGTGATATACTTCAGCTCCCACCGGTAAAAGGGCATTGGTGTTTTATTCAACCGCCAAAGTTTTCTGCCGAAATTAACTTATGGCAGCAGTTCTCATATTGAATGAACTTAGAATTAACATGCGACGAAGAAATGACGTTGAGTTCACTGACCTCTTGAATAGTTTGCGGATTGGTGAATTAACGACAGCTCAGTTAGAGTTACTTTGTGAGCGGCTACACGTGCCTTCGTCAGGAGATTTTACTGATGGAGTTGCTGTCCGTATATTCCCTACTGTTAGACAAGTCGACGCATACAGTGAAAAAATGACCGCTGAAAATGCTAAAGCGCATCGCTTGTACTCAATAAATGCTGTAGATGAGTCTCATGAGGCTGCAACATATAGTAAAAAGCCACCAGACAATGTTATTCCTAAAGACAGTAATAACTGCGGTGGTTTTCTTACCAACTATAAAGCTGGGAATCGGATCGCGAGTCATGTTAATGCGTAATATTTCCGTATCCGATGGGGTCATCAATGGTGCTATGGGCATTGTTAAGAAAATTAACTGGCCTGCTCTCCGAAGAGATCAATTGGAGGAAGGCGAGTTGCCTGAATCTGTACTCATAAAATTTGATGGCGCAACTGTTGGTCTTAGAATAAAAGATATTGACAGCTGTGTAGCAATTTCACCTGTTTGCACAAATTCCAAGCGCGAAGAGGATACAGAGATGTCGAACGCAGAATGTTACCACTCATCTTGAGCTGGGCCGTAACTGTCCACAAACTCCAAGGTACAACGCTTGAAAAAGCTATGATCGATTTAGGTAATAAGAATTTTGCGGAAGGACAGATGTATGTAGCCCTCAGTCGCGTTAAAACCTTAGAAAGCATTGCCTTATCTGATTTGGGTGCCAATAAGCTTTTAAATCGACCACACGATGAAAAAGCTTTAACGAAAATGATACGGTTGCGTAATCTTTCCAAAAACTTTATATAAATGTTATCTTTTTTATATAAACATTATATTATTATTATTGATATATATTATAAACAATAATTAGGCCAGTAGCAATGTATGGCAGTGAAACGTGGACTCTAACCAAAGAAAAAAGAAGAGCTCTACTGGTTTGGGAGAGAAGAGTCCTTCGAAAGATCTTTGGAGCCGTTAAAGAAGAACACAGAAAGGGAATCAGAAGTAATGCCGAATTAACTGAATTCTACGGAGAGCCTGATATCCTCTGTATTATTAAGAACAGCAGACTTAGATGGTTAGGGCATGTGGAAAGGATGGAGCCCTGTAAGCTGCCTAAAATGATGCTAAATGGTGCACCAGGAGGAAAAAGGAAAAGGGGAATAAAGGCCCAACTTCTTTCTCTTTCTCCACTTCACGAATCAGTTTTAACTTAAAAAACTATAAAAAGATTACATTACAAAATGAAACATAACACGCTCGAATCCAGCTTAATATATATAATATAAATACCATATTGATATTTAGGAAATGAACTTTAGCTAATCTAATTTATCATATTCTTCGTTACTGCTTTCCGATTCTATATTTATGTCACCGATGTCCATCACGTCCGTCTGATTTTACACATCGTCATCACTAACGTTTTTACTTGTGAGAAGTTATCGCATAGATGATATGAGAGGCTCAGAAGTTAATTAATCAATATTGTTATAATCGGTTTTTCCTTACTTCCTCGTTTCTTGCCTCAATTGCATGTTCTTCAGACTGCTGCCCAATTGGCAAGGAAAAGGAAGCTATTATTTCACGTTCGTGTTCTAAAAAGTGGACACTGCTAAGCATATAAAACCAGTCGTATAAAAAGAGATATTGGACCCTAGTTTCGTCCAACAACAATTTAAAACTATCTGAATTTAGGGGATAACAGCGGCCAAAGCCTTTAGAATAATGGAGAAGTGTAAAATTGACTCTTTGTTTACACCAGTAATGTCAGACCAGTATTATCAGTTTTTTGCAGTATTTTCCTTTTTTTTTTTTAACGGATTTTCCATAGTTCGTTGAGCCATATCCTGGTTTCACAAGTAAGCCTAGTTATCTTCGCTATTCATTTTTTACATTCATCACTCGGTTCTTCTACATTTAACAACAGTTCTTCCAAAATCATGGATATACGGTCAACGTTTTTGTGATAGAAACATATTCCTGCCAGCAGAGCGTGAGTTATGTTGACACAGTCTATTAAAAATAAAAAATAATACAAAAAAGGGACATCTAGAAGCACATAAACAATAATCAAAATTAAAATTCACTCATGCTAAAATAAAACGCAAAAAGTACAAAATGATATTCAATGATTTTTAATACGTGTTTACAATATTGCAATTTCAAGTACATGCCTGTGCCTGTAAATTCCATTCTTGGAGCTGTAATTTTATAAAATAGCCAGGCGCTCCCATTAAGAAACGTAAACTGTTACTAATACGGCGTTTCTTTCGAAAGGACTAATAGCTACACTTCATCCATTGTATTGACCAATTGAGAAAATGTAAACAATGATATAATCCTAGCAGATTGTGTTCGAAGGTTTTTTTAATAGATTTCAAATGGTAATTGACTTGCTGGAAAATTGTTCAATTTTTATATTTGTCCATTGTTCGATGCCACTGTGCGTCGTTTTGTTTATTTTCGATAAAAACGGAAAATATTTATACAGATTTATGAAATCAGCTACAAGATCTATGAACCAAAGTCGGGCATCCGTGGTTTGAATAAAACTTGACGTTTTAGAGAAGGCGGCGTGAAGGAGAGCATCATATTTTGGCTACTAAATCTTTCCCGCAGGAAAGCGCGACTCAGCTCCAGGAAAGTGTGTATGTGTAAAGGTCGCTATTAACTCTAAAATATGGCTTCACCCCTCCTCATATGTACGTATCCAATATCAAAAGAAACCAAACAACGAAGTGATGTCTTTATATAGAGATATACACGGACGGTAGCAAGGATGAAGAAAACGTAGGCTGCACTTGGTTGGGCAGTGGCAGGCAAGTGAACGTTATAGAGCAGCAATACAAACTTGCTCCTAGGTGTTTTAACAATCAAGCCGAGAAACTAGCTGTATCAAAATCGCTGAAATATCTTTTTGCGAACAACTCACATTCTCTCTCTAACATAATCATTCATAAAGACAACATGAATGTTCTACACTCTTTAAGTAACATAAACATTCATGATCTACTGACGGAGGAAATCAGGAAAAATATAATCAATTTGATGACATTATTTAGGGCTAAAATGAGTGATAGGGCATGCTGGCGATGAAGGCAACGAAAGAACTGACCGATTAGCCAAAGAGGCAGTCAGGAGTGAGATATCGCCTTCTTACAGCAAGGCTCCGATCTCGCATATCAGGACATTAATTACGAAGGATTTAGTAAATAGATGGAACACCCACAAGGCAAACCTCAAGCTAATCACCAAGTGTACACAAATAAATTCCGCAAATAGCAATACATAATCACAAGCATGTACACAGTAACGATTATAAATTGATACAATATCTCACAGAACATGGCAACACCAAATCCTACCTAAAACCGTTTTGATATCATACTGTGGTGAAAAGTTCTTATAAATTAATAATTAATGTTTTGGTTACCAAATTATATTTAACATCTGGTATACAGTATTGTTTCTGATTGTGTTTTTATGTGTTATTATGAGTTCAATAAAACCTTATCATCTCGTCTATAGCCTAGTCCAGACTGTAAACAAATGTTTCGGAACATTGTTAAACATGTTCCCAAATAGTTTATAAACAGTTCCGAAAATTTTCCAATTTATTTATTTTGCTTAACAGGCAAAGGAATAGAATAAAGAAAATAAGGTGGTGGATGCGAAAAGCACTAATGGAAGGCACCAGTTATGGCAATGACCTTATGAGGGACCTAAAATTTGAAGATGGGACAGTTTTTAAGATATTTTACTAGGATGTCCCCTAGTGATTTTGAAGAACTGTTAATTACGATTGGAGGGAAAATATCCCGAAAAAAAAACACTACATTTAGACAATCAATTCCAGAGTCGATTAGGCTAGCTGCCCCACTTCGGTTTTATGCCAGCGGCGATTCCTATACAAGTCTTACGTACACATTCAAAATATCTAAGCAATCTATATCAGAAACTGTTCAAGAACACGTCCAGAATTGTCGCAACTTGTTCAATGTTCCCGTGTTTTCCATCTCTAACAAGAAACAAGGAACAGGACTGATTTTGTTTCGCAACATTTTTGAACAGTTTCGGAACAAGTCATAAACAAATTTGAGCTGTTCAGGAACATCGGGAACATTTGTTTACAGTCTGGACTAGGCCTAAGGTCTATTCAAATTATCACAAATACTAACAGACACATGTGACAATGACGGTCAGATCCAAAATTTTTAAGTATATTCAGCTTCAGAAATCTCTCGCACTTTCAGTCGACGATCCTCCATGACCTTTTTATGCATTTTTTTTTGCGATAAATTCTGGGGTCGTAGCACTTTTTGGCCGTCCACTACGCGGATCATCATCTAAGCTCTCCCGCCCAAATTTAAACTCGCTGGTTCACTCGGCAACAGTTAAATATGAAGGAGCAGAGTCCCCCTGTGTGCTATGAAATTCGGCATGAATTTCCTTTGCTTTTCATACCTTTCTTTCCAAAGTAGTTAATCATTGCTCGAATCTCAGTTTTTCCATTGTCACAAATCACTACGCAAAAAACAACAAAGAGTCGTCACTACCACTCGCGTCATGTGTTCACTCACAAAGGATGTGTGATTATTGCGCCGGAGTCCTAGAGCAACGACTAGGACTGACATCTAGCGGTGATTCCGAAAACTTTTCAAACCACCCTCGTACATGCACACTTCTTTTGAAACCCGCAACCCTTGTTAGAGCATGGGTGCTGAAAGTTTTCTGATTGACTGAGTTCAATAATATTTGGCATCCACCATGATTCACGTTCCTCATACCCATAGTAAGAATGGTTTATGATGTAACGAATTTTGCTCTTCCAACAGGTTGGACTACCGAGCAAGTAAATATACTCTTTTTATGTCCAGAAAAACACTCGGAAGAATATTTGTGGAATCTAACTTTTTCATTTGGCGAAACTTAGTTGCTCGAAGATCATTCTTGTTATTAAAGCGTTTGCTCTATTCTTTTGTCAAGTAATCCTGAAGTTTTTGAATCATATTATCTGTCAGCTCTTCCTTTCCAAAATCTTGTATAACGTATGCACAGTCCTTTGGCTTGAGTATGCGCAGAGTGATTTGTTCCATATTTACTTGTAGTATCACACCCAGTCAGTGAGCATATGGTGGGCAGAATTTACATAACTTGTTCGTCCAAAGCTTTCGATACGTCATGAAGTGGAGCAAATCTTGAGGTTTGCCCAGTCCCAAACCTGGGAAACAATAAAAATAAAAAAAAATAAAAAAAAAAAAAATAAAAAAAAAAAACTAAAATACATTTATTCAATGTAAGAAAGTGTTTTGATCAAAATTTAACATTTAAAATTATTTAATAGAGCGACTATTTTAAGAAATATATTCCTAAATAAATATTTTCCTGATGTAATTTTGGCTGATATTGGCGGCCATTTGGCAAAACATCTCCCCATTGCAGAAGCGTTTACCCTTGATAAAAACGATCTATATGGGTAAGGGAAGCAGCCAAAACAAAAATTTGCTGTACACATCTCCATGCAACAGTTACCTTATCTGGAGCTCCTAGACTACAAAGCTTCAATATCTCTTACACTAGGCAGACGGGACTTGTATTCAAAATCAGTTTTACCATCTTTCCCCTTGCCTAAGGTTACATGATAAAAATAAAAAACTTTAAATTGTGTTACCGTGATCTAGTGGATTTAATTGTACGCAACGATCGTGACATTGACGAATGTATCCGGGAAGTGGCAATCCTAAACAATTATTTGTTGTCAGATCACTTGGAAGAAATTAGTAGGTATTTAAAAAAACATTTTTACCTGATTTCAGTAGAAGATGGAGTTTTAGGGCGGTCCAGAAGGACTTTTTTTTAAAGAACCTCGTTCATAGTGGTTAAAAAACGAATATTTTATGAGTAATGTATATTCGTTGGATGCTTTTGTTTCAGGCGCTCTATAAGAAACTTCTGTTGGTGGCCGTCCCGAAATACCCTTCCAGCATTCTGGTGATTGAGCCAAACAAATGAAAATTAATCATCTACGTGAAAAACTCTCAGAAGAACTAATTTTGGCAGCGGCCAAGGCGATAGGGTGACCAAATGAAGGTTTCCCATCTTTTAGTCCGAAGAAAGCATTGGCTTTGATGGTCGGCGCTTCATTATCAACATCAATATGCCATACTAAAAAAATCTAACAAAGAAATAGGGTGTGACATTTTTTCTTCATACAATCGGGTATTAGAAGTGAAAAAGAAGTTTTATCTTGATAGTATGGAAACTACAGAGAGTTCGGCGATGGTAATTACAATTATTACTTGACCATACTGCGAAACGAATTTTGCTATCAAAAACTGAAAATTAATTATTGATGAACTTACACATTAACATCGAAATGGGGTGTGATGGATCCTCGGGGCATAGTAAATACAAGCAAACATTTGTAGACCAGGAAATATCTGATTCAAATATTTTCTTAAAATCTATAGTACCTCTTCTTATGACAAAAAACTAATAACCACTTCAACATCCTGGAAACTAATAATTTGACACTTTTAATTCAATTTAGTATTGACCAACAACCTAATACAGGTGTAGCGAATATCGGGTTGGTGATCAAAACGTTTCAAGAATTTTTAATCCATTTATTATATTATGTATCTAAATTGAAGGGCTCATTATAATATTGTGTCTGCTATGAATGCTAGACATAACTCGGTCGGGAGAGTTGATTTGTTGGACCCTTAGGTCTTAGGAAGACATATGTATTGCAGGTTAACTATTGTGAAAGAGCCTAGGTGTTATATGCTTGGTGCCGACGGAATATACACTTGTTTTCAACTATTTCGGGTAGTAAAACTTTGATCAAATGACTAACAATAAGTTTAAATATGTTATATAAATTGGGCCGCATATCTTTAACATTGTTCTTTCCTTTACAAAATAACTATTATATTCCATTGGTAAACGATATATTAAATAAAATGGGTTACCAACAGCCAATGTCGTAAAACACGATTTTCGATTATAAAATTGATATCGCCCATCATAATGGGATTCGCTTTGCGACGGGAGCGTACTAAATAGTCCTATTCTTAGTTTGTTTTGTGAAGCAGCGGTATCTTCCTTGTCATTCAGAAGGAAAAAGTTGGCAATTAACTGTATCTCCAAACTTTTAACCTATCTTGATCACCCAGCACACAAATACATTATTATTAAACCCAGATTCACCAAAGCATTTGAAAAAAAGTCGAACCCAACAGTCCTTTTATCAGAGAGAGAAAATTCAGTTATTAAATTCCTCAAAGAAATACCTCTGTACAAACAAGAAGTTCATACCCCTCCATGGACAATCAAATCGCCAAAAACACTGCTTCATTTAACCTGACTTTCCAAAAATATTACCTCTCCTGTATGCAAATCCGAATTTTCCTGTCTCCTTCAAAGCCTACAAGAATCTTTCGTAATCTATATCAAGGGATTCAACTGCATCTTCCTTTGTTACTCACAGCTCCTACTCATAAAATAAAATTACACGAATTATGCAATATATATAAAACCAAACTCAATGCAATAGCATCAGCACTTCACATCTCCAACTCAATTAAGTAAAACATCTTCGCAACAGTGACAGATTTATTAAGTTCATTAAAAGGCTTAAATAACGTATAACCCAAACATCCCGTTATCCTAAAAATCCACTACTACTTTATTATACTGGAAAATTTGGGAAAGTTTTCTTTGTTTTTTTTCCTAAGCCTATTTCGCGTTTCAACCAAGCAATCACCTATATACACCTGATAATATTTATTTGTTAATTAATATTATTGGTGGTAGAGAAAAAATAAAACGATTCAAAAGCATTTACTTGAAGTTTATTCGAATAAAGATTATTTTGGTTTAGATTTTGTATTCTATTACCTACATATTTCTATGAACTTACGATAGACTCTTTGTTCACAGGCCAAGTAAACTAAATTGAAGACACGTTTAAGAAGGTCGAACTTAGGCGATCTAAGTTGTTGATGAATCTTACATACAGTGACCCAAATCAGTGCCAGAACATAAATGATCTCCCAAATAATAATTAAAGTCTCATGTCAAACATCGAATGTGATTCCTACCAACATACAAGTCAAGATCAACATGATCTGCTATCGCTAAAATCCACAGTGATAAATACGTGTCTTGAAGAACTTTGATCCAAAGTGCGACGAAACCTTTGATCCAAATATTCTTTTAGATGTGATAGAAGATCACTTAAAGCAGTCAACTTATAGCAGCTAATTCTTTCGAAGTTTCACAAGCTGAGAGTGAAGTGAATACACAGCGTGAGATTACTGAAAGACTGTCTAACTATGCAAACGATTTGAGATCGCCATTACCTATTCCTGCTTTCCCCCGCATTGTATTGTGTAATAAATGACAAATGTGGATATTGCGTTTATGAATCTGTTAAAAAAAACAAGAGGTTCAAAAAAGATAAGCCTTGTCCCACGGAGCTAAAATAAAAAAAACGGATAGAAGCTTCATTTGTGGTGAAATATCTGATCATGGGGAGAGAATTTTTCGATATTTTTGGAGTCTTCATTTGTGGGATGCCAAAAGGCATACATAAAAAATTGGTAAGTGTACGTCCTTTAAAACGATACGTGTCTACGAAACAAGTTGGACATATAAACTACATATATACTACATACTCCCTAATGAAAACAATGAGTATATCAGGATGTGTAAGAAGTTCATCATCAGTACTTTGGATATTAATTTCAACACTTTATCTGATTAGACAAATACTTGCTACCCTAAGTACCTAGTTACTATTGTAGAAGCTAATCTAAGCGAATATAAGTTGAAAGTACTTTGTTCAACAAATCCCGTCTTTATTGCTTTTACTTTAAATGGTGCCTTCAACATACGGAATTTCCAGGACATCGCACTGTTTTCACTTGCGTTCTCAGGTCTAAAAAAATATCAATTTGATTTGAGAAAAAATCAATGTGACACTTGTACTGCTTTCCAAGAGAAAGATATTACCGAGGAAGAATATAAAAACACATTGATAAGGAAGAGGAAACCTATGCAGCCTAGGGACTTGGATCTGGGCGTGAGGTTACCGTTTAAAGGTGAATACAGACTACTCTGACGTGACGTGGGCTCACGTCATAATGCAATCTGACCCCACACACCCATCTGACGCGTGGGAAGAATATCAAAAGTTTTAGATTTTCGTCAGATGTGGGAAGGCGTCAGAAGAGTCAAGTGGCTTCCCCTGTACTGTTTCCAGTGAATATATTGAAGATGGAAGAGATGTTAATAGAGTGTGTTCGGTCAAATCTCGTGCTGTATGATCCTGCATGTCGACAATATCGCAACCAGCATTCAAGAGCAGAGGCTTGGGAAGAAATAGGAGAAAAACTCGGGATTCCAGGTTTGTTTAAACAGTTATTTTTTCCAAATATTTTATTAGTTTGTTCTTTTATACAATTTATAATTGTTCAATAGAAGTTATATTTGATATTGATAGGAAAAAGTATCAATCAATATCAAATATAACCAGACATGATTATAACAGATATTTATGATCTAAACTAGGTCAAAGTTTTTGTCATTCTGTAATAACATTTAAACCACTCTTCATCTTCTATTAATTGAGGGATTAAATTTTTGAACTCCCCGAATTCGTCTCGCCCCATGTTGATAGGATGGACCTAGACAAGTAAATGGATGGAATACACAAAGCAGTCATTTCTTCTTCTTCTTCCAGCATGTCAAAAAACACTGAATAAAGTCATGGTTGGAGGTTCAAAACAAACTGTCGGGAAACGCAATGGGCACGAAGTAGTTGCTATACGTCAGGCCAATGTGAACACCGCTTTATATCTGACGTAGTCCCACGATGCCTGACAAGACGAGGGAACACGTAACGTCAGAGTAGTCTGTATTTAGCTTAAGCGTTGCGTAGACCTGTTGGAACTAATAGCGGAGGAGAGAATGAACCTGACCCAACCTTTCAGTAAGCTCGGGAGACCTGAATAAGAAATGAAGGCTACTGGTGTTGAGAAGATCAACTGCCGAAGATGATTGGTTTCACAAAAATACGGATGTCTCCGCTCAAGCAGCCTCGCATAATAATGAAGGGGCTGGTGTATCCTGTCGGGATTTTGTAATAGCGGGGGGCAGAAGGCGGGGACAAATTTTGATGGAGAAGTATAAGCCATTTCCTTAGCGGTGGCTAAGCTAGAGAGGGAACGGAGCTGTAATCTATAGTTTTCATAGTAGACTCCCACGCCGCTATACAGTCGATCTGCAGTAGGAACGGCTAAGATCATTCTAATGTTCTTTATTATAGGAATATTATTAATAATACCTAATAAAAAAAAGGGATTTGGGTGACATTTCAATGGGTACCAAGTCACTGTGGTCTACAGGGAAACGAGCAAGCTGATTGGCTTCTAAAATCGATCCTCCTCTTTCTTATGATTTTTTGGTAAAAAGAATTTTTGTAAAGAAGAGTTTAGTAAAAGAAAAAAAGAAAAGGGAAACTGGCAGAAGGAAAGTGTTGGGAGATTTCGCTCGAAAGACCAATTGCACAAACACCCAATCGGCAAGTATTTATGGCATGCTTCCAATTGTTTATAAATAAAGGACGATGAACTAAGAATTGATGCTACTTATCTGAAAGTAATGTTAAAAGAAGTTATTGAGATTATCTAGGGTCTTAAAATTGCTTAAAATTTCAATGGTTTTATGTACAGACATACATTTATTAATAAAATGAAATTAATCTTTCAACCGGTAGCGCCAATTTACGTAATAAGAGCGGTCGCGCATCGTACAAAGTACTTCAACATGTTTTTTTATCCCTTTTTGTCCAAATTTTATATTAAATTAAATGTTTTGACCATTCCATATCTAAAATAGATTATATGCACTGTATATTACCTAAGAAGAGAATAATATATTGAACATGATTGAAAAAAATAAAAAACAAATTTATCACTAAATAAATTTTTATTTGCAATATTACATTTACTGTTCACTCAAATACAAATTTTTATTTGATTGTCTTTTTTCTTCCTCGTTTAGCTTCTGTAAAATTCGAGAATAATCCTGTTTTATATGTTTCCACCATATGAAAACACATTCCGAATAATAAAGAGTAAACGGGAAGGGGTCGTTAGCGTTGAAAACTATCTCCAGCCTCCCGTATAATGAGTTAACACAAAGACGGAATATCCTTCCGCCATCTTAAAACAGTTAAATAGTCGAATTTTTCAAAAAGTGTCCTTTTAAGGGGCAACAATGGTGGAAGTCCGCCATCTTAAAAAATCGTTAAATATTTCAAAACAGTATCCTGGGGACAACAATCTTTCGGATAACTTAAAAAAAAACGTTAAAAACATATTATCCTTAAGGAAGAAAAAGCTAACTCTAATTGTGGATGGAGAGAGTGGCCAAGGAAGTCCTTCGCCATCAAAAAATCGTCAGATCCTGGCAGATCTGTAAAACACATCTGTTCTTAGTATTCGCTCACTAAGTTAAACAAACGTAAAAAAAATGCAAAAGAATCCTACTTACATAATATCAAATCCAGGTGATTGCCGAGAAAAGGGAAAAGGAAAAAAAGGAAAAAGCAAAAGGAGAGCGGGTCGCTTGTTGTACTTGTGCAACACGGAGGACTAAATATTTTCCAATCAAGAAAAACCTCTATCCCTACAATCACAGTCGAAAATTACTGGTGGCGAATAGAGGAGTATTTTTCCGAGGAATAGCTGAAGCCAGTTTTTTCGGAAAGCTCACCGGCAGCGAGAGAGAGAGAGAGAGAGAGAGAGAGGAGAGAGAGAGAGAGAGAGAGAGAGAGAGATAGGAGAGAGAGAGAGAGAGAGAGAGAGAGAGAGAGAGAGAGAGGAGAGAGAGAGGCAGAGAGAGAGAGAGAGAGAGAGAGAGAGAGACTCGAGAGAGAGAGAGAGAGAGAGAGAGAGAGAGAGAGAGAGAGAGAGAGAGAGAGAGAGAGAGAGAGAGAGAGAGAGAGAGAGAGAGAGAGAGAGAGAGAGAGAGAGAGAGAGATAGAGAGAGAGAGAGGAGAGAGAGAGAGAGAGAGAGAGAGAGAGAGAGGAGAGAGAGAGAGAGAGAGATAGAGAGAGAGAGAGAGGAGAGAGAGAGAGAGAGAGAAGAGGAGAGAGAGAGGAGAGAGAGAGAGAGAGAGAGAGAGAGAGAGA